>JAKTWW010000205.1:0-330663 GCA_030582255.1 Hansenula subpelliculosa
AGTTAGTTGAAGCTTCAATCATGTTATCACCATTCCAACCTGAGATTGGAACGAATGGAACAGTCTTTGGGTTGTAACCAACTTTTTTGATAAAGTTAGAAGTTTCCTTAACAATTTCTTCGAAACGAGCTTCATCCCATTTAACTGAATCCATCTTGTTGATAGCAACAATTAATTGTCTAACACCTAAAGTGAAAGCTAATAAAGCATGTTCTCTGGTTTGACCATCTTTTGAGATACCAGCTTCGAATTCACCAACACCACCAGCGATAATTAAAATAGCACAATCAGCTTGAGAAGTACCAGTAATCATGTTTTTGATGAAATCTCTGTGACCTGGAGCATCAATAACGGTAACATGGTATTTTGGAGTTTCGAATTTCCATAAAGCGATATCAATGGTGATACCTCTTTCACGTTCAGCTTTTAACTTATCTAAAACCCAAGCGTATTTGAAAGAACCTTTACCTAATTCAGCAGCTTCTTTTTCGAATTTTTCGATGGTACGTTTATCAATACCACCACACTTGTAAATTAAATGACCAGTGGTGGTAGATTTACCAGAATCGACGTGACCAATGACGACGACGTTAACGTGAGACTTTTCTTTACCCTGTTATAAATGTTAATAAACTTATTCAAAGATATAACTGAAATCATGTTGTGTGAAGTGGAAAATATTGTAAAATGAAATCAAACACAAAAAAGCAAAACTCAATCCAATAGATACAATATACTTAATTGTATTCTATTGATTTTGTTTTGCAAAGTTTCTTTCTCATAAAGCTAAAAAAAGATATCTAAAGCAAAAAAAAATCTTAAGAACAAATCAAAATCCAATCAATTATCCAATTCAAATCAACAATCATTCTTTCACAACTGCTAGTATCTTAACTTACCATTTTGACTTAATGTATATAACTCAGAAGGAATGCAATTGATTTCCGGTGTGAGAGACGAAGAGAAGAAGAACAAGAAGAAAAATTTTAATTTGAAAAGTGGCGATAAAAGTTTCCTTATATATTGAAAAAAAAAATTTGAGAAGTGAAAATTTTCCTGCCACTGGCTTCATCTGCTGTCCAATGAAACTATGCAAATAAAATTTCAGCCTACATGTATGCTGACTTCTGCCTACTGCTAGGCAGGGATCAAATCCGTTTTAGACAGGGCGTACTCAGAGTTACACAGATGTCATATCCACACGCTAAAGAAGGTTCCAGAAAATACGCACTCTACTGGCAGGGTAATAGCTCATGTACGGATCATCAGCGACAAAAGAAATGTGACGCTGATGGGAAGCAATTTAGCAGTGCTGGGACCTGGGTTTAAGAAGCTGAGCAGGGGCAATACAGATGGTAATAAGGAACTCAATGTGATCAATTTTAGTATAGATAGTTACCTCATTTCATGTCCATTGAAACGATCTAACTAACATCCAAAAAAATGCGTTTACAAAAGTCGATTCCTAGCACCAGAAAGATTAAGTTCAGTCTCTTTTTTGATGAAATTTGATTGATTTTCTTGTGATTGTATTTTTTGTGGGCGGCTGCAAAAAAAAAAAAATTTAAACAAACGAAAAATTTAAAAATTGGGGAATTAAGCCAAATTGGGAAAGTTCGCTGGATTAGGTAGTTTGTTTACTTTTCGCAAAGATGATGTAGATGCAGTTTGGATTTAATCAGTTGTTATAAGGAAATAACTAAATACTGCAATAAGTTGTTTTACATTGTCTTTATTAGCAGCATGATAGTGAGTTGGTGTTATACAATATAATCCTTTTTGAACTGAAACATCCAGTTACCTTCTTTTGGAAGCCTTGGTTTATGTTGACTTCTCAGTAACAAATGTTGCATATTTTTGTAGATGTTGAGGAATCTTATCCCAATGACCTTTCTCAATTAACCATTCTTTATTGAAAACCTTGGAGGCATATCTATCACTTGAGTCAGCAGCAGTAGTAACAACTATGGACCCTTCAGGTAAAGTCAACGCCAAATATTTAGCACATAAAATATTCATTGCACTTGAAGCACCAACAGATAATTTATCTTCATCCATTAGTCTATAAAGCGTTATGAGAACATCAGTATCTAATCCCATGAATGACCCATCTGCAAGGTCCAATACGTCTTTTAGATTACCAGTCAATGCTAATTTTCCAACACCTTCAATAAAAGATTGTCCTTCATGATCCCAATTTTCACCTTTGGATTGGATGTATGAATGTAACCCTGATCCTTCTTTATCTGCTATATAACACTTCACTTGACCATTACTTTTCTCTTTCAAGTATGTAGAGACACCACTAAAAGTACCACCAGTTCCACAACCTGCAATAAATCCGTCAATTTTACCATTTGTCTGTTCCCAAATCTCAGGCCCTGTAGTTTCATAATGTGCTCTTTTATTCTCCAAATTGTCCATCTGATTCACATGAATAGCATTCTCAGTCTCCTTGGAACACGTTATTGCTTGATTATTCATGAATAATGGATCCTCAGGAGCGACAATTGGACATTTAACAACTTTAGCACCAAGAGATTCTAATGTATCAATCTTAGCTTGAACAAGAGTTTCAGGAACATACAAACGAACTTTGAAAGGTGGATTATAAGTTCTTGCTAATAATGCTAAGGCAATACCTGTATTACCGGCAGTAGCTTCTACTAAAGTACCACCAGGTTGTAATTCACCTTTTGATAATGCATTTTTTAATAAATAAATTGCAGCTCTATCCTTAATTGATTTCCCTGAATTAGAATATTCAGCCTTGATATATATTGAACGACCAGTCTCTTTTGAAAGGGATTCTATCTTGATTAATGGAGTATTTCCCACACCTTTTATGAATTCATCTATTGTGACTGTTGGATATTCTGATGACATTATTTATAAATTTATTTGATTCGTTGTTACCTTACCATAACAGTTTGGTCCTTGTAAATTTGAATGTTGATGAAAGAGAGGAAAAGAGGTAGGGGTTCAATAATGCAAGATATTTATATAAATTTGGTATCTTTGTGAGTAATAGAACACTAATATTTTAAATTGTGAACTGTGGTGATCTTATTTTTTCAAGAAGCCTGGTTCAATAACCATTTCCAGAGATTTTAATCGGTGATAAAATTCGTAGTAGACCGATAAAAAACATCATAGTCGCGAATGTGTTCTACAGATCCGATAATTAGCGTATTCTGAAAAGCATTAACATTAAAAAACTATATAGAAAACAAGAATAACCAGAAAACTCCAAAAACACAAACTCAGTTTTTTTTATTTCAATGAACCATTACCATTATGCACTGTAAGTACAGTATTTTTGTAAGTGTTCTGGGATTTTGTCCCAGTGGTCATTTTCCATTAACCATTTTTTATTGAAAACTTTTGAAGCATATCTATCATTTGAATCAGCCGCAGTGGTAACAATTACTGAACCTTTTGGTAAAGTTTTAGCTAATTTTGTAGCACAAGTTAAATTTAAAGCAGAAGATCCACCAACTGATAATTGGTCTTGATCTAAAACTTTTAATAAAGTAACAATAACTTCACTATCTAATGAATTGAAAGATCCATCAGTGATTTCTAAAACATCCTGCATATTTTTATTTAAACTGGTTCTACCAACACCTTCAACAAATGATTGACCTGCACGATCCCAACTTTTACCTTTTGATTGAATAAAAGAATGTAAACCAGAACCTTCTCTATCAGAAAGATAACATTGAACTTTCCCATTTGAAGCTTCTTTTAAGTATTCAGAAATACCAACATAAGTACCCCCAGTACCACAAGCAGCGATAAAAGCATCAATTTTACCATCGGTTTGTTTCCAAATTTCAGGACCAGTGGTTTCATAATGAGATCTTTTATTTGCTAAATTATCCATTTGATTAACATGACAACAATTTTCATGTTCTTTTGCATATTTAATAGCTAAAGTATTTGCACATTCAGGATGATCAGGTGCAACATCTTTACATTTAATAACTTCAGCACCTAATGATTCCAAAACGTCAATTTTAGCTTGAACTAAATTTTCTGAAACATATAATCTAACTTTGAATGGAGGATTGTAAGTTCTACCTAATAAGGCTAATGCAACACCAGTATTACCAGCAGTAGCTTCAACTAAAGTTCCACCTGGCTGAATTAAACCTTTAACCAGACAATCATTCAATAGATAAACAGCGGCTCTATCTTTAATTGATTTACCAGAATTATGAGATTCAACTTTACAATAGATTTGACAGCCAGTTTCTTTCGATAATGATTCAACTTTAACTAAAGGAGTGTTACCAACACCTTTGATGAATTCTTCTCTTGTAACTGTTGGGTATTCAGACATGTCCGCTTTATTAATGTGTATATGTTTGTTTGTGTGTATGTTTGTCTTTTATAGAAAATATTCTATGGTGATGAAAATTCAGAAGTATTTGAATACAAATTCAAAAGATGGGAACTTTAAGGCTTTTTATATTCACAAATGTGTATATGAATAAAGTTAAAAGATAAGGAGAATCCCCTTTTCAAACGAGCTGATTTAGACGCGATAACCTATGAAGTATGACTTGTCCTTTGTAAAAACATCAACAAAGCCCGATCGAAAAGTCCATGTTTTTATCAAGAGTTTTGCAAGTTTAAAGGTTCAGAGTCAAAACCACAGGCCACAAAAACCTGGGATAAAAAAACCAGCTATGAAGACCGATTATATTTGATGTAACGATGATTAGTGTATACACAACATATATACACCTACCATCTTTTTACCATTTATCATCTTTCCCCTTCTACTTAGGTTCATCTCATCTTTATCTCATCTTTATCTCTTTTGTTGATCTATGACCTATCACCAAATCGTTCTTCATTCCTGGCCAGAGTCTGGTTTTTTCTTTTTTTAGAACCTCGTCGAACTGATTTTTTCAGGTATTTTCAAATTCCCATGTTTTTCATGAAATTCCCAACTGTTGACTGATGACTCTCGTTGCGTTATAGTGAAGAATATATGTGTTTATAACTTCAACATGATGATAAATATGTCAAAAACTTGTGTTTAAATACGTCTACAGATTTCAACAGTTTTTTGTGACAAAAATATGTGTCTTTAAGTCAATTACATGTCTTGTTGTGGTTTGTATGGCTAAATTGTATGGTGTCAACACTTTGCAAAATCTCAACATTTCACGTGACCCACGAACACACTGGCCCTACCGGGAGTGAGATTCAATCATATAAACTATAACTTGTATTTGTTATATCGGTATATCAGTATTCATTCATTATTACCCATTTATCTTTTCAAGTTATACAAATATATACACAATGGCGGTCATCTCACCAACAATCAAATTCAATCCACAATCAAATAGACTAGTTACAATCGCAGCAGGGTATGTATTCCTTCATGCAGTTAAAATTCTTATACCAAATCATTACTAATTCTCTTTTAATCATAGATGTTTCTGGGGTGTTGAACAAGTTTATAGAAAATATTATTCATCAAAAGGTTTAATTGATGCTAAAGTTGGTTATGCAAATGGTACTATTGATAACCCTTCATACAAAAGAGTTTGTGAAGGTGATACTGAATGTATGTTATATTAAAATTCGAAGATGAGGTTGGTTGAATGATACTAACAATTTTTATAGTTGCTGAAGTTTTACAAATCTCATATGATCCAAAACAAGTTTCATTAAAAGAATTATTAGGGTTCTTCTATAAGATTCATGATCCAACTACTTTGGACAGACAAGGTGGTGATGTTGGTACACAATATCGTAGTGCAATCTTCACCCATAGTGATGATGATTTGAAAATTGCAAAAGAAGTTACAAAAGAATATCAACCAAAATGGTCAAATTCTATATCGACAAAAATTGAACCAATTAAGAACTTTTATGATGCAGAAGATTATCATCAACTTTATTTAGATAAAAATCCAACTGGTTATCATTGTCCAACTCATTTCGTTAGGGAATTTAATTGAGCAAGCAATAATCGTATAATGATCGGAAATAACTTATTTAGCATGATATAATGAACTACACATTCTGACTTTTTTCTTTATCCAATCTTAAGAATAGTAAAACCTATCCTTACTTATATTCATCTATTGTGTAACTTACTATATAAAATCACAAAACATTGTTGGAAAAAAGAAGTCAAAAAAAACATGAGAATTTCAATAAAAAAAAAAAAAAACAAAATAAAAAAGGTGATAAAATTAAACACCAAAAAAGGGGTAGTTGAATGAGTTGATATTATATTATATATATAATGTATATATAATAAATTAATAATATAATAAATTAATAATTTAAATGTACTGTATGAAACATCAACTTGTTTGTTTCATCAAAGGTAACATAATGATTTAAAAATAATGATAACTTAGAATTGAAGAATTAGGAATTGAAAAATCACAAAAATGAACATAATGATGATTTTTGAAATCTTCATATAAATCTTGTTATAAAAAATTAATGCAATGAAAATATATAATTTCCCAACAGCTAAATTAATCATATAATTTTTTTGAAAACCAGCAGCATAAACAGCAGCAAACAAACCAAAAAACATAAAGATGAGATAAAGACAAAGACATAAAACGTAGACAAAAGACAAAACGGGAACTGATTTAAATTCATCACTTAATCATAAAAATGATGGTTTTGGTAAAGAATTTGTTTCAGGTGAGTTTGTAAATGTTGAACCTGCAAATGATGAAGCAGAATATGGAGCTTGATTAGGTTTCTTCATTGGTAAACCAGGACCATTTTGCAATGAACTTTGTGAACCTCCTGAAGATGGAACAGGTGATGAAAAATGATGATAATTATTCATTTGAGCATTATTTTCATTCTTTGGACTGGATAATGGACTCTTCTTTTGGTTCTTGTTATTGTTATTCTTAGATTTCTTATTATTATTGCTATGATTATTCTTTGGTTTTGAAGGACCATTATCGGCAGAGCCGCCAGCAGAAACATTAGCGCTATTACTGTTGTTGCTTGATCTTTGTTTTCTTGATCTATTTGAAGCATTCCCGTTACCAAAATCAGGAGCTTGGCCATTTGGCAGACTTTGTTGGGGCTGAGATTGTGGTCTTCTTGATTTATTAGAATTTGTATTATGATGATTGTGATTGTGATTGTGATTGTGATTGTGATGATTGTGATGGTGATGGTGACTGTTTCCATTTCCAAAATCTGGCCTTTGACCATTTGGTAAAGATGGTTTAGGTATTCTCACATGCTCGTTTTTATGTTGATTAAAGAATTTTGTATCTTGATTGTTAAATTGTTCATGAACCATCATTCTTGTGATTTTATTGCGTAACTATAATTGATTGAAATTGATTGTGATATAACTATTGAGGATAAAATTCAGTTCTATATGTTGAGACTTGAAACTTTATTGTAGGTATTTATATTGGATATAACACTGGAAATCAATATTTGCATAATATAATCTTGTAACGGTTCTTTATGTGTATAATAATAAAGAGATGTTGGTGTTATCTTGCGATTGTGTTGATGTGTTGTAACAAGGAGGATTTGACTCTTATTTATGAAACTGAGCCAGCCAAAATTGCAGTGACCGAGGGCCAAAAAAAGGAAAGAGTTGCGGTGCGGCTCGAACCAGTATCAGGTGACCAAGAAAATTTAATTACCCGGAGAACAACTTTTTTCTAAAAAGTGATTATGTAATGGATTTCACTTCTTCGCGAATCTATTTTGTATTTGTTCTTTACAATAAATTTATTAAAACCATGAATGATTCAATGAATAGAGAAAAGTGATACCTATTATACTCAGTGGCTAACCCAGATGGAATACAATTTGAAGAAAGAGAATAGGAAGAAGTTCCAGGACAAGTCCAAGCTCAAGAGGCACCACAAGAAGGACTTTTCCAAAGTCATACCGAAAACCAGCACAGAAAACACACCAAAGCAAGAAACAGATATTGAAGCGGAAACTGAATATGAAGATGTCAGTGAGCCTGAATTAGATTCAGAGGGAAACTTTGTGCTAAGAGAAGACGAAATTGAAGATATAAATGAAGAAGGTCAAAGAGTGGTGAGAAGGAAAAAAATTGACAAATTTAAGACGAACGCCTGGAGATATAGAAATGAAGATTCTGTACAGATAAATGGTCTTGATCAAGATGAAGAGGAGTTCATTAAGAGTATTGATTTCAAAAAGCTAGATTTCAATGCCATTGATTTCAAAAAGGAGAAAAGACCAATAGACTACAAGAAACTAGACAAAGATGAATTAAACAAGATTTCAATAGTGGACGAACGATATGATAAGCCAGTGGACAGTGAGATAGATTCAGATGATGATATAGAGAAACTATTGGCCTCTACAGCTCGAGCTCCGTCTAAGTCCACCAAAACTGCTGTTCCTCCACATTCATCGAACTCCAAACCCCAAGCAGCAGCACCCTCATCAGCAGCAGCACAACCAGCAGCGCAACCAGCAGCACAAACAAGCAAAACACCAGCCAAGCTGAAAAGCGATGAAGCCTTCCTAGACGACCTTATATAGAACATTTAGAAACCGATCGAAAGTACATACATACTCTTTGTCCATTTCTCGTTTTCTTCAAAGTGTAGCCTAACGTCATAGTTAGTGAAGTCCCTGGTCAAAACACGCTCATCGCCATGCGAAGATTTCGCGGTGTTACCCTTAAACTCACAGCTTAAAATTTTTTTTCCAAGTTATTCAGCATCTTTCTGGCCAACAAAGATTATAAAAAAATTATCTTCAGTGAAACAAATAAAACTATTACTGTTACTTTTTCTCAACGCAAGAAACTCATCAATTTATATTCTATTTTTTGGGAAAACTAATATATCAAATTTAAACCTTTACTAAGAACTAACCAATTGTCAGTCCTAGTAAAAGATAAGAATTTGAGAAGTTTTTAAAAGGAAACAGGTTTAACTGAAAACTAGCAAAAGAAGAGATAATTATAATTCAACTAATATTAAAAAATGGTTGTTTCTGCATCAAAAGCTAAAAGAGAAGCTAAGAAAGCCGCTTCAGGTAAAAAAACAAAGACAACTGTTGATCCAGTTGCCGCCGCCGCTGATGAAGTTCAAAAATTAAAATTACAACAAGATAAAGAAGGTATCTCTGATCGTGTTACTACTGGTGTTTTAGATTCTTTAGAAACTTCAAGAGATATTAAATTATCTTCAGTTTCATTGTTATTCCACGGTAAAGTTTTAATCCAAGATTCTGAATTAGAATTAAATTATGGTCGTCGTTATGGTTTATTAGGTGAAAATGGTTGTGGTAAATCTACTTTATTAAATGCTATTGCTGCAAGAGAATTCCCAATCCCTGAAGCTATTGATGTCTATTTATTAAATGAACCTGCTGAACCTTCTGAATATTCCGCTATTGAATATGTTGTTCGTGAAGCTGAACATGAATTAAAAAGATTAGAAGATTTAGTTGAAGAAATCATTGTTAAGGATGGTCCAGAATCTCCAATCTTGGAAGGTTTATATGAAAGAATTGATTCAATGGATCCTTCAACTTTCGAATCAAGAGCCGCTGTTATCTTGATTGGTTTAGGTTTCAACTCAAAAACTATTAACAAAAAAACCAAAGATATGTCTGGTGGTTGGAAAATGCGTGTTGCTTTAGCAAAAGCTTTATTCGTTAAACCAACTTTATTATTATTAGATGACCCAACTGCTCATTTAGATTTAGAAGCTTGTGTTTGGTTAGAAGAATATTTGAAAAGATTTGATCGTACCTTAGTTTTAGTTTCACATTCTGAAGATTTCTTGAACGGTGTTTGTACAAATATGATTGATATGAGAATGCAAAGATTAATGGCTTATGGTGGTAATTATGATTCTTATGCTAAAACAAGATCTGAACAAGAAACCAATCAAATGAAATCTTATAATAAACAACAAGAAGAAATTGCTCATATTAAAAAATTCATTGCTTCTGCAGGTACTTATGCTAATTTAGTTCGTCAAGCTAAATCAAGACAAAAAATCTTAGATAAGATGGAAGCTGATGGTTTAATTGAAAAAGTTGTTCCAGATAGAGTTTTCTCTTTCAGATTCCCAGAAATCGAAAAATTACCACCTCCAGTTTTATCATTCGATGATATTTCATTCTCTTATGATGGTAATAAAGAAAATAATTTATATGAACATTTGAATTTTGGTGTTGATATGGATTCAAGAATTGCTTTAGTTGGACCAAATGGTGTTGGTAAATCAACTTTATTGAAAATTATGACTGGTGATTTACAAGCTCAATCAGGTCGTGTTTCAAGACATACACATATTAAAGTTGGTGTTTACTCACAGCATTCAGCTGATCAATTGGATTTAACTAAAACTGCATTAGAATTCGTTCGTGAAAAATTCTCTCATATTTCTCAAGATTATCAATATTGGAGAGGTCAATTAGGTCGTTATGGTTTAAGTGGTGAAGCTCAAACTGCTCAAATGGCTACTTTATCAGAAGGTCAACGTTCAAGAGTTGTTTTCTCTTTATTAGCTTTAGAATCTCCAAACATTTTATTATTGGATGAACCTACTAATGGTTTGGATATTCCAACTATTGATTCTTTAGCTGATGCCATTAATGAATTCAGTGGTGGTGTTTGTGTTGTTTCCCATGATTTCCGTTTATTAGATAAAATTGCTAAAGATATTTTTGTTGTTGAAAACAAAACAGCTACAAGATGGGATGGTACAATTGGTGATTATAAAAAGAAATTGGCCAAAAATGTTGTTTTATAAGCAGGTTAATTATTGTTTTTATCATTTCATCAATTTATTATTTATGTTTTTTAATCTGTTTGTACTACACATCTGATCATTTATTTTGGCTACTTTGATACATTAGTTCTTTTTAGTAATTTCTAGTTATTGGGTTTTTGGTTTAATTGTTCTTTCTATGTTTTTTTGCTATACCTTTCTTTCATACAACATTTAGATTTTTTACCCTAGGTTAGGGCTGGGTTTGATATTTCAAACGATTCAAAATCATTGCCTTTTCTTACAACAAACATGCCTTTAATATTATGTACCACTTACTAATAGACGGGTTGAAGAATCTTTAAGACAAAAGTGTAGATTTAATTTAATTTTTTTGTCGAATTATTCTTGATGATTATGTACTGAAGACTTTGAACGTGTGAATGTTGGGAATCTGTAGCTATATACTTCGTCACTCAGCAGGAATATACAGTAGCTCCAAAGATTACCGT
Organism: Hansenula subpelliculosa; assembly: GCA_030582255.1. Classification (NCBI taxonomy): domain Eukaryota; kingdom Fungi; phylum Ascomycota; class Saccharomycetes; order Phaffomycetales; family Wickerhamomycetaceae; genus Hansenula; species Hansenula subpelliculosa. Next base: position 11,252 of record JAKTWW010000205.1, read on the forward strand.
TATAGGTGAGCTACAAAATTTAGTTCACAACCCGATGATGATCCTCGATGATCTCACTGTGTAGAGTTGTATTTTAATAATTATCAACCGGAAACTTGAGTGTATGGCTGCTTTTAAAAATGAGCATTGGATATGGATCTTCACCACAGAGATCAACCACACATATATGAAACCTGTAGAGTCTATAACTGCCCATGCTAGGAAAGCATTGACTGGCAAGTAACGTAAAGTTTAGAACTCGAGTTGAGTGAGACAGGATGAATCATGGTGATGAGTTCTACAAAGAATCCTAGAAATTACTTAAAACAACAAGACCTATAGCCACCCATTACCCCTTGTTAACATCTGGTCAAGGCTGCGAAAATGCCTTCTAGAGATGCACCCAGGCATCTCGCTAATTCACATACTCCTTGGTTTTCTTCCTACAAATTGTGTATTTTTGTATGTGGTAAACAGAGTGTAATTTCCGAATCGGGCAAAAGGTAAACATAGGCCCACGTCAAAAATAGTATACATTTATTTACTTGTCTACATAACTAGTGCAATTTTTAACATACGCATGGATTTCATCAACACAAGTGGTAAATGGAATCAGAAACATAGAAATATTGGAAAATTCGCTAATTCATCTTGAGGACTGATATTTGAAATCCAAATTCATTTTTTCTTCAAAAACATTCCTTTAATTTTTTTTATTGAAAGGGCTATCAAAAGTATTGATTCCATCATCTTGTTAATACGTTATTCCATTCAGCTTTCCCTTCATAAAATTAAAGTTATCATAAGCCCATAAATCAAGGCTTTCTAGTGGGTTCATATGATAAGCTTGGAAACTTTCAAAAAATTAAGATAAATAATAACAAAAGGTTTTATTTAAACAAAGAAGATGCCTTTTGAAGGGCATAAAAGAAGACCAACTTCAATGCCTGCTGCTCAAGAAGAGCTTGAAGGTCCTGCCACTCCACCAAAAAATGAGTTGAAAACGTATAGAGCGGCTGATGGTCAAATATTACAATCTTCTATGGTTAAAATTGGATCACCTTCAAAAAGACAAAGTGGTTCTCTTTCTCAAGTGAGGTTTTCACTACCAGCTTTGGATTCAGATTCGAGTTTCGAAGATGGTAATGAGCTAGATATTATTCAAGGCTTTGATGGTGATGATGGTGATAATGATGGAGATCATGATGACTTCGATAAAAGATCTATATTCAATTTAGGTTCAAGAGAGTTAGAAGCTCCAATACGAGGAAGGTCAAACTCAAGGTCAAGTATATCAGTTGCTGATTCATTGAGGGAACTTGTAAGTAAAAGCCCTGAAAGAAGTCGCCTTTTCATAAGAGGTGAATCAGAATTGAATTCACAACAGTTACCGATACCAATTGGACTTCAATTACCTCCTGTTTTATCCCCAAATAATAAAGGAAAGAAAAGACCAACATCATTAATATTCAACGGTACACAATACGAACCATTTGAACTCGAATTTACTTCTCTTCAACCAAAAGTTAAGCATGGGAGATCAAAATCTCAAGATTTCTTGAAATCATTACCAACGCCAACTTCATCAACTTACTCACAAGCTCAAACTAAATCATTTGTTCCATCCCCACCACAAAAACTTCAAGAAGCTCCAATTATTCATGGTCAACAACAACCATCAATACCAGAACCAAATTCACAACAAATTGAAATACCAGATCTCAATAAGCCTTATGTCAAAAGCCCTGTTAAACCAAAGAAATTTGAATTGGATAATGAAAAAGAGATTGAAAACCCAAGTCAAGCTGCTCAACACCAAAATAATCAATTGAATAAGAAATTTTTGTTTCCAGCTATACCACAGAAATTACAGAAGAAACCTCAACATCAAAAGCAAATGTCTTCAGGTAGAATAACTTATCCAGAGACTCCAAAAGCTAAAGATTTACCTGGATTACCACCCTCAACTAAATCAGTTCACAATCAACCACAAAAGGCATCACCAGGAAAAGGATTAGAAATTTTTGAAGCTGATGGTACCCTAGCATCACCTAATCACAGTGAATCAGTTCAAGGAAGGTTTGCTCACATTGAACAATATCAACAACAACAACTGCATCAACCTCAACATCAAGATGAACAAATAATTAATTATCGAGACGATTATTACCAAATACCAGAATCAGCTTCCCGTACTCCAAGATCTAACAAAGGCCATCGTCATAGAAGGACACAATCACAAATTATTGATTTCCCTGTGGATAAATTGAACGATTTACCTCAAACCAAAGAAGTGAATCATGAAAGGGCTAATTCTAATGAAATCCAACCTGAACATGAAGATATTGTAGAAGCTCAACCACAATTTGTTGATGAAGAAGAAGACAATGGGTCAGAAGTTATCAAGGAACCACTACAGGAAAGAGTTATTACTCCAGAAAGTGAGTATTCACCTTATGAAGATATACAAATGCAATTACCAGAACCCCAAGCACCTTTTACAGCTCAAGAAGAAGATACATCCATACAATCTAGTGTTGATATTACCCAAAATAATGAAGATAAATATGAGAAGCGAGATGAAACAAATAATGATGATGTTGAAAGTATTCAAACGATTGATTCATTTGTTTCCGAAGGAGATGATCCAAACCAGTTATTAGATTTAGGTAAATTGATTATAACTACCAGAAGTGAACCTAATCTGATAAGCCCAAGACTTGATCAACAGAAAATGGCTGTCCCACATGCTTCTCATAAGACATCTTCAACTTCTCCTCAACAACAATCACAAATTTCATTTCCAAAGCAAAGAGCATTACCACCACAGCCTGTTTCCAGGGATGTTCATCAACCATTAGGATTCCAGCATCAACCACAACATGTCTATATGTCAGATAATTACGAACCAGAAAAGATACGTCAAATTTCACAATCCAGAGTTTTCCTCAATCGTGATAAATCAAGAAATCCACAATATACACAAATAGATTCACCAAACCCAAGTCAATCAAGCTATGCAGATTCAAATTTTAGTGAACCTTTCAGTGCAACTTCTGAACAAACTGCACAAACAGCAGAAACTTCACAGTCTATTCATCGAACAAATTCAATAATGGTTGATTTAACTAATGATAATTATGATTTAACAATAAAAAAAGATGATAGAAATAGAACCATGGATCAATATAAAAGTACATTTGATGAAGTTGATGGTAAGTACCGTGAAACGATTGTTTTAGATGATGATGGTGATGATGGTAGTAGTGACTATTCAGTTGTTCAACCATTAAATGTTCGCCACAAAAGAACAAAATCTGCATTAAGTAATTTAGAGTTTGAAAAGTCAAATAGAGCTTTTTCAAACTTTTCATTTGAGACTGTTGCTTCAGAAGTTCAATTACATTATAATGATTCTGATAAAGAGTCTTTACAAACTAATGATAATCCAAGATTCTCTTTGGGGAATTTTGCAAGAAGATATACAGAAGCCAATAAGTCTGTTGCAGAATTATGTGATGATACTATGAAATCAACAAGACAGATCTTGGATGATTTGAAAAGGCAAAAAACAATATTAATGAGGAAACAAGCTGAATTGTTGAGATCTAAGAAGAAAGATGAAGATAGATTATATTCAGTTCGTGAATTACAAGGAAATTTAATGAAAAGCCGAAATTTACAAGTTAAACCAAGACCAAAAAGTTACGTATATGGTGAAGATTTAAGTATGAGATTACCACATAATAGACAAAAATCAAACCCGGACAATTATTTTGATTATAAAAATAATCAATCATATGACTTTGAAACATTCATGAGGACTCAAAGTTCAACTACACTTCTTTAATTTTACTACTTTATTGTTTTAATATTTAATTAATTAATTAATGATGCATTTTATTTTATAATTCCCTGTCACTTTAATCAAATGTAGTTTTACAAATATATGTGTGCATTGAATTTTATGGAGAGCCATCTATAGAACCTTCAGTTATTGGACTTAATTCATTGTTTTGATTAGCAAAACCTGGATTTGGTAAAGTGAAAGAACCATTAGGTGTTAAATAACCAAATTGCTGTTGTTGTTGGGATATTTCACCACCTGATCCATTGGATTTTAATGAGCTCTGTCTTGAAGGACGATTGAAAAGTGTCACTGTTTTGTTATTGCTTTCAAATTTGGTATTTTGAGGACTATCTTCAAACACACCTTTGTTTCTTTTCATACTACTATTCATAGATCTTGAACGTGATGATTGTGACAATTGATGATGCGGCTCTTCTTCTTTGTTTTCAAACTCAAAATCTTCAGGAATGTTATTGATTTCATCCAACAGTGAATCATAACTTGAGTTACCACCATCTAATGGACGACGTGAATCTTCATCATCACTAAACCATGAATATCTATTTTGTGGGACGTCTTGATCCAGAGTTGTGGAGATTTGATGATATTTCAATGATTTTCTAGGTCTTAAAAGATCATCCTTTGGTGAAAAATGTGGTTTAAGTTGAGAATTACTATGATTTAAGAGCCAATTCTTATGATTTGTGAATGAATTTTCTGGTGTTAGATCCTTGTTACTTGACAGTATTGAGCTTGCAGGTGTCAGCTTCTTAGAAGCCTGATCATTGATTGAACCTTGTGGCGTCAGTTTCCCTTGTTCCATGTGGTTTTTTTTCATTGACGGTTGTCTCTTTTTGGGTATTACTTCATCTTCATCATCAGAGAAATATTTCCTGTTGAACAATTCTTCATCATCATTGAACTCATCATCAAATTCGTCATAGTAATTCATATCTTCATCAAAGTTATCGTCAACTAAATCGTTCACATAAAAACCTTGTTCTTGAACCATTTGTGCTTGTTCTGCTTTATATTCTTCTGGAGATTTGTAGTATTTGATTGAAACATTTCTACCTTTCCTATTGTCTTGTTCAAAAGAGAATTCACTACCAGAAGAGGAAACGGCATCTCCATGAAGTTCTTGATCTTCAACTTCTTCTTCATTCAGTTGTTTCTCTCGTAATTTTTGATTCTGTATAGATTCTGCAACAGTTTCATCAGGATCCACGAATCCATCATTGAACAGTTCTGGTGAGGGTATTTCCCTTTCTCTTTGAAAGTTATAGCCAGGTATTATATCAGGCGGATCTTCCAGTTTGAATGAATCAGCAGATATGATTTGTGCTCTTCTATGACGAGTTTTTTTATCCAGGGCGGCACTATCTGGGATTTCTCTCATGAAAGGACCGAGTGAGTTTTCATTGGGTAATTCCAGAACAGTATTCAAGGGCAGTTGTAGCTGATGCTCATGGTCATCAATTGTGCCAGCAGAAGATTGTGGGTTAGTATCTTTGTTTTGAGTTGAAGTTGATGAAAGGAAATTCTGATCTTCCAAAGAATACAGTGAATTAGCCGTGGAAGATTGAGATGATTGTGCACTTCTTCTGTTATTTGAACTTTTGCCAAAGCCTTTATGTGAATCATTACTGCTATTTCCCCATTCATGGGTCTTTGTTCCTATTATTGAAGGTGGTGGTGATTTCTTGGGAGAGAAAGGTGAAGACATGCCATTAGCTAAATTTACCAGATTTGGTGATGAATTTTTATTTCTTAGGAATAATCTGTGAAGCTTTTTACCCTTATTGACTATAGGAGATGAAGGAGACTGTCGTACCGGTGAGGACTGTGCTGATGAATTAGCAGACGGTGAACTATAACGTCTTTCATCTGACTGTGGGATCGTATCTGAATTATCACTTGTTCCTGTGCTCAGCTCTGGAATATACCCTTCACCAATATTTGAGGACGATCCTCGACGATGAGACTTCATAAATGAGCGCATGGCTCTTGTAGATGTATAGCAATGGTACTAGAAGTTATGTATATGGAAGCAACTGACTGACGAGGCAATAATGTGTTGAAATGGAACCGTTTGGGATACCTTTTTTAAACCATGAAATGGTGCCTTTAATGTCACTTTTTTTGGATTTTGACCGCGAGTCGCGATTAGCTAGGTAAGATACTAGATTGGGCTTATGTAAGGATGGATCTTAAATTGGCGTCCTTTTATATGGAGTTGTTGATAGATGAAGTGTTGGTAGAGTTTCAGTTTACGCTTGTTTTAACACCAAGAGACTGGTTTTGTGTCAGTTAAAATCTATAAATCAGTTTCTTTGTGATGCTGGCTATTCATTTATATCGTTCTGAAATATGTTCGAGACACAGATTCTGAGCTATGCCAAAGAAGATGAACATAACTATTTAGTTTATAATAAAGGATATTTAGATCTCCGAAGGCAGTGCCAAATAACAGACCCTGATAATATAGATCCCTCAATTACTAGCTAACATATTATTTGAAATGATTAGAGATGTCCTCGTGTGTGGAACGTTAACGCTTCAGATTCGCTTGCAATATCAGATCTCGCGAATTTATACAGTCGAACGCTAAAATCCAAAGCTTTTGCGAGATGTTGATTTGAGCTTGAACTTGTAATACTATCGCAATTCCAAAACTGGTTTAGTTGACTGGGATCTGTAATGTCCAACACCGAAATGGGGCTCAATGAAAGGCCCGAAGCTATCATTGCGAAGAAAACATTGGTAATTGGAGGTATTGAAGTCTATGTTCATTATGCCACAAACAGATCAAACCCTTTTGATTTACATGTAAAAGATGCCCAAAAACTGAAAATAATGTATTTACTCCATGGAAGAGGCTCAAGCTCAGAAAGGATTGAAGAAATCACACATTCTATATTGAAAAATGTCCATACACATGATGCTGCTGGTTCGGAATTGGAAATCCCTGTGATTATAGCGACTTTTGACCAAAGAAACCATGGGAAAAGGGTAGTTGATGAAATGAGAAACCAAGGTTGGGCAAAAGGTAATGAAACACATGCTATTGATATGATCTCATTCATAGAGGGTGGTATTCAGGATGTAAAGTTAGTTCGTGATTATTTACCATTATACATTCCAGAAATTTCAAAGTTCAATAGCGTCAGCCACATTGTTTCTGGTATTTCAATGGGTGGTCATATCTCTATTAGAGCTGCTGTGAGATTTGGAAATGCCTTTGAAGCTGCTGCTCCAATAATTGGCTGCTTTGACTTAACTTCGCTATTATTAAATAGACTTGGTGATTTCAATAGAACAGAACTTTATGAAGAATCTTATGATGAATTGTCTAAAAGTTTTGATACAACTAAATATCCTCGTGGATTATTCGATATAGTTTCTAAGGAAGATAAGCTTGTCGCTAAAGATTATGACGTGAAGAATTTCAAGAGCATTGCATTATTTGGTGAATTTGATCCACTAGTTCCTATGAAATATTCACTTCCGTTCTTAAAATCCAAGTCTGTTCCAATTTTAGATAATACATGCAAACCTATCCTACCGTGTCAAGCAATCAAATATGATGCAAAACACGAAGTTACAGATGATATGGTTAAAGATTTAGCGAAATGGCTTTATTTCTTAGAAAACCACCATACCGTGAGTACTCTAGGGCCTAGAGATTCAAATATAAAATAAAGAAATAAATGAATAAATGAATTAATAGCCCATAGATCTACAACATTGAAAGTAAACTGGAAAACGATTCACCAAACATATCTATATCCCACAAATCCAAATAAACATGCAATTAAAAACAAAGAAAAGAAAATCACACCTAAACCCGTACTATATATATATATGCTTCAAAATGTAAGTTTTTCTAATGTTCTAGTCATTTTAGCAGCACCATCAACAGATGAATCACCTTCAAGTGAAACCTTAGCCCTATTCATCTCCAAACCTTCTAATAACATACATGCTTTACAAATCTTATTACTTGACAAATAACCACATTTTTCACACCTGTTACCATCTACAAATCCTTTACTATTCAAAGAAACAGATCCATCTGATCTAACTTCAATTTCTCCACCAACTGGTTCTTTAGTCGCTTTTGGATTTTTCCTAAATTGTTGTCTTTGTTTCTTTTCTCTAAGGACAAAATTTTCACCTGAATGAATGATATCAATAATACAACTTGGTCTTATAGCTTCAAGATTCTTCATTAATTCTCTTGCAGTACCTCTGAAAGCTTCTGGAGCATATGTACATTCTGTTGAAAAGTAATCTAATTTCTTATAATGTGCATAGAGGACAATTTCTTTTTGGTATGAATATTTAAAAGGTTTTGATCTTTTAATTGGTGATCCAGAACTTTGTGTCATTATAGTTGTGGATTTCTCTAATCTTGCAACATCACCTCTTAACAAATTCATCAAAACAGTTTCTGCCATATCATCTGCATTGTGACCAGTGACAACATGGTGTATCCCTAGTTTAGCAGCACCTCTATCTAATGATTGTCTTCTTAAAACCCCACAATACGTACAACTATTTCTTATACCGGCACAGCTGACAATTTCATCCATAGTCCAGTTGTATAATTCTTTGTAAGAAATAATCTCTAGCGGTAAGTTATATTGCTCTTTATTACGCTTAACAGTAGCTAATGAATCGTCTCTATAGCCAACAATACCTTCATCAATACTTAATAAAACAATTTCCACACCATAGTTATATCTTTCATTTAATAATTTCAAAATATATGCCAGCACAGTGGAATCTTTACCACCAGAAGCACCAACAGCAATTCGTTCACCAGGATAGAATAATTTACCATTTACGATAGTGTTATGGATTTCAGTTTCAAAAACATTATAGAAACACAATTTACAAATTTTTTGTAAATTTTTTGGTCTCTTAATCATCGCTTTACGACAATGACACAGTTCACAAAGTTGGGATAGCTTTGGCTTCGGAGCTGTAGGGATCTCAGACGACATTTTTGCAACAGTATACTCTGAAAATTAACAGCTTCCTATTACTCTGATACCAAGGTTTATACTCCAGTTTATCAGATCTCAACTCAAACAATGTTGATTAAAAGCATCTCAATTTTTTTTTTTTTTTTTTAATTTACTTTTGTTCGGTAGACACACTTTACGGAAACCAAAATTATGATATTGAGGATGGAAATGAGAGATTGAGTAGAGTTTAATGGCTTTCCATAAATAATAAGATTACTCACCTGTTTCATAGATAGTTTAATATCAAGAAATCTCTTTAGAACGCGTTAATGGCTCGAAGTCGTATTATTCTAGCCTTCTGTACCCAATTTTACACTTTGTTTTTCAAATTTGAGTGCGATCCGTGCCCATATTTACCTAGCTTTTTTTTCTCGTGATAATTTTTTTTGTCGAAAAAAAAAAGTGAAAATTACTAGAGAAAGCTGAAGGTAAAAGCAGTGATAACAAAGCCAAAGGACACCTATATAATCATATAATCATGTCCCGTTTTTTCGCAGGTGGTGTCTCAGATTCTGACTACTCCTCCTCAGAGGAAGAATTATTAAGCTCTTCTGATGAAGAAGAATTAAAGTCCTCAAGTGAAGAAGAAGAAGAATCCGAAGATTCAGAATTTGCTAACGACAGTGATGAATCCGATTCTGATGATGAAGGTGTTGCATCAGGTCCAGCTTATTTCTTGAAGAAATCTTTTGCCAAAGGTGCTGCCAGTGATGATGAATCTTCAGATGAAGAAGATGGAAAAAAAGTCGTTAAGAGTGCTAAAGATAAATTACTTGATGAAATTAGAGCCACCATTAGCACCATTGATTCTTCAGCTAAAACCAATGATTGGATTGTTGTTTTATCAGAATTTGATAAATTAAATCGTTTATTAGTTCGTGCTCAACAACAGAACTTGGCTACTCCAAACATTTACATTAAATCAATTGCTCAATTAGATGATACAATCCAAGAAACCCAACAAGATAAAAAGAAATTGAATGCAAGTGTATCAAAAGCTTTCAATACTGTTAGACAAAGAGTTAAAAAAGCTGTCCGTGAACAAAGCGCTTTAGTTGAATCCTTCAGAGAAAACCCAGAAGCATTTGAAAATGAAGCTCCAATAACAGAAACTCCATCGAAGGCTGGCACTCCAGCCCCAGGTGCTGCTGATGGTTTCACCACTGTTGGTAAATCAGGTAAAACTACTGAAAGTATTGCATTTTTCAAAACTTTGCGTTCAGTTGCCGAATCAAGAGGTAAAAAGAACGTTGATGTTCGTGAACAAATTAGAACTTTAGAAGGGTTAGTTGAAGAAGCTACTACTCCATATCAATCTATTATTGTGCATTTAATGTTGATTCCATACAGATTTGATGGCTCGGCCAACTTGTCTTACATGGCTATCGACCAATGGAAAGCAACTGCTAAAGATATCAACAGCTTATTCAAATTATTGGAAGAAAACAAATCACAATATCGTGTTTTAGAAACTGCTGAAGCTTCAGATGATATTGAGGTTGAGCCAACTCCTAACAGTGAAGGTATTCGTGAAATCTTGGGTTCAGTTGTTTCATTTGTTGAAAGATTAGATGATGAATTTACTCGTTCTTTACAAGTTATTGATCCGCATACCACAGAATATATTGATCGTCTTAAAGATGAACAAACCCTTTACAACACTATCGTTCGTGCTCAATTATATTCTGAATTAGTTATTCCAGAAAAAGACGTTGTTTCTGCTAAAGGTGATCAAATAGCAAGAGTTGCTTCTAGAAGAATTGACCATATTTATTTCAAACCAACAAGTTTGATCAAACAAAGTGAAAAATCTGCTTGGGAATCTGTTGCTTCAGTCGGTCAAAAATCTTACGTTCTACCATACAGTGAAGATGCTTCATACACTGATAAACTATTAGATTCATTAGCTTCAGTTTTGTACAGACAACCAAATGCTGTTTACCGTAAACGTGCTATGCTTTCCCATATCTACTATTATGCATTCAATAACCAATATTTCAAAGCTAGAGATATGTTTTTGATCTCTCATTTACAATCAACAATCTCAAGTTCTGATCCATCATTACAAATATTATTCAACAGAGCTTTAGTTCAACTTGGTTTATGTGCTTTCAGAAATGGTTTAATACATGAAGCTCATCAAACTTTACAAGAAATTGCAACTTCATTACGTCATAAAGAATTATTAGGTCAAGGTGCTCAAAGATATAATAACCAAGCTACCGTTGCTGATAAACAACGTCTATTACCTTTCCACACTCATATCAACTTGGAATTATTAGAAAGTGTGTTTTTAACCAGTTCTTTGTTGATTGAAATTCCACAATTTGCTCAATTAGGTACTTCTATTGATGCTAAAAAGAGATTACAAACTAAATCATTCCGTCGTGCTTTAGAGTACCATGATAGACAAACATTCCAAGGACCTCCAGAAAACACTAGAGATTTTATAATGCATGCCGCTAAAGCTTTACAATCTGGTGACTGGAAAAAAGCTTCAGAATTATTAACATCTATTAAAGTTTGGAGTTTATTCCCAGAATCTGATAAAATTAGGGAATTAATCAAAGAAAAATTACAAGTTGAAGGTTTAAGAACTTATATTTTCCAATTCAAATCATATTATTCAAAACTTTCAATTTCAAAATTAGCTGAAGTTTTTGAGTTACCAGAAAGTAAGGTTTCTGCTGTTTTGTCAAAAATGATTTTCAAGGAAGAAATCGCTGCTGGATTAGATCAAGTTTCAAAATCTGTCGTTTTCACTAAAGGTGTTGAATTAACTAAATTACAAGAATTAGCATTGAATCTAGCCGATAGAGCTTCATCGTTATCAGAACGTAATGAGCGTTTAGCTGGTGGCCACAACCAGCAACAAGGTTATCCATACAATGGTCAACATCATGGTAATGATCAAAACAAACCTCACCATCACAATAACAGAAATAAAAATTTCAAATTTGCTCCTGTTACTGGTGCTTTATCAAGTGCCCCAGGTACTATTTCAGGTGCTTTAAATGGTATGGACAAGAGAAACAGCCAAAGAAGAAAACCTACAAGAGCTTAGGTCGAGGACTCGCGAAACTTATTGTATATTGTTATTTCGAATAAATTGAAAGCAAATATATTTTGTTTTTTGAATAATGACTTGTTTCTATTTTTGTTGTAATTTCAATCTTATGCGAAATAACTTCTCCATAAGACACCTTCTAAATCTTCCAGTTGCTCTTCAGTGAAAGACATTCTATCGATATGCCATGTATCAGATCTTAATTTTTTGAAGGTGCTTAAAATATCTTTAGCAGATTTACCAATGATGCCAGGTAACGAAGAAGCTCTTGCTAATGATGCAACTCGAGAAGGCATCCATGCTGGTGGTGGGGAAACATATGGATATGCAGAAATTAAAGCACCTAAACCAATCGTACTTCCATGTAATTTGATGATTTCTTCATTAGTTAGTTTTGGGCCCTTGGATCTTCGGTTCAAATTCTTGACATATTTTTCAATGAATTTTCCAACATCTTCAAGGTCTTGAGAACTATGAATGAAACCTGCAAGAACGCTAGCAGCTTTAGTTCTAACCTCCACTGAGTTATGGAACAATAATTTATCAACACGTTTCAACAAAGCGCCCTTTTGCGTTGTGGATAGTTGCAATAATTGACGCGAGAAGAATAGCTCAATAAATGCTAATTGAACTAAGAGCTGATGAACTGAAGCGTGTTCCTCAAGTGCAACATCTAAAATTTGAGGTAAGATCTCAGGTCTGAAAGAAATAAATGCCAAACGAAGATAAATATTACCAGGGAATATACCAGCTAATTTACAAAGCTCCCTGTTATTTTCAAGATTCATCAAAAATGGTGAAATATAGTCCTTGACAAATGGCGACAATGCAATTGAAAATAGACCACTCAAGGAATCTTCTAACCATTTCAAAATAGTGGATGAAACATAGAAATAATCAGACTTCAAAACTTCTTGTACAGTAAGTTCAGAAGTTTCTTGCCTCAAACTTTCTGCTCTATTGAACAGACATTGAATTCTATCTGCAAAAGGCTTTGGAGCTTCATAGGTCAGTTTACCCAAATCATTAGACTTTTGAGCATCAATGAACTTTTGGGAATTGTCATATGATTCTCTAAAAATCGTGAAAGCTAAGGTTGCAACAAGGCCACCAATTTGATCGCGAACCAACTGATATGGGTGTTCAAAGACAAGACTATCGAATACCTTTTCAGCATCATTAAATCTCCAACCAAGACTTGCAAGATATGATTTAGCAAAAGTGATCCTTGCAGATTGAATAAATGCTAAATTCGAATCAACATTTATCACATTTTGAAGATTCATAACCTTTTCGGTTAAGATTGGAACTCTTCTAACATCAATTCTTGAAGGAACCCACCAGAAAACAATGTTCCAAACACCTGAAGTATCTGGTGATACATCTTGAGATAAGACTGAATCTAAGAATGGACCCAAGAAGCTATCTCTAGATTGAATATTTTCAACTGTAGTATGATTTGTTGCAACTAATAAACCACAGATTAACTCAGCTATCAAAATTACTGATGATTTTTCATCTTTAACGTAATTTTCAGGAATCAGGTGAAGAACATCTTGGTATGTAACATTTGTGAAACCAAGTGAAATTAAATGAATGATTGTAGAAAACAAAAAGACATCAATACTTTGGAAAACGGCTTTAGTTTCATTATCTTGGATCAGAGTTTTGATGATCAAATTTAACCAATTTTTTGTGATGAACGAACCAAGTAATTCCAAGCTCTTCTTATCTTCTTCACTGAATTGAACATCAATAGCAGCTTTACTCGAATCAACAGCTTGAATATGACTATTCCAGAATAGCCATCCTTTGAACGCACGGCCATCAATAAAATATTGAGGATCTTTAAAATTTTGCATTTCCTGCTTGAACTTATCAGAAAATCCGTCTGAGGTGTCAACCTTAATCATACCATCTCTAGTGAACTTGTTATTGAATGAATTTTCCAAACTGTATTTGAAGATAGCGAATCTAACAGTCTTGTCAAATAACTTGGTTAATGAATTGATACAAAGACGAACAAGAGCAGGATGATGATTCTTAGATTTTGAAATTAATAATTGCAAAACACTGGCTTTAGTTGGAATTTCATAATACGTCTGAATATTAGTCAAAAATTTCAAATAGATCAATGATAATTTCCAATGTTCATTTTCTGATTCTGTTTCAATCAAAGATTCTTGTAACTCATCAATCTTGGCCATATAATGTTCTCTCTTCAAATCTTTAGCAGCCTTGACAGTTTCAATTTCCAGATCTATGCATTTATCTGGAGGTCTAATTGCAGCATCAATTTGCAGAGAATCAAAAAGAGCAATAGCCGATGGAATTTTCAAAGAAGTTGAAAAGTCATTGCATCCCTTTTGTGCAAGAACATTGACTTCTGTATTATCAATCAACAGACATTTAGATAAAATTAATGTAACTTTTCCAATATTATTGTAATCGGAAAGTAATTTATTATGAATTTTCCTCAATCTGAAAATTCTTAGACCGGCTTCAACCCTCTTGTAGTCTTTTTGTTCAATGGCCTGTTCAATTGTAGACATGACTTGATTAAGGATCAAATTGTAGGAACCAATCAATTTTTTCATAGTTTCAATCATTGTCATTTGAGCAGGTTGGTAAATATTGGCATATGCGGATGTGGCCAAGTAAACAATGTCACCTAATAAAAGCTTATCTAATTTGGTTTGAAATCTATTAGTAGAATGCAAAATAACTCTTTGACGATGATATTTTTCAATTCTTGCACCTAGACAAGTTCTTGTAAATGGTTTACTATAATTACCGATGGATTGAACCCTTTTCAAAAATGTATAATCGATGAACAACTCATCCTCAAAATCTAATGTGGAAACTTTACCAACATCACAAAAATAAGTTTCTAAAGTGTGCAATAAAGCTTGAAATAGATGAATGTTTTCAGTATGCTTTTTCATCAAAAATTGTAAAACCTTGTGTAACCCATGACCGACCAATGCTCTTAATGAATGAACATGTGAGTAGTTAGTGTAGCTTTTCTTTTCATTTGAGTTAGAACCAAAGAAATAGTTACAGCTGTAGATTTTCAGTTCTCTGAAAGCAACCGATGAATTCATAATAGAGGTCAAGTCACTATCGTATTGCAAAGCTGGTGTAAGTAACCTTGAGCTAGGAACTTCATCTTCAATATTAATACCTTCGACATCATACGTTACACCATTCACAACATTATTGAAGTCTTCCTTAACCCCACTTTTATCTTCATTCAATGGTGATTCTGAAATCAGATCAACGTCATCGTGATGCTTAGTGATTTCTTCAATATCAATATTCAGTTCTCTATCATCACTTCTTGAAGCTCTCAGTGATCTGAAAATCATCAATTTTCTTTGTAATGAAGTAGATGTAAATGATTCATTCTTATCAGCATTTTCATTATTATAATCTGGATCAAATAAAATACTGCAGCCTGATAATGAACTGCTGATATATAAAAAATTCTTGGTGAACTCATCAGAAAATGCAAGACCAGAAGTATCATGCTGCTGACTCATTTCTTCGATTTTAGATAAAGTTTCAACAACAACAGTTTCCAAAATCTCAATTGCAAATGAAACCTCAGCATTTTTAGGAATAAACCATTCGAAACTCAAGTTTGGTTTATCAAATCTATCTTTATCAAATTGTCTTCCACCCCAATATCTCTCATAATTAATACTACTTTCACCTCTGAACATCTTATTTTCTTTCAATTTAATATTTGTCAAATTTTGTAAAGTCTTGTGGATAACATTTGCAGATAAACCATGCAAAGATGGGTTAATGATTGATTCATGAAGATGTTGGATCAAACTCATGAATTTTTCTTTATGATGTAATACTTGACTATTTGAGACACTCAAAATTTCAGCCAAAACCACCAAATAAGTGACAAGTTTTTTATCACGACCTAAAATTTTGCTAGTATTGTTTCTAATAGAGCCTGCGCCTTGTTCAAGTTCCTCTCTTATTGAAGCATCCAATAGTTCAAAAAGAGAACCGAAACGACTATCGTCAGCTTTTACCAAAGCACCATATATATTTGCTAGCAACATTTCATTATCATTCATTTCGTTCAAACTTCCATCATTGAATTTGTTTTGTAGACATCTAGCAAATATATCCATACTTTCTTTGGAGAATGATTGTGTTAGAATCAACAATGATTGAGTGATTTTGAAAACCAGTCTTTCATTCAAATCGGCTTCCAATAATAAAAATAGTTTATCAACCAAAGCTGTAATCAACTCATCAAAGACTTTAGTAGAAGCAATGAATGCGTTGTGAATCTCTCTTTCATCAGGTTGAAAATGTCCGTTTGGGTGTTCCTTGAGGAAATAAAGATGTTCTTGAACGAATGCAATAGTTGTGGAATCAAAAGAAACCAGATCATCTTCAGTGGATAAATCTTGAAAAGGGATAAGTGAACCAATAGTGACCATGGTATTGAAAACATTATTTGTCAAAGTTAAATCATTTGTACCAATTTTAGATATCAACAGAGAAAAAATGTTTGTGATGTGAATTCTATAAATTTTATCATGAACCATAAATCTTGAGATTTCAGTAAATTGTTTCAATGAAACAATAATTCTATGCGATGAATTGACAAATTGATCAGTTAAGGCATCATATAAATCTAAAAGAACTTGATTGACCAAACTAAATCTATTTTCAGCTTCGAGATCTGTCAAATAACTTAATGTTGCAATGTAGTAGTTGGAGACAGAATCTTTTTTGGCCTGAGAGCCTAGTAAAACAATACTTTTGAATGACTCAATGATCTGAGAATTTGTTTGTGGAGTCAAACGGTATTCTTTTGGAATTTCAGAAGCGTCTTCCCTTTCCACCGTGATTCTTTTATGATATTGTTTCAAAAATCTATGACAGAATCTAGCAATCAAAATAGACCAATGTCCTGTGTTTGATGGATGTGCAAATGTCTCAATAGAGCTCAATAACACTTGCAATTTTTGAAAAAAGTTGGAGAAGTTTTCATTATCAATCGAATAAACCATAATTTTTGACAACCCATAGAAACCAGAAACTCTAAACTCATTTCTTAAATTGTTTTGAGTTTTATTGAAGATGAAATTGATTTGTTCTTCACTAAATATACCATATTTGCCCAGCTTGATTTTTTCATTTCCCTTTGATTTCTGAGAGTAACTTTCACGTGAAATACGTCCCAACAAATCAATAATATTAATATCTAGAGCTTTAACTGAAGAATTATTGGTCCAAAAATAGAAAAGAGAAGGGATTAAATCAATAATTGATTCATCATCATTGAAAAACACTGGTAGTGTATTACATAAAATTGTTAAACTTAAAAATGCAGTTGCCATTGAGAATCTACTCAATGTGAAATCATAAATTTCACGCATTGAAGCTGACCCAAAGAAATAATTGGAATTCAGGGCAAGTTTCATAACCAAATTGAAGACTCTTTTATCACCTTCATTGGTGGTTGGGTTATAAATATCATAGGTAGGATCAACATCAGGATAAAAATCAACAATGGTATCAAGTAAAGCTTCATGATCAAGAACAAATTCATTTGATTCAATCAACAAGTCTTTGTAGTTATGAGTTAACTTGACAAATACATCAACAAATAATTGTAAATTAATAGATTGACCTTTAGATAATGCTAAATGATAATAAACTTTTGCCAAATTAGCTCTAAGACGTAATGGGATATCAAATTTTGCCTTTAAACAAGTTTTCAATTCATTTGTCCAATGGTTGACACTGATAATGGTAGCAGATCTTGGTAGTAGTTTCCCAATAACCCCTGAAGATTTCTGACCATTTTCATCGTCCTCATCTTCATCTTCATCTAGATCATCATTGTTTTCGTAATCAAATGATAAATCAGCATTGAAAAAATCTGTATCCAGTGTCAATTCAATATCATTCCTAATATTTGCCAAATCTTTTGTCGAGACGCTTACTAAACCTTCAAGGTCCATTGATTTGATTGCGATATATAAATGAACAAGAACATGTGTTAAATATCTTGCTTGATCTTGATGAGTTTCTGAATTATATGGCAATAACGTTTTCAAATCCATCTTACGAGCTTCATTCCTGGCAAAAAACTTGGAATCTTTATTCAATGATTGTTTCAAGTATTCTTCATAAGAGTCTGGATAGTCTAAGCCATAATGTTTAAGACGTTGCTTGACCAGCTGGTCGTCGGACTCAATTGCATTTATATCACCTTTTTTGGAACTCAACTCAGCAGGGTCTGGAGTCAATGGTTTTCTATCCATCTTGTGTCTTTTGGATTCATTCGAAAATCCAGCGCTTGATAAAGGTCTCAGATTCTTTGTTGATTCACCGGCAGCATTAGCCAAAACCTGGTTCCTCAATGGGACAGGAGCGTTGATTTTTTGCGACATCTTTCAGTAACTTGAAATCAGTAGTGCAATGCTTGGAGATTTGGTTTTTGATTGATTCTAATAGCGGTTCAACGTGTCAGCATCCAGTATTGCAGCGAAGGGTATGAGGGCAGCTTGTGATTGTGGTGAGTCAATTGGTACTTCAACTATGATAGTTGATTCCAGGGCAATTGTGAGTAGAAGAGCAGTCAGCTTCAACATTGTTTCAACTCCATGTTATAAATCTTTGCCATCGTGTGTTTGTGTAGAGCCAGGAACCGGTATACACAACAGCACTGTGTCCATGGGCCAAAAGCAAGTAAAATTGGCTGTATATCCTCAGTGGTGGCATATCTAGTAGGAGTGATACATAAGAGACGATTATCAAGCACAGATAAATGCCATCATTTACACCTTTCTCACCAATTGTTGATCTCAGTTTTGATATCTGTCTTGATTAAGCCTTGACTGCCATTCCAAACCGTGCCGCAATTCTAATTTTAAGTGCATTTCGATTTGGTTTCAAGCTTCTCAGAAATTCGAACAAGCGAAAATCAAAATTGTATCGAGTTTCCAGTTAGCCAGATTTTACCAAAAAGCTAAAAACATCAACCTCAACCAGCTCTTAACCACTAGAAGCTCTGTACCACTCGTCTGCTTTGTCTCTCGCTACGTGCTCACCACTCTTTGCTGTCTGTGAGATCTGTTATTTAAGCCACACGTCCAGTATGGGTTTCCTCAAGTCGCTCAAATTCTATACAAAAACTTTGCTAGCCGCTAGTGTATTGGGTGGTTGTGCTCTTTATGGTGTTTTGGCTTCTATTGCTTTAACCTTAGTTGGGAAGCGTCATTTGGCTCAATGGACCACTGCTAGAGTTTTCTACTACAGTTTCAGCTCTTTACTGGGTATTAGAATCAAATTAATTAATGGTGAACGTTTGAACAATTTACCAGCTATTTTAATTTCTAATCATCAAAGTGCTTTAGATATCTTGATTCTTGGGAGAGTTTTCCCAAAAGGTTGTGTTGTTACCTCTAAAAAATCATTGAAATATATCCCATTCTTGGGTTGGTTCATGTCCCTTAGTGGTACTTTCTTCTTGGATCGTTCAAATAGAGAAAAATCCGTTAAAGTTTTGAATAAGGCGTTAGATAATTTGAGAGAAAAGAAGAGAGCTTTATTTATCTTCCCAGAAGGTACAAGATCATATTGTAAGACTCCAGAATTATTACCATTCAAAAAAGGAGCATTTCATTTAGCTCAACAAGCTCAAATTCCAGTCATTCCATTAGTTGTTTCCGTTACATCTCCATTAATTGATTCAACTACAAAAACTTTTGAATGTGGTGAAATCACAATCAAAGTTTTAGAACCTTTAGAAACTAAAGATTTGAAAAAAGAAGACGTGGGTGCTTTCTCTGCTAAGGTTAGAGATTTAATGTTGGAACAACTACAAACAGTAGGAATGTCTACTGTTGATGGGAAAGGTTTACAAGACTATGAAACTTTCCCAAATGATACCAGTGATGAATTAGCCACAGATGATCAAGAAGTTACCATTGAAAGAACCAGCCTTTTAAGTAAAAGTTCAGAATCACAACGTAGCTGATTCTTCCATTTAATCCTGGTTGAAAGGATATAAAGACTAATATAATATATTGTCATCAGTTTTGTTAATAATTTCCATCTAATTTTTTTTATATATAGAAATGTGTTTATGGGTAAAATATGAGTTTACGAAAGATCCTCTATGTAGTTCAAGAAGTTGGAATGCGTAGGTTCAAGTAAAATCACAATGTATTTGACTTTGAGATTCAAGGCTGTTGAAGTTTTTCGCGCCTTGGCGAATTCGGGCGAAAAAAACAGCCAGATTAAAAAACGCGATAAGCAGCATCTCATAACGATCGAGTGAACATTTTATTTATTTCACCAACCTCTACCATCCATTATCCACATTCACCATCCCTAAGTTTTACGATGCCACCGAAAACTAGATCAGGTGGCTCTTCTCTGACCCAAAGAGAGCGCAAAAGGCAAGCAGCAGAAGCTAAACAAAAAGAATTGGAAGAATCTTCACAAGCTGAAAATTCAGAAGCTAAAAAAGAACCATTACCAGTGATTCCACAAGAACAATTCTTAAGATGGTTAGGTAAGATTGCAAATGAGCATGGTACAAGTGACAAATTTATTCAACTTTCTATATTAGCATTTGTGATAAATTTAGCATATTTCAAATATAGAGATATTTATGCTGAAAATGAAACTGAATTAAATTTAATAATTAGTGCAATCTGTGGTATTATTGCATTGATTTCAGCTGTTATTATTTCTCACAGAGTGCAATCAAATACTGCGATGTATAATGGCTCAAAAGAAGGAATCCCATTACCACCATGGAATATCATTTATTTGATTTTTCTCCCTGCGTTCATGGCATTAACCATCAATAAAGATTTACTATTATATAACATTGCATTATCTTCAACATTACTGAGTATGCCATCCCCGGCAAAGATCTTGGTCCAAATGGCTATTTTGGCCTCAAATAGTCAACATACAGATATGGTTTATAATTTGAAAGTTACTTGTGGTCATTTAGCTTTAAATTTCATCTTGGGTAGAATTTCGGAGTATAAATCATTAGATAAAGTTGAAGTTAATTTATTTAGTATCTTACTTACTGATTTATACTTGGTTGACTCAGATGCGTTATATGTTCTCATTTTACAAAAATTATTCATATCTTTTGGTGCTGGTTTAGCTTTAACATATTTCATAACCAAAGCTTATGATCAAAATAATTATGCAAGAACTATAATTGTCTTATTGTCATGGACTGGTACATTTGTTGGTTTAACATTATACCAATTAGATCCGATCTTAGGTAAAAACTCAGTTGTTTGGATCTATGAATATGCTACTGCTACTTCAACAAGATTACAAATTTTAGGAATTTGGTTATGTTCACTATTACTATTAATTCCAACAATTTTCAACTACAAGATTCAATTATCACCAAATTTTAGAAGAAAAATCTGGCATTTCTTGGTTTTAGCCTTAATTGTGTATCCATTGCATTTGGATACTGAATTCGTGAAGGTTAGTTTAGCTGGTTCATTAATCTTATTTTTGATTGTGGAACAAACACGATACTTGAAATTATATCCATTTGGTGCTCTTTTAGATAGTCATCTAAGATTATTTGCTGATTTTAGAGATGATAAAGGTCCAATAATTGTTTCATATATCTACTTGTTCATCGGGATCTCCTTACCAATTTTATTCAACAATTCAGTTGTTGGATTAGTTGTCTTGGGTGTTGGTGATTCGTTAGCTTCAATCATTGGATCCAATTATGGTGTGATATTTTGGGGAAAATCCAAAAAGACAATGGAAGGTACAATGACTTTCATCATTGCCACTTTTGCAGTTTGTTCCCTTTTGAAATATGTTGGTTGGTTTTTTGATAACAAATCATTCCATGCCATTCTTTTAACCTGCACGTTAAGTGGTATTTTGGAAGGTAATAGTAATTTAAATGATAATATTTTAATACCTGGATTTATGTCTGTGGTTCTAGAATTGGTTGATTGATTGGTTGACTGATCTTGTATATGAGTACCAGTGTGTGTGACTGAATATAGATCATTGAAGTGTACTAAAACTTGTAGATGTAATTACGAAATGGGTCCTCTATATGTGATGTCCTGATGTTTTGATATGCTATATATTAAATCCCAACTTAAGATCAACACTCACTACTAGAGCAAGAACTTATTTATCAACGAGAATTAATGAACTTGATAGCAGACTTAAAGTCAATTGGATTGAGAAATGTAAGGGAATAAGATAAATATATACAGTCAAAAGGTTTACTAACATGCTTTCAAGTTTGTCGAACCACTTAAACATGAAGTCGACTGCCCTTTCATAAACACAAAAGGATGCTCCACAGTACACTATATTGATCAATCCTGTCCGATACGGAATAAATACATCACTAAAATGATAGAGTCCCATTTCTCTTCATCACAGGATATTGGACTCATTGTTATATTTGATATTATTTTAACGTGGAACGATCAAAATAAAGATTTTAAAACAATGATGGAAAGATTAACAGACAAACAGAAAAGCAGTTTTATCATAATAAAGGAAGTAATTAGTTTGAGTCAGCTACTAAAAGAACTAGTATTACTTAGAGACCCAAGCTCATCACACTTACAAGGTTCTTTGGCAAATCTACCCATCTCGTTGATAATCATTGATAATATTTCGGCGTTTTATTGGAACACAAAAGCACAAGGCCATCTCGTTGAAGAATATACTGCGCTCGGATCATTACTAAAGAAAACCCAGTCTGTGCTAGGCTGCTCAATAATTACAACCAGCTGGGATAAGCAGTTCAATGTTTTGTCATCGGGCTCTGAATATGAGCTTAGTTCATATTATACAGATATACCCAGTGCATATTTTCATTTCATCGATCATACTTACTATATGACACAGAACCGAAAATCAAATCATATTAAAGTAAAGTATAAGGGAAAAGATGGGGAACGAGTACAGGAGTTCTTTGATATTGTATGAACAAGATGTGTATTTGCTTTCAATAATGATTGATAATTTTTGCTTCCTTCTATATTGCTGACATTAGCTTCTTCAAAGCTGACTAGTAGGGTAAAGGAACGACAAATCATATCATGTTCCCAATGAAATATTTATTTCAATCGCCACCCAATAAGTTATCAAGTATCAAGCTATAATAGGTTGGATTGAAGCTACTAAAGTATAGGAATTCTCCATACGTAGTCGGAACTAGGGACAATTGTCACATGACTTTAGTCTCGGACCTCTTTTATTATAAGTGTCCTTAACAAGTCATCGAATCGAATTTTTTTTACTTCAACGAACTAACAACATAAAATTTTCAAAAAGGCATTGACATATAGGGTTCAATATTTCAGATCAGAAAACCAATTTATTGAGTAAAGAAAATGAGTGACGCTAAAGAGGTACAAGCTGCTGAACCAGTTGAAGCTACTAAAGTTGAAGAATCAAAGGCAGTCGAAGCACCAGCTGCTGAAACTACAGCAGGAAACACCGAGGAGCCAAAACCAGTAGAGGAAAGTAAATCAGAAGAAACTAAGGAAGAAACCAAAGAAGAAGCTAAACCAGAAGAATCAAAACCAGAAGAATCAAAATCAGAAGAAAGTAAAAGTGAAGAAAAACCACAAGAATCCGAAGAAACACCAGCTGAATTTGATGCAGATGAAGTTTTAAAACAAGTTGAGTTTTATTTTAGTGATTCAAATTTACCAAAAGATAAATTCTTATGGAGAACTGTTCAATCAAACCAAGAAGGTTGGGTCTCAATCAGTACAATTGCTTCATTCAACAGAATGAAAAAATTTAGACCATTGTCAGCAGTTGTTGATGCTTTAAAAAAATCCGAATTCTTAGTTGTTTCTGAAAATGGTGAAATGATCAAACGTAAAAATCCAATCTTACCACCAAGTGATTCTGATAAACAATCTAGATTTCAAAGAAGTATTTATGCCAAAGGTTTTGGTGAAGAAACTTCAACTACTCAAGAAGATTTAGAGAAGTTTTTCAGTCAATTTGGTAAAGTTAATGAAGTTAGATTAAGAAGAGATGATAACAAAAAATTCAAAGAATCTGTTTTTGTTGAATTTTCAGAATTAGATGAAGCTAAAAAATTCTTAGAATTAGCTGAAAAGCCAAAATATAATGATAATGAATTATTAATTATGAGCAAACCTGCATATGTTGAAATGAAAGCCAACAATGAAAACTTTGGTGGTAACAAAAACCATAAAAAGAGAAGATTCAATGGTTTCAAAAACAACAGAAGAGGCGGGGGTAATTTCAAACGTTCAAGAAATTAAGAAAATCGATTGAACAAAATAAAAAACACTCAATTGATATAATTGATATATAATTACGTCTTTTTGAGATATAAAACGCAAATAATGTACATTAGATTATTGGAAAAGACTTTTTTTTTTTATGAACGTCTCACAATGATCTGTAGATAACAATCCATATATAACTGAACAGTAAAAACACTAAAAACAAAAAGAAACTGATGAAGATGAGAATAAAAATAAATTGAAAACTGACCGCAAAACGTAGACTGTCCATCATCAACTAATTGGATGGTAATAATCATAACATGATATAATATGATGGCATGATTATTTCTTTGAACTTGTTGGTGTGACTAATCCGGAAGGAATAGAAATAGTTGGTTTGGTTAATAATTTACTAGGATTATACCAACCACCATTTTGTGAAGGGTATAAAGCAGGACTAGCATCATTAACAACACTAGTCATAGTATAAGATAACCCAGGTGTAATTGTGGAGGATTGAGCAGGAGATGGTCTAATACTTGTGAAAAAGGTCACTGCACTTGTTGGATGTCTTCTTGACCAACTTGATTTATTCTTTGTTAAGACTGAACCTGGTTGCATTTGCATTGGTGCATATCTTGTTAAACCTGTTTGTAAGGTATATGGAATACTAAAGGAAGCTGAATTGATTGACTGAGCAGCAGTTTGACCACCACCTGCAATTGAAGTTTGAGCTGAAGGCGGAGTTGAATCTGAACCAGAACTTGGTTTATAAGAACCGGTCATACCATCCAATGTAAAACGATTTGAATAATGGATCGTATAACCATTCGAGACTTCTGCATAAATCTGAATATAATATTCACCATCAGCACCTAATGAAGAATCAATATCTAAATCAATGCTATGATCGGTTAGATCACTTGCTGAAACTTTTTTAAGCGTTTTCACTGAATGAATATCACTATTTGGACCTGTACATAATGTAAAAGTATAAGATTTTATTTTAGATAATTCAGGTGTAGCATTTGAATCTTCCCAACTGACATCAACAGAAGCTGAACCTCCAGAAACTTTATAAGTTTGATCTTTTAATGGTTTTGAAATTGAAACATCTGAAGAAACTCGTTCCACTAGAAATAATAATGTTATGAGAAGGAATTTGAGGTATGAGATATTACGATAGCTTAACATCTTGAAGTATCGTGGGTGGTTATAATTGATATCAAACGAATGGATAATTATATGGGATCAACTAGAATATAGGATAGAAAACAAAAACCAGTAATTTTAGCAAAAGTTGAATCCAGGACGCGTTGGAAATTGAATTAGAAGCTGGTGATTCTTTTAAATTGGGAGAAATACTCAATCCATTAACATCACTGACCAACTCAAAACTTATGGACCGGCTACCAAATTACAGTGATCCTAAAGAGGATATGGACAGGATTTCTTTTGACATTTCACTACATACTATCCACATTTGCATAAATTTTATATTTGTGTTGCTATGGAAATCATGCATGTCATGCATGAAATCTGCATTTTTCAGACCATGTTAAAAATTACATTAACGTTGGATGGGGACAATTGGGACAACTGAATAGGCCAAAGAGTATTGAAGAATATACTTCGAGCTTGGATAAGAGATTGGATTGGAGAAAGCTGTTGGAGATGGCACTTTCTTTTTCATTCATCATCGGTTGTGTTGTGCTAGTTCTCTTTGTTTTCGGAGGTTGGTTGGCCAAAATGATTTTCACGAACGCGTCCCATCAGAGAAGATATCTTGATTCTTGCCTAAAAAAGCTAGAGTACTGCAGACATGGCTCATGAAGAGAAGGTGAAGGAAAAAAAACTATGCTAGAAGTTTCTGACAAGCCTACATACGTTTCACTCCTCTCAAAGGCTGATTAGAAATTCCACCATAGCACATTCCTTCAGTTATACTAATCGCCTCTACAATACTATTTTACCACCACTTCGTATGTGGATATCCACTATTGTTTTACGTGGATTGTATTTGATTTGGGGACGGTGATGACTGAAAATCTATTGACTACCCAGCAGAATCTTACGTCTCGAATTTTGCTAGGTGGGTATGTACGCTCCAGAGAGAAACTTACTCAGTGTGGTCAGTGCGAAGCGCTCCTGCAATAAAAGGCTCATACTGAAGGTCCCAAGGCTCGATTAACATTTCATTCGTAGATTCTTGTGACATTTTGTAACTCAAGAGTCCCGAGACTATTTTTAATTCCGATATGTATATAAGTATTGTCTCAGCAGAATTTAGTGGAACGTTACGCGTATGTGCCAGAAATACACACCAAAGAACCATTGGCTCGTAGGCTTGTAGAAGACGCTGCAGTCTGGACAGACCTCTGCTTAGAGTCTAGCCTAGCCCAGTGTCCAGTAGGACTATGCTGGAAAGAATTTCCTCAGTCCAATCGTTTGGTGTCTTCATCATATAACTGAGTACTTATATTTCGATTCTTGAATTATCAAGTAATTACAAGATGAATGTGATTATTAAACAGCTCTACATACTGTACAATTAAGGCATCGGTTTGCTTATCATTGATTGTAGTGATTCCTCGCTCTGAAGAAATGAGAGCGGACCAACTAAAACACCGCGGGCTGTCCAGAGTCTGCTGCATTAACTAGTGAAGTTTGAAGACGTGATATGAATAGTTTCGTTAGACTCGTTCGCATTTTGAGCAGGGCTTGGAAGCTTGGGTTCAGCTTTCTAGCTTCTAAAATTAGCAGCATTTCTCTCGAACACCTTGTTCGGCTGACTGGTTAAAAGTTGTACAGCGTAAACGTTCTGACAATGAGGTTAATGTCACTTTGGCTCTAACGCCGTAGAAACAGATGAATACTCTGTGCCAAATCTTCAACATGGGATTTAGAAATTGGTAAACAATGTCAGTATTTTCATCTCACAAAAACATGAGGCTGGATCAAGAACAGAGGGTCCTGGTCACAAAAAGTTTGAAGCTACTAAAATCTGAATCTCTCAAACAGATATAGACTGTGGAGCCTTCGCTATATCAAGAACACTAGGTCAAATATGACAGCTAGCTGAGTAGGAAGGCATTCATCATACTAAACAAAACCTGTGAAAAGAGCTAAAAGTGACTAAAACGAATTAGTTAAGTTCTAGATGATCTGGTCCAAGCTATTAATATTATCTATCCGCGAACCGTGGTAAAAACATGTTGATAATAATAATAATCTGGGAAAGCCCTTTGTTTGTTCAAATTCATTCATCACCGGTGCTTGTTCATTCAATTCGTGATTTATAATAGAAACCAACAGAGAAATATGTCAACCTCACTTAAATCTCGGGAAACGGTTCATCCAACTTCATTGAAGTCATTCAATTCAAACCATACACTGTATGATCGTGTTAGGCCTGATTTTAGTACCTCATTTGTGATCAAATTCTTGAAGAGTCTAGGACTTGCAAACAGTGACGGTCAGTTCAATACAGACAAAAAAGTATTGGAATTAGCAGCTGGTACTGGTAAGTTCACAAGAAATTTAGTCGCTTCTGGATGGTCATCAAAGGATAATTTGAAGATTGTGGAACCTTCATCAGGTATGCTTGAATCCTTTGCTAAAAATTTCCCTGAAGCAGATGCAAAGATCGGATCAAGTTATGACATCCCATTGGAAGATAATTCAGTTGATGCCGTCATTGTAGCACAGGGATTTCATTGGTTTGCAGACGAAAGTTCGTTAAAAGAGATAAGAAGAGTTTTAAAACCTGATGGGAAATTAGGATTAATCTGGAATTTTGATAGCACGTCGAATAATTTTAGTTTAAAAGCTTCTGGGAAGGATTTAGGTCTTTCAGAACAGGAGCTAAAATATAAAGAAGGTTGGGAAAAGATTGCAAAGGAAGCACATGTTTATGACGAAGGTGTTCCACAATATAGAAAGGGAGAATGGAGAAATGCATTCAAAGACCAAGATCTATTCGAAACTGAGTCATCTGTAAATGAATTTCAATATAGAATCCAACCTTTTGATAAGGCTAACGTCTATGATTATTGGTTATCCAGAAGTTACATTACCAAGTTACCAGATGACGAAAAGGCAAAGTTTAAAACCAAAGTTGAAGAAATGATCTCTTCATTACCTGATTATTCTTTTGCAGATGCAGAAAGAACGTTCTTAACACAATTTCTAGGATCTGAATTTTTTGTCTCTACACCAAATAAATAGTCTACACATACTTCAATGTAATATATTGTTAACTTTATCATCATCATCAGTATTCATAGTGTTTCATATATTTTGTGAACAAAGTCCCAAGCTGTAAATCCAATAGTATCAGAAGCACCTAATCTTGGTATCCCTTTCAGAAATTTTAGCTTCCCATCACTTGTAATAGACAAGAAATTACACTTGAACTTCAATATATTAAACTTTGTAAAATCAATAGAGGTATTTTCCAACAAAAATTCATAAATAACCTTCCGAAGATCACTATCTTTAGCTTCTTGATTAAATTTTTCAATCTCCTTATTTGGTATATCTATTGCAATGTTGGAAAGAGCATTCAAGTTGGTACTTATGCCGAATACTAGTTCAAGATCACCCAGCCTTGATTTATCATTAGTGAGACCATTTATGACAGTATTCATACAATCCATTAGGAATTGTGATTCAAATTTCAATCCTTTAATTAATGCACCTGTATCTGATTTAATCCATTGAAGAACCAAGTTTGTAAATTTGGGTGTACCTTTGGCTAATATTAATGTATTGTATGTCTTCGATGATTTTTCACTCGTCTTTATGAATGTAAATGATTGTTTCTTGTAAATGTTATTAGGAAATGACGCCACCACCGAGTCAACTTCATACCTCACACCATCTACTTCTTCCTCGCTATGCTCGTGTTTGATCTTGGTCATTTCCTGAAGTTCTGCAGTGGAGAGTGTTGATAAAGTTGAGGATATGATTAAATCATCATGAGAATCAGCTAGAATTGCAACAACTAAGATCTTCAAATTATGTGCAAATTTCCTAGATTCGAAGTCAAGCAGCAGTGGAGTTGACTTGAGTAGTCTCAGATTACTGTCAAAAAACGACATCTTTTAGTTCTGCGATCAACCTGATTCAAGTGGGTTGATGATTCAACTCCCCATACGCGTTTGAACTTCTTCACGCAACCACCAGAACCAGTTCGCGAGATGTTCCGCGAATTTATTGTACAATGTGTCCTTTCATTTACTGCGCATTCTAGGCTATAAGAATTTATGTCAGACGAAAAACAAAATGCATAAATTTCAACCTACTTTCAGGAACAGTTACTCAATTGTTGAATAACGACTATTATTATCATTTCAGTTATTGCAGAGTAAATTCATCAAGGTATTGGACTTGTCAGATTTCATCATTTCACGTTCACTACAAGTTTTTTCTTACAATCATACATCAATCGGTAGAATAGGAGATCAATCAATAATAGATTATACAACATTATGAGTGACTTTTGGGATAATAATAAGGAAAGTATCTTCAAGGGTGCCAAAACAGCTGGGAAATATTCATATAAGGGTGCTAAATTTGTTGGTAAATCAGGTTATCAAGCTGTCAAGAATCAAAGAGCAGTCAATGCCGGTAGACCAATTGAAACAGAGAAGAGTAAGTCTTATTAAATTTTGTTCAATATCTAACGAATCAACAATATACTAACAATTTACCTTCATAGAAACTCCAGATTTCGGTGAAGTAAGACCTGTCAGCTCTTTACCCAAAGTTGATAATTTACCACCGCCTCCAATCAGACCTGGTCAAAATCAATATACTTCTAAGTCAAGAACGCCCCCTGCTGCTCAATTAGCTACTGCTCAGACTACCCAATATGTACCAGGTCAATCTGTTCAATATACTCAGCAGGCTGAACAAAGACCTCTTCCAACACCAGGGAACCCACCAGCTCATCAACAAGCTCAGCAAGGTCCAGTTCAATATCAACAAAATACTTATCCAGCACCTCCACAACAAAATCAACAGTATGGCTCAAGCCAAATTGTCGAACAACAACAGTATCAACCACAATATCAACAGTATCAGCAGTATGCTCAAGTTTCACAGGCTCCACAACAGCAATCCCAAGTTCCTGTTCCTCCAAGATCAAATACGGCAGATATTAAAAATTCAGGAAATATCAGAATTCCAGAAAGTCAACTACAAATACAAGGCCAAAATATTAAAATTCCATCTTATTCAATCAATGGTCAACAAGCTATGAGCATGGCTGGTAAATTCATGTCTGGTATGTCTGAGAGTCAAAATCAGCCACAGCAGCAGCAGCAGCAGCAGCAACAAGAACAATCACAACAAGTTCAACAAAAGTACCAACAGCCTGCGCTAGAACAATATCATCAGCCTGTACAACAACAATACCATCAACCAACCCAGCAGGTTTCGGAGCAGTATCAACAACCTCCTCAACAACAAATTTATCAAGAAAATGTTCAGCAATATCAACAACCTGCTCACCAATCTGCCCAGCAACAGCTTCAAGAACAATTACAACGCTCAATGAGAATTGACGAGCCAAGTGGACAAGCTGTTGTTGAAGAGAAAAAGGAGGTTCAAACACCAGCCCCTGCTCTAGATTTTAGAAATCCTTATTATAAAGGTGCTGTTTCTACTCCTGCTAATGAACCAAGCAGTGCTTTATCCATGGATAATTTACCATCTGCTCCACTTCCGGTACCTGGTCCAAGAAATTATAGCAGAGCACCAGCAGTTCCACCACCACAACAATCATCTGGATCAACTTCACAATTGCAAAATGAGCTACCAATTACTATGCAACAGCAGCAACATGTTTCACAGACTCAACCTCCTGGTGCTCAATTCATCCCACAACAACAATCTGATATGAAAACACCAACTATCGCAGGAAATATTTCACCGCTTGTTGGGTCCCCAGATCTTTCAAAACTTCCAGTTCCTCCAAGACATAAAGCTGTTAGTCCAACTGCGAATGTTGTACAATTGACAGGAGGTTCGATCAAGAGTGGTGGCTCAATCGCAAG
This sequence comes from Hansenula subpelliculosa, assembly GCA_030582255.1. Classification (NCBI taxonomy): domain Eukaryota; kingdom Fungi; phylum Ascomycota; class Saccharomycetes; order Phaffomycetales; family Wickerhamomycetaceae; genus Hansenula; species Hansenula subpelliculosa. The sequence goes on from JAKTWW010000205.1 coordinate 42,532, forward strand.
CGGAGTTTCTAATCTACCTAAAAAGATTGAAATGATTGATAATACTGGTGATGAAACAGCAGAAGAACCTCACCGTGGTATTGCTGGTTCTTACGATTATAAAGTTGATGTCAAGTTTGCACCACCTCCAAAACCAAGTGGATCTACATCTGCTGCTTCAAATAAACCATCAACAAAAGCAGGTTCTACAAAACCAAATGTAACTAAACCAAGTGCCCCTTTACCTCCACCAAGAAGCTCTTCTGTTACGCCAGGACCACCCCCTGCTCCTCCATCCAGAACTGGAAGTGGTATCTCAGTTCCATCACGTCCTACAACTACTACATTACCAAGTAATGAAGAAGAAGAACCTACACATCCCCCACCACCTTATACACTTCATTCAGATAGCGATCCTACACCAGCTCTTCCACCAACTGCATCACAAAGGGGTGTCAATCAATTTGCCCCACCACCAAAACCATTTAGAAGAAACCAAGATGGTGTTAATGCTCCTGGGGCTTCTATTGTTGAAGATAAACCAGAACCTCCAAGACGTACCTCAAGTATAGCATCAGCAGGGTCATCATTTACCTTACCACCACCAGCTCGTCCCCCTACTTCGTCAATTTCTGATGGTGGTTCAAATACAGAAGCAAAGAAACAATCATCTGAGCTCAGACCTAAACCATCAATCTCCAATACCGATGATAATTCCAGACCAAAGAAGGCACCACCTCCATTGGCACCAAAGCCATCTGGTATAAATATCACTAAAAAGACACCACCTCCAATACCTGGTAAGAAACCACAGGTTACAATTCCTGGGAAGAAAACACCACCAGCCGTTCCAAAGAAGAAACCAAGTTTCCAAGAACACGCTGCTGTTAGTGATTTTTCAAAAGTTGTTTCAGAGTTACCACAAAAGAATCAAGATAGAGCTTCTCGTGCAAATATCAATAATGGTATTAAAATGAGTGATCTGGGTGCTACCAAGGAAGATGACGATGTTGCAGATGAGGAAGATAATCCATTCAAACGTTACTTGAGAAATGCAGTTCCAAAAGAGGATGACCGTTTCCATAATTACAAAAAATGAACTATTTATTTGATAAGCTACAAATTTTTTGTATAATAAACCAACCTAGGATATCGTAATATATGACAACAAACAAGACACATATATATAGATTGCAAATCTAAGTCTCTCTTTTAAAGAATCATTGAGTCTGATGTTAGATCGCAAAAAAAAAATGTGTAAAATTAAATATATATATAAAAATAGTAAATAAAGAACAAAGACAGCAGCGTTAATTACAATGAATGTAAAACTTCATTATTTGGATAAAAGAGCAGCAAATTGTTTGATATCAATTTCACCTGAGCCATCACTTATTTCGTTAATCATTTGATCAACTTCAGCATCAGTTAATTTTTCACCAATTGAAGTTAAGACATGTTTTAGTTCAGCAGCTGAGATCACACCGTCACCGTTCTAAAAAAAGAAACCAGTTAGTAAATGAAGTTTACTTAACGAAACTGTATCATAAAACTTACTTTGTCAAAAACTTTGAAAGCCTCAAGTAATTCTTGTTCTGAATCATTTGTTTTCAATTGTCTATGGAAACGAGTTAGTATGTTGTTTATCCGGATTATGATCTCATTGATATTACTTACCTGCTCATTAAAGCTAAGAATTCACTGAATTCAATTTGGTGGTCACCATTGACATCAATTTCATTCATCATATCAGTAACTTCTGATTCCGAAGGACAGAAACCTAATGATCTCATAACTGTTGATAATTCGGTACCTGAAATACGGCCATCTTGATCTTTATCGAAAAGAGCGAAAGCTTCCTTGAATTCTGCAATTTGTTCTTCTGTTAACTTTTCACTGGCCTAAAACAATGTTAGTAAATGTCACAAACGTCTGAAGCATATAAAGAGCATCTAGAGCTGAGATATGATGGTTTTTGATCACACTATCGCCGCAAACAATACACGGAATGGGTACGTGTAGCAGATTTGAATTCAAAAGCAAACCGCCACCACACGATCCCAATCATTCAACATTGAAGTACCATACATATCGCCATCAGCCCTTTTTTGACCAATGACATCGTCATCAACACTCACCATTATTAACTGTTCAGTCGTATCGTCTACCTGTTTTGCCGTCTCACACAAATCGTAAACAAGTTTATATTTTCACCAAAAAATGTTTTTCTGACGTGGAATCAAATTCTTGCTACTGACACGCAAAAAACAACAAAGATTTAGGCAGTGTAAAGAGCTTTAACATTAGCACAACCGTCATCAAGTTTCAACTGGAGACAGAAACAGCTGAGGATTATAGGTACAGTTACGGGAACAGCTAGCGAAGTTGTAGTTGAAGAAGTGTCAAAGCATCATGAGCATCATACGAGATATCCCATTGGTCGGTGTAGCATACTCAAGAGCTGTGCAATTTATTGATTATTTGGACTATCCAACTTGGGTTGGGTACTTGGTAGGGCTGTACTTCTTGCTTCCGATATTGACATATGTCGTGCTGCCCTATTTGTATGGAAACGTTTCAACAAAGAAGAGAGTGGTAATATTTGTGTTGGGCGATTTAGGTCATTCTCCAAGAATGTGTTACCATGCTAGAAGTTTCGCTGATAAAGGTTTTATGGTTGATTTATGTGGATATTTGGAGGAAACACCGCCAATTGATTTAATTGACAATGATAATGTTGAAATACATGAAATTAAGGTTATCCAGAATACTTACAATTTACCATATATTGTGTTTGGGGTGCTAAAGGTGTTTAGCCAAATCTTCGATATTGCAAAATTGTTATTTGATTTACGTGGTGCGAATTATTTACTAGTGCAAAATCCACCATCAATTCCAACTTTATTAGCAGGTGTTATTTTCAAGTATATGACAAGAGCTAAATTGATTATTGACTGGCATAACTTGGGGTTCAGTATACTAGAGATCAAGTTAGGAAAGAAGCATTATTTTGTTGTTATTTCCAAATTATATGAAAAAGCACTTGCAACATTCTCTGATTTGAACTTAACAGTTACAGATGCTATGCGTATTTTTCTACAAAAAGAGTGTGGTGTTCGTAAAAAAAACATAATTGTGTTATATGATAAGCCAGCAGAACAATTCAAACCTTTGACCAAGAATGATAAAGAAGACGTTATCAAGAAACATCCAAAATTATTTTCAAATTTCGATGTATCAAAGGATAGAATACTTATCAGCTCAACATCGTTCACTCCTGATGAAGATTTCAATGTCTTGATTGACGCTTTGAAACAATATGATAACCAACCCAATTTACCAAAACTAAAAGTTTTAATAACAGGTAAAGGTCCTATGAAACAACAATTCCTCCAGAAAGTTCAGGAAGCAGATTTCAAAAAAGTCGACGTGTTAAATGCATGGTTAAGCGCAGAAGATTATCCGAAAGTTTTAGCTACAGCTGATGTTGGTGTTTCATTACATACTTCTTCAAGTGGGATTGATCTTCCTATGAAAGTTGTTGATATGTTTGGTTGTGGTGTACCAGTTATTGCATTGAATTTTCCAGCATTACCAGAACTTGTTACTGTAAATAAGAATGGTATGGTCGTAAAGAATTCTGTGGAAATGTTTGAAAGTTTACGTGAATTATTTCAAGATGAATCACTTTATAACAAGTTAAAAGAAGGTGCAATTTTGAAAAGTACAGATAGATGGGGTCCTAATTGGAGATCAAAATTTGGTGATCGTTTACCATGATTTTATTCTTTTGTTTATAGTTTCTGATAGCATTTCAATATATTCTTTGTCATTTTCGTCAATCATGTTTTTCAGTGGTACGTTCCAAAATTCATAATTTTCATCTTCATAAGCATCCAACATACTGTGTTCTGGTAATAAATCAAATTCCGTACCTTTATTTAGAGCGATATCGGTTAAATAAGTCCAACATCTTGCAACTTGACGATGTTCATAACCACCACCACCTAATAATAATGTTGGCTTGCCCACATTCAATATCTGTTTAATTTGTTCACCAAATCCTTTTATCGTCAAGTTCCATTCCTGATGTTCATCTGAGCTTAGTCCATCAACACCACATTGTACCACAATACAATCAGGAGCAAACTTCGTTATAGTTGGTAATAAACAATTCTGAACAATAGCAGTCAGAGAACTATCATTCAGTCCATGTCTCGTGGGTAAATTAAAACAATAGTTTTGTCCTTTCCCCTTCCCAATATCTTCCAAATCACCAGTTCCTGGATAAAAACCAATATCTTTTCTATGGATAGAAAAAGTCAATACTTTATCTGAGAATTTGAAAGCAGTTTCAACGCCATCGCCATGATGAAGATCTAGGTCTATGTACATCACTTTTTCATATTTCTTCCTGAGTTCTAAAATGGATAGGACTATATCATTAATATAACAAAACCCTGAAGCTTTGGCCTTTTTACTATGATGACGACCACCATTCCAATTTATAGCGATTTTTTGAATATCTTCGTCTTCATTGTTTGATCTGGTGCTAAGATATTTGGCAGCAGATATACTTGATCCAGCTACTGTTGTGACATATTTGGACATGAGAGGAAATACTGGACAATCATATAATAGACCATAATTCAATAAAATATCTTTTGAATTTGATTCCATCTCAGACTCTTCCTCCCCTTCCTCCTCTTCTTCGTCTTCATCTTCTTCGGGATCATCATTATCATCACTATCAATTTTTTGATCTTTTTCCACTTCATACTTCTTTATTACTTTTTTTTGTTTTAACGGCAGCTCAGCATCAACATTTTTCCTACTTCTGAGCACATAGTTCACAAATGATTCATCATGAAACTTTGTCAAGTCATCTCTAGTAGCTTGTCGCACAGTAATTGGTTCACAACATGCATCTAAACCATACGCGCTAAGTAATGCATGAACTAATGTTGATCTCCCATTGTTTGCTGGTAATAAGTCACATATCAATGCTTCATATTCGCCACCGGCTAGTCCTACCACTCTTTTAGGCATTGGTATACTCAATTGACTTGAAGAAAGAAAAACCGGAGTGAACCTATGTTGATGAACTAAACACTAGTGTAATCTTTTCTCGAAAAAAAGGTATCGCGCGTGCGCCTACTAAGAGTATAAATTTATATACATCGTCAACATTAAGTGAATTCTTGTATTATGTCTATAACGTATGAATATTAAAATCTATTCTAAAGCTTTAGCTGCCCAAGTCGGTAGAACAAATGAAGCCGAATGGATATCTTTGTTATAATATCTGTATAACTTAGCTTCTTGTTCTTCAGAGATTGAACGTAATGGTTTTTTAACATTAGCATTGGCATCTTTTGAACAAACCATGAACCCAATTTGACCTGAAGGATAAGTTGGGATAGTGGTGTAAGCGTATTCAGCGACTGGGAAAACTTCTTTACAAGCTTTTTTCAAATCAGTAATGATTTTCAAATGTAACCAAATATTTTCAGCTTGAGTTGTGATGACACCTTTTTCAGTTAATGCTTCTTTTAATAATTGGAAGTATGGTTTTTGGAAAAGAGATTCAGCTGGACCTTCTGGATCTGAGGAATCAGTAATGATGACATCAAAAGTGTTTTTATAATCGTCTAAAAATTTGAAACCATCACCAATATAAGTTTTAACTTTTGGATGTTTGTAGGAGGCAGACATTTCTGGTAAGTACTCTTTTGAAACTCTAATAACAGCCTCATCAATGTCACACAAAACAGCTTCTTCAACAGATTCATGTTTAATAACTTCTCTCAAGACACCACCATCACCCCCACCAATGACCAAAACTTTTTTTGGATTTGGATGAGAATTCATAGCTAAATGGGTAATCATTTCTTGATAAGAGAATTCATCTCTTTCAGTAGCTTGAATAACGTTATCCAAGACTAAAACATTACCATAATCTGTAGACTCAAACACTAAAACATCTTGATATTTAGATTTTTCAACGTGAAGAATTTTTTTAACACGCAAAGCCATAGCTTGACCTGGCCACATGGTATCAGAGATTTCTCTGAACCATCCGTCCTTGATTGTTGGGTGAGTTAATTCGGCAGACATATTGGTGCTCAATTTGCGGTATAATCAATTGCTTTGAAGAATAACGAAACAAACTTATGAGCATTCAACAACGGGAAGACCAAAGATTAAGTGGGAGAAGGCTGCTTTTTTGATGAGGAAGTCTTGACTATCTTCGATATTGTTCCAGGACGTACTCCAAGACTTTTACTGTTTACCCTGTCCAAGCACAATGCGAAGCACAAATCACAGCATCCTATTTGATCAGATTAGAGATAACTTGAGCTGGGAAGAGGAAAGGGTGCTGGCGGATTCGGCGGACATTGGTGGGGTCCTGGCTGAAGGGACTAGGCTCAATTGGGGAAAGAGCATTAGGCAGAGAGCGTTGAAATTGAGCTTGATTCTATCTTCACCGTCAATGATGGTCTCTCAAATAACGAAATGTGGGAGTTATCTCAAAATGTGGATGGGAACCTGCTCTGGAAAGCAGAAGAATATGTCAGAACCATATGGCTGTTTACGCGATTATCCACAGATAGCCCATTTTCGAAAACGTTCATTGATTATAAGCCGTGAACGATTGATTTGTCACCATGACTAAACGCATTTACTCAACTGCGCTTGACATGAAATACCCGTTCAAATGCCCGGATTACTAAAGTGTGTAGCTGAACCACAGTTTGCGTGAGTACATATGGAACTAAGACACTAGTGGATATATAAACTGGTGAAATCCTCGTGCTGGGGTGAAAAAGAGTATGAAGGAATGTAACACTACAGGTATCAATCAGTACTTACTAGCTCTTACCACTCATAATCCAAACATGTCACAATTTTTGAAATCATTGACTAGTCGTCGTACTCACTATGCTTTGAAAAACACCTTACCAGAAGGTGTCACAATTGACCAAGTCCAATCAATCGTTCAAACTATTGTCAAACACACCCCAACTTCTTTCAATTCACAATCAATTCGTGCAGTTGTTGTTGTTGGTGAACTTCATAAAAAAATTTGGGATTCCGTTGTAAACTCAATTGAAGGTGAAAGTGGTAAAAAAAGACCAACTTCTGCAAGAGACGAAGCTTATGGTTCAATCATTTTTTTCGATGATGAAGCTACAATTAAACAATTTCAAGAAAAATTTGCAGCTTTTGCTGCTTATTTCCCAACTTTTGCTACAACTTCAAATGGTGCTGCTCAAATAAATACATGGACCGCGTTACAAGAAATTGGTATTGGTGGTCATTTACAACATTATAATGGATATGTTCAAGCTGCTTTAGCTGATAAAGTTCCAGAATCATGGATTGTTCAAGCTCAATTAGTCTTTGGTACCCCAATTTCTGGTCCATATGACAAGACCTTCATTGAAAATGAAGTTAAAGTCTTGGACAAATAGATTACAAAAGGAAGCTATATATGAATAGAATACGTAATAAAGACATTAGATTTAATGGGTGTTTAACATCATGTAGTATTTCAATATACAATTAGTTCAACTATCATATTCGTTAACATTCAAAATATAATCATATAAGAACGCTATGGTCTGTAAATGACTATCAAATTCAAATCTTTCATTTATAGCATGTGCATTGAATCCAGCTTGAGAAGATGCAATGAATCTATAAACGTGATCAGTCAATGACCAATATCTAGAGGCATCCGTATATCCACCAGTCAATGATGGTGTCACTGAAACAGTCTTGTTCTGATCTTTTAACACGATATCATCATATGTATGTTTAATTGAACTGGCAAAAACATCCCATGTCTTATCATTGGTGGTTGAGATTGGTGATGGATCTAATGCTTCAACCCAATAAACGTTAAAATGACCAGCATCTGTAATATCAAAAATTGTTTTGTTTGATTCAAGAGTAAGTCCCAGATTATGTTTTGTTGCAATTTTTTTAACATGTTCAATCACATTTTCAATAACTTCTTCCGCTGTAAGCTCTAAAGAAATTCTATGATTAATCCCTAATGTTAAAATCTCTGGTAATGCATTAATTTTAACGCCTGCTTGAATAATATCAATAGCTTGACTTGTACGAATCAAATACTTGGTTCCTTTCTCCTTTGCCAATCTTTCCAACGTTCTTTGACGAGCATCTGTATCATATTTAGCATAGATGTAATCATGTCTTGTATTATCATCCAGTTCATTCGAAGTTTCGCCAATGGTTCTCAATAAGTCAAGTACTGGATTATTTGTAGTCAATACTGAAGGATATGGATTAGCTTCCATCAAAGTAGTTAATTCACCAACGATACCAATTGATGTATGATCTGGTGGTATTGAAGAATGACCTCCAGGAACAAACAATTGAATATACATATCCAAATAACCTTTTTCAGCAACAGATGGAGCTGCTATCCATGAATCACCATATTTGGAAACTGAACCACCTTCATCAACCAATGCATAGAATGATTTATGACCATATCTATCCTCCAAGAAACTATTCAATGACTTTGCACCTTCATATCTACCAATAGCTTCTTCATCATATCCACCTGAAAAAATCACAGTTCTTTTAGGTTTGAATCCATCTTTTAACAGTTCTTCAAAAGTTTCAAAAATACCAGATAACAAATTTTTCGTATCAGAAGCACCTCTAGCCCAAACATATTGTCCATCATAATAAGCTGAATAAGGTGGATATTTCCATCTGTCTAAAGTATCATTATCAACTGGTACGACATCTTGATGAGCAGTTAATAATAATGGTTTTAACGAAGGATCGGAACCTTCATAAGTGATAATCAATCCCAGTTTATTAACTTTTTCCACCTTCAATTGACTGAAAACTAATGGGAATGTCTTTTCCAAAAAATCATGTAATTCTAAAAACGGTTCCCATCCAGATATATCAATTTCTGGTCTATTTGCAACATCATAAACTTCAGTAGGAATTTTCAAAAATCCTCTATATGTTTCCAATGATTTATTTCTGAAGTCCGAATCTGTATATATGAATTTAGCCTTTTCTGAACCACTTGGGCGTAATGGTTTAATATGAGTGTATTGGTTTGGTGGTATTTCAATTGCATGATGTTGGAATTGATATAAATGGGTATAAAATGTATAACTGATTAAGGATAAGAAGACAAATGCCCCTAATAGGTTTCTTTTAACCCTTGAGTTTGAACTAGTTGTAAAATCTCTTTTAAAATCAGACATCTTGAAGTATTGACTTGGTCAATTGAGCCTGTTGGAGAAGATATCCTTGAATTGCAAATTATTTGAAGATAATTTATAGCTTTTATACAAAGTTTGGAACTTCTTGATATGGTTTTGATGCCGATCGTCTGAGTTTATCAATTGTGGACGTTGTGGTCCACATTGGGCTTAATCCCCGTAGATTATGGAAGATATTATCTGTAATAATATAGCTGATAATTCCAAAAAAAAAACAAAGTATTGATAAAGCTTTTATCGTAGCGTTTTGAATCATGAAGGGCGCATAGAAAAATTGTGGAAGTCTGGAATGCTGGTGTTCACCTAAATGATTGCTCGTATGAACTCAATCATCCAGATATTCATGGCCCACTTGTCGCTTCGTTAACTATTTAAGGTGACCATCGTGGGCTTTCACAGTGATTAAAAAAAAAAAAAAATCTAAATTTTTTTGCTTATGCGAACCGAGACTTTGATTTGAAAGCGTTTTAAAAGTTTAACACCAATATTTCAGGTGATTAAACGCTTATCCCCTAAATCATTCATTCATTCACTTAAAATGTCTCTTCAAGCAATTAAATTTGATAGAGAAGCACTTTCTTTATCTATTTTGGATCAGCTTTTACTTCCTTATGCCACAGAATACATCACCGTCAATACCATCGCTGATGCTCACAGTGTGATCAAAAAGATGCAAGTTAGAGGTGCACCTGCTATTGCAATCGTTGGTGCTCTTTCTGTATTAGTGGAATTATCTATCTTCTTGAATAACAAGTTTCAAGGTCAAACATTTTACGATTTGAAAGATTTTAACAATTTCAAATCTCAATTGATTAAAAGATTAGAATACTTGGTTACAAGTAGACCTACAGCCGTTAACTTATCAAATGCAGTTAATGAAATCATTCAGCTTATCAATAGTACCACTGCTACTTCATTGGACGAGTTATTCCCAGAAATTTTCAAATTTGGTTGTGATTTGATTGATGATGATTACACAAATAATGTAAAACTAGGTGAAAATGGTAAAGACTGGATCTTGGAACATTTAGCTAAAGAAAACTTTCAAGGTGACTTCAGTGTGCTTACAATTTGTAACACTGGTTCATTAGCCACAAGTGGTTACGGTACTGCGTTAGGTGTTGTTAGATCATTGCACAAACATGCAGAATCTTTCAAAAGAAGTGATGGTGAAGCCCAGGAGCCCGCAACTAAGAAACTTAAATCCAATTCTGCTAAATTTTCACGTGTCTACCCATTAGAAACTAGACCATATAACCAAGGTGCTAGATTGACCGCATATGAGTTGGTGTATGAACAAATACCATCCACGTTGATCACTGATTCAATGGTTACTTATTTAGTCTCAACATTGAACAAAGACTCATCAAAACCTCCAATTAAAGCATGTGTTGTTGGTGCTGATAGAATTGTCAAAAATGGTGATACTGCAAACAAAATTGGTACTTATCAATTAGCACTAATATGTCAACAGTTTGGTATCAAATTTTTGGTTGTTGCACCAAAGACAACCATCGATCTTAAAACTGAACATGGTGATCAGATTATTGTGGAACAAAGACCATCAAATGAGTTACAAAATGTTAGTGGTGGTGTAGTTGATGTTGCAACTAATGAAATCGTTAGAAATGAAAAAGGTTATGCTGTCAGTGGGAAAGTAGGTGTTGCTGCTCCAGGTATTGAAGTATGGAACCCATCTTTCGATGTGACTCCTCATGAATTAATTGATGGTATTGTCACTGAAGAGGGTGTTATTACTAAAGTGAATGGTGAATTTGATTTAGTTTCATTGTTCAAATAGACATATAGATTGAAAGAATAGATATTATAGAGCTAAGAAACGTGAGAACTGGTACAAAATTCACAAATCGTTATACATTGGAGCACAACAGTAATACTCTGATAACTCCTCCCTGGTCTAAATCACAGAACATGGGCTGTTCACCATCAAATCCACTCTATTCACTATGTATCACGTATTCATAGATAGCATCTGTTTACCCTGCTTTATGCGCTCTCTACCGATCTCTCATAGCTAATCTCGTCACCCGGCGCTGATTTCCGATCTTGAATCTCGATTTGTATGGCGCTGGCAAAATTAGGGGCTACAGCAAAAAAACACGACAACGATTAAACCGAATCAACACTCCATAAGATTGTAAAATCATCAACACAGATTCAAGTCAAATAAGTCAAATTTCAATTCAATTATTCAATTCAATTCAAGCTCTGTTGTGTCCTTTAAGATTGATTCATAAGATTAATAAGATTACAACATGAGTGACATTCCAATTGAATTCACAGAGTTGACTGATTTGACCTCTTTGGGTATAAATCAACAATCACTCGAATTCAGATCAACAACTTTGGAAAGTGATCATTATGTTGTTGTTAGGGAACAAGTCAATGGTACGAATACCGTTGCCATTGTCGACTTGCAAAACAACAATCAAATCACTAGAAAGAATATGACTGCTGATAATGCTATTCTACACCCTTCACAGTTCATTATTTCCTTAAGAGCTAACGGTACAACTTTACAAATCTTTAATTTACAAACTAAAGAAAAACTAAAATCCTATAACATTGATGAGCCAGTAATCTTCTGGAAATGGTTAAATGATGAGCAATTAGGTTTGATTACCGCTTCCTCCATTTACACTTGGAACGTCTTTGATGGTCAAACTACTACAGGTCCAACAAAATTAACAACAAGACATGCTAATTTAAACAATGCCCAAATCATTAACTTTGTCTCAAATGTCAACTCTGATTGGTTTGCTGTCGTTGGTATTACTCAAGAAAATGGTCGTATCGCTGGTAAAATTCAACTTTACTCAAAACAAAGAAATGTTTCTCAAGCTATTGAAGGACACGTTGCCAACTTCAGTTCATTAACTTTAGAGAACGCCAGTGCTCCAACTCAGGTTTTTGTTTGTGGTAATAGAACCGCTACTGGTGGTCAATTGCACATTATTGAAATTGATCATGACAGTAATAATCCACCTTTCCAAAAGAAAACAGTCGACATCTTTTTCCCACCAGATGCTACAAATGATTTCCCAATCAGTTTACAAATCTCCAAGAAATATGGTGTGATCTATTTGCTAACAAAATATGGTTTCATTCATCTATACGATTTGGAAAGTGGTCAAAACTTGTTTGTTAATAGAATTACTGCAACTCCTGTTTTTATTGCTTCAAGTTACGATGCTAATAACGGTATTTTAGCTATTAATAAGCAAGGTCAAGTGTTAGCTGTTGAAATTGCAAAAGATAAATTAATCCCATACGTTTTGAACAAATTAGCTAATGTTCCATTAGCTTTATCTTTAGCTTCAAGAGGTGGTTTACCAGGTGCTGAAAACTTGTTTTTGCAACAATTTGATACGTTATTAAATCAAGGTGATTATTCAAATGCTGCTAAAGTTGCTGCTTCTTCTCAACAATTGAGAACCCCAACCACTATTCAAAAATTGAAAAACGTTCAAGCTCCACCTGGTTCAATTTCTCCAATTCTACAATATTTCTCAACTTTATTAGATAAAGGTCAATTGAATCAATTCGAAACTATTGAATTAGCTAAACCAGTGTTACAACAAGACCGTAAACAATTGTTTGAAAAATGGTTGAAAGAAGATAAATTAACTTCTTCTGAAGAATTAGGTGATATTGTTAAACCGTTTGATTTGAACTTAGCATTAGCCATTTACTTGAGAGCTCAAACTCACCCAAAAGTTATTGCTGCATTAGCTGAAACCGGTCAATTTGATAAGATATTACCATACAGTGAAAAAGTTGGTTATCAACCAAACTTTATTGTTTTGATTTCTAACTTGTTAAGATCAAACCCTGATAAAGCTTCAGAATTTGCTATCAGTTTACTAAACTCACCATCAACTAGTGAACAAATTGAAGTTGAAAAAATCGCAGACATTTTTTTCAGTCAAAACTTCATTCAACAAGGTACATCATTCTTATTAGATGCTTTAAAAGATGATTCTCCAAACCAAGGACATTTACAAACTAGATTATTGGAAATCAACTTATTACATGCCCCACAAGTTGCTGACGCCATTCTTGGTAACGATATGTTCCATCATTATGATAAGCCAACCATTGCTCAATTGGCTGAAAAGTCTGGTTTATACCAAAGAGCTTTGGAAAATTACTCAGATATCAAAGATATCAAAAGAGTCATTGTTAACACCAATGCAATTCCAGCTGATTGGTTAGTTGCATATTTTGGTAAATTAAATGTTGAACAATCATTGGTTGCTTTAAGAGAATTATTAGATAAGAACATTGCACAAAACTTGCAGATTGTTATCCAAGTTGCTACTAAGTATTCTGATTTACTTGGTTCGGCTACTTTAATTAAAGTTTTCGAAGAATTCCGTTGTCATGAAGGTTTATACTACTACTTGGCTTCAATTGTAAACTTAACTGATGACAAAGATGTTGTTTTCAAATATATTCAATCAGCTGCAAAATTGGGTCAATTCAAAGAAATTGAACGTGTTGTTAAAGATAACAATGTTTATGATCCAGAAAAAGTTAAAAACTATTTGAAAGATGCTAACTTACAAGATCAATTACCATTGATTATTGTTTGTGACCGTCACAACTACGTTCATGATTTGATCTTATACTTGTACAAACATCAATTCTTCAAATTTATTGAAGTTTATGTTCAACAAGTTAACCCATCAAAAACTCCACAAGTTGTTGCTGCTTTGTTAGATGTTGATTGTGATGAAAAAGTTATCCAAAACTTGATCCAAAGTGTCCTTGGCCAAGTTCCAGTTGCTGAGTTAACTGCTGAAGTTGAAAAAAGAAACCGCTTGAAATTATTGTTACCATTCTTAGAAGCTACATTAAACTCTGGTTCTCAAGACCAAGCTGTTTTCAACACCTTAGCTAAAATCTACATTGATTCAAACAATAATCCAGAAAAATTCTTGAAAGAAAATGCTTCATATGATACTTTAGAAGTTGGTCACTACTGTGAAAAGAGAGATCCATATCTTGCATACATTGCTTATGAAAAAGGTGCTAATGATGATGAATTGATTAGAATTACCAATGAGAACTCAATGTACAAATATCAAGCTAGATACTTGTTGAAAAGATCTGATTTGAATTTATGGAACAAGGTTTTGAGTGAAGAAAATATTCATAGAAGACAACTAATTGACCAAGTTGTTGGTACTGCTGTTCCAGAACTAACTGATCCAGAACCTGTTTCATTAACTGTTAAAGCGTTCATGGATAATGGTTTAACTTTAGAATTGGTTGAATTATTAGAAAAGATTATTTTGGAACCATCTCCATTTAATGATAATCCTTCATTACAAGGTTTGTTATTACTAACTGCTATTAAGGTTGAACCAACTAAAGTTAGCTCATACATTGAAAAATTAGATCAATTCGATCCATATGAAATTGGTGCTTTATGTACTGAAGCTGGTCTACATGAAGAAGCTTTTGAAATCTATGACAAGAACCAATTATATCCTCAAGCTTTGAAAGTTTTAGTTGAAGATATTTTGTCATTAGACAGGGGTGAAACTTATGCTGAAAAGATCGGCGACTCTAAATTATGGAGTCAATTAGGTACTGCTCAATTGAATGGTTTGCGTATTCCAGAAGCTATTGATTCATATATCAAAGCCAATGATGCTTCAAACTTTGAATCCGTTATTGATATTGCTGATTCAGCTGGTAAATTTGAAGAGTTAATTAAGTTCTTGTTGATGGCTAGAGAGCAATACAAAGAACCAAAGATTGATGGTGAAATTATCGTCTCATATGCTGAGTTAGGTAAATTAAATGAAATTGAATCATTCTTGAACGGCTCTAATGTTGCTGATTTGAATGAAGTTGGTGATAAACTATATGATCGTAAAGATTATAAAGCCGCCAAATTATTATACTCTTCTGTTTCAAACTACTCAAAATTAGCAAGTACTCTAGTCTTCTTGGATGATTATCAAGCTGCAGTTGAATGTGCAAGAAAAGCCTCAAACACCAATGTTTGGAGACAAGTTAATGATGCTTGTCTTGAACATAAAGAATTCCGCTTAGCTCAAATTTGTGGTTTGAACTTGATTGTTCATGCTGAAGAATTAAGTGAATTAGTTGAAAAATATGAACAAGAAGGTTACTTTGATCAATTAATATCATTATTTGAAGCTGGTTTAGGTTTAGAAAGAGCTCATATGGGTATGTTTACCGAATTGGCGATTTTATACACTAAATACAACCCATCAAGAACTTTAGAACATTTGAAATTATTCTGGTCAAGAATTAACATTCCAAAGGTTATCAGAGCTACTGAAAATGCTCATTTATGGCCTGAGTTAATTTTCTTATATGCTCATTATGATGAATGGGATAATGCTGCTTTAACTATGATTGAAAAAGCTGCTTCAAGTTTCGATCATTCTTCACTTAAGGAAATTATTGTTAAAGTTGCGAACTTGGAAATTTACTACAAAGCCATCAATTTCTATGTTAATGAACATCCACCATTAATCACAGATTTGTTGACTGTTTTAACACCAAGAATTGATATTCCAAGAGTTGTTAGACTATTCCAAAAATCTGATAACTTACCATTGATCAAACCATTCTTGGTTAGTGTTTTGGATAAAAACAACTCCGTTGTCAATGCTGCTTACCATGATTTATTGATTGAAGAAGAAGATTACAAGACCTTAGGTACTGTTGTTGATACACATGATAAATTTGACTCTATTGATCTTGCTGCAAGATTAGAAAAACATGATTTGATCTTTTTCAGACAAATTGCTGCTCGTCTATACCGTAAAAACAAGAAATGGAACAAAGCTTTATCAATCTTAAAAACTGATCAATTATGGAAGGATGCTATTGAAACTGCTTCAGTTTCCAAATCAACTGATGTTGCTGAAGACTTATTGACCTACTTTGTTGAAACTGGTAACAACGAATCATTCATTGCTCTATTATACAGTGCTTATGATTTGATTCGCTATGATAAGGTTATTGAATTAGCTTGGTTACATGATTTGAATGATTACATCAAACCTTATCACATTGCTATTGAAAGACAAAGAAGTGAACACTTGAACAAATTATTAAATGATTTGAAGATTAGAGAAGAAGCTCAAAAGAAAGATGAAGAACCTGTTTTAGGTAACCAAAGACTTATGATCACTAATGGGGCGCCAACTCCTGGTTTAGGATACCAACCAACTGGTCAAGGCTTTGGTAATGTATTTTAGTTAATTTTGAAAAAAACTTGAATAATATTTTTAGCACTAGAAGTTCAAAAAGAGTTATATTTATAGTTTGTATTGTTTGAAAAAAAAAAAGATAATATTCGTTAATTCCTTTTTTTTTGCAAATGTAGTTGTAACGTTTTCGAGGTTTCACTTTTTCATATATGATGATTAATTGAATCAATTAACCATCAGAGTCAAGATGTTGCTTTATACTTGAAAGATTATATATGGACGTATCAGGTATAGGCTCTCACCTTCAAGTAAACACTAATCTTGAAACTATTATTACTTACTAGTAATTAAATATGAAATACCCTAGACAATAGAGCACTCCGATTAGACATTTATTATATACTGTCTAAGTAAGTTACATCAATTAGAAAGGTTGAATAATTGAGCCTATTCATAATTCACTGGTACCGGCCATCGAAATTTGCCCATTTTTGTGTAGGAATGTATACATTCAGACTTTTAAAGTGAACGGTGAATATGGTCGACATACTAACAATACTGAGAATTTCTGAATGTAAGATCGATATTGGATCTGAAATCAGTACCCGAAACGTAAACGCCATTTGCTAGAATTCAATTCATGCTTCACGAATCACGAATCACGAATCACACGAATGGTACCATTCATTAAGATACCAATCAATTCACAGGGTCCACCATTTTCACGGAATTCACGGGATTATAGAATGTGGTTATTTATGGAATGGTTACTACTCATTTAATCACCACGGTGAACATTGAACTATGAACACGCAGTGTAAGACTCTGCTTTTGAACGCTAGTACATATAGGCAAGATCTCAAATATATGGGGCCTTGGGGTCCCGTTTTTGGTGAGGTCCGTCACCGAATTGGGAAGCGTAGTGCAAGAGGGAAACTGGTCAGCTTGAAAAGGGATCCAGGATTCCAGATCTGAATCCGGCCATTCGAGTGAAAACTTTTGCTAGAGTTCCTGCATATTTTGGCATTGGCATACTTGGCCATGGTGAACGAACAAAGGGTACCTTGAAATAAACTTTTCCAAGGGCTTTTGAGATAGACTTTGTAAGATTCTATGGATATCTACCTAGTTTTCTGAGAACAATTTGCTGTTTTTTTGGGGTATTGATTGGAAGTGTCTTTTTATGTTTTGCTGTTTTGTTGCTGTGTATCCATAGAGATCATTGTTTATTTTGATTTGTTTTGATCTGAAGAATGAACTTACTATGGGAAACGCGAATCAACAACTGGATTGTTTATGTTTGGCTCTGCATGAACATTCCGATTTGAAAAAACCTTTACACAGAACTCAAGTCTTATACTAGTGGAAACAGAGAGCAGTGAGCATGGATATGTTGTTTTCGTTGAAGAAGATGTACCAAACATACAGATCAGTGAATCGGTACAATTGTTTGTGGGCAGTTCATGTCATCAAATGATATATAACACTTCAAATACCCACTTCTTGAGATTCCATGTAAACAATCTTACTTGAACAAGTGTACCCTTCAAAACTTCAAAGTTCCTGACCCTATACATTCGCTTTATCGCTACACTCATCTACCAACTATTGTTTCATTCACTATATTGTTTTAATTGATTAATTTTATTGAGTTCAGGTTCCAATAGAAAGGTTAGAAGTTTACATATTTATTAAAAAAAATGCTAGGCTACGAAACATTATTAGGTCTTGCCTTTATTTTACCCCAAGCTTTAGCTTTATTGAGGGTCCCGGTTGGTCCAAATGGTGATTTTAAAAGATTAGCTAAGAAAGATGCTTTCGAAGTTGATACAAGTGTCCAAACTTATATTATTCCAGGTACTGATTTCTATTTTGGTAGTCAACATGAAAAAGTGTTTATTTCATTTGATACTGGTTCATATACAAGTTATGTCCAAGATAGTTCAATCTCTAAAAATGGATTTGATGCTAACGCTTCCACATCACTTGTTCAATTAAACAAGAACTACTCTGTTGATTATGCTGACGGTACCTCTTTCAATGGTAAATGGGTTGCTGACAATGTCTCATTTGATGATACATATTCAAAAACTGCAAATATTTCATTTGGTTTAGTCACTGAAGCTTCTGATGATACCAACATTTTCGGTTTAGGGTTTTATCCAAATTCTGAAGATCCAATGTTTGTTGATACCCTTTATAAGGAAAACATCATCTCCAAAAGAATTTTCTCAGTTTACCAAGATTCTTTAACTAAAGGTGAATTCACTTTCGGTGGTGTTGATACAGCTAAATTCAGTGGTGATTTGACCGCCGTTCCAGTCATTGATGATCAAGCATGGAATGTTAAATTATTTGATTTCTATCATGGTTGTGAAACATTAACAAATGGTAACTCATATCCAATTTTGATTGATTCAGGATCATCAACAGGTTTATACCTTCCAGAAGATATCTACAATGCTTTGATGTCAAAATTACAAGCTAAATATGAATCTACATTGAAAAGTTATATCTTTGATTGTCAAAATGCTGAACCATTAACATTTGATTTCGGTGGTATTCAAATTGAAGTTCCAACATCATTATTCGTCCAGGAAGTTTCAGGTACTGATTACTGTACCGTTAACTGGAGAGTCAATTATAACAGTCAATTTCAATTAGGTTGGACATTCTTCAGCAACTTCTATTTTGTTTTTGATGCTGATAACAAAGAAATTTTAATTGGTTCACCAAACAAAGAAACTACTAATGAAAATATTGTTGAAGTTAGTGATTCTGTTCCAAGTTCAACTCAAGCTGCAAGTTACTCTCAAACTGCCTTGGTCACTTCAAACTCAATTTCACAAACTTCAGCTTCCACTGTCAGTATTTTTGCTTCTTCTTCTTCATTAGGTGATTACTACACCGGTTCAACTGGTTTCACAACCTGTTCAGCTTCAAGCCCTTCAAGCTCCTCTTTTAGTTCTTCAGCTAGCTCTTCTTCTATTTCCAGCTCAGCTTCAATTGCTTCAAGTTCTGTTATTCCAAGTTCATCTGTTACTCCAAGCTCATCTGTTACTCCAAGCTCATCTGCTGCTTCAAGTTCATCTGTTACTCCAAGTTCATCTGTTGCTTCATTATCAAGTGTTAAAGCCGTTGAACCAAGCTCATCATCTGTTCCACTTTCAAGTGTTGAACAAAGTACATCCGCTGCTCCAACTTCAACCATTGAATCTAACTCTATTGAATCATCTTCACCAAGTGTTGAGCCAACGATTTCCTCTGTTGGCTCCACTTCTTCTGCTCCAGAAGTTTCTTCACCATCTTCATTCTCAACCATCACACCATCTGTCTTACCATCTTTAACTTTATCCCCATCATCGGCACCAGAATTAAGTTCTTCATTCTCTGGTTATTTCAATAATTCAGGACAAGCCTCTTCTACAGCTCCATCATCTCCATTACCAAGCTCTGTTGAAAGTCCATCTATCAATGGTTCATTCGTTGGTGGTGCTCCAATCTGGGATGCTTTCATTCCTGGTGGTTTAGGTCCATGGAGTCAAGTTGAAATCTATACATCGAGTGTTGCTGAAGTTAGTTACAGTAAAGTTGAATTATTTGTTGGTAATTCGAGAGTTTCACCATCAGTCTATCAACAAAACAAAGATTCTTTCCAATATAACTATGCGGAACAAATTCAATTACATGAAACTTTGAGAGCTCGTATTGTTGCTTCTCCATATTCTGGTGAATCAGCTACAATTGATATTACAATTGCAATTACTGAAAAAGTTAGTGAAAGTGGTAGTGGTACTTTAGCTAAGAGAGCTGTTCGTACATTTACGTTGAGCAGTAGTATTTCCCCAACTGAAGAATCTATCTCATCATCTTCTTCATTAGTTTCATCATCATCATCATCAATTGCTTCAGCTGCTAGCTCATCTGTTGTTGTTCCTTCCATCTCTTCTTTGGTTGAAGCTTCTGCTGCTCCAATCTCTGCTGAATCATCTGTTTCAAAAGCTCCATCATCAGCACCAAGTTCTACTACTGCTGGTCCTAGAGAAGCTGGAGAGTTATCAACATCTACAGCTATTGTTTCAGAACAAGAGACCACCGTTGCTACAATTACTTCATGTTCTGATCAAGTTTGTACCGAACAACCAACTACTGTTGCTGTTCAAACTACTACAAAAACTATTGGTAATATTATCCGTGTTTACACCACTTATTGTCCATTAAGTGCTGAAAGCTCTTCTACTGAAGCTTCTCCATCAACAACTGGTACTCCAGCTACTACTGGTACTCTAGCTACTACTGGTACTCCAGCTACTACTGATACTCCAGCTACTTCTGATACTTCTGCCGCTCCTGGTACTTCTGCCGCTCCTGGTACTTCAGATACTTCTGTTACTTCAGTCACTACAGGTACTTTAACTACTTCTCTCGCTGCTGCATCAACTACTTCTGCTAAAGGTTCAACTGGTACTCAAGGTACTCAAACAGCTAATCAAGAAGAATCTTCTGGTTCTGAAGGGGCAGAACAAACCTCTACTGAAGTTATTCAAGTTACATCTACTTTACCAAACGGTGATGTTAGTACTATTGCTTCCACCAGAGTTTCAAAACCAACTTCATCAACAAAGAAAGCTCCAGTTTCAACTGCTTCAGTTCCAGTTAGTACACATTTGGTTCCAACTTCAACCCAAGGTGACAGTACTTTATATGTTACTCATTTAGTTACACAAACAACAAACACTGCATCAAGTGGTGCTTTAAGCTCTGTTCCAACAATGTTAACACAAGGTGCTTCTTCATCAACTAATGGTACACATCCAAGATCGCCAGCTCAAGTTTCAGAATATGAAGGTTCTGGTGATAAATTGGTTGCAGGTATGTTAAGTGCATTACCAATTATTATGATGATGATGTTCTGATTTTATTTCACCTTTTAGTTTCTGTTTTCCAAAATTTGGCATACTTTTTAATAAGTTATGATACCCTTTTGCCAGTTTTATTTTATTTCTACGATACCCCCTTATGTATGCTATTATTATGAACAATGATAAGTTGATTACATATATCCATGTAGTGGAAGAAGCATCATTACAGCTTTCATGCTGGCCTTTTTGAGCATGAAATATTTAACGGATGATTCGTGGTACAGCCTGATTTTCAATTTGTGCAATCGACGCTGTCAATAATGATGTACTGATGAACAGTTTAATTCGCCGGCCTCTGATACCTTTCTTTTCATGCGTCTTTATCTTTCAAACTCGTGGAGTACGCTTTGTAAAATGTTATTGTCTGTGGTAAATCAACATTACACTTAAATTAAATTTTAATTTTTCACAGATAACTTTGAACTGTTTATTGGAGATATGGGCAAATTGCGAAGCGTATAGTCTTGTTTCCCAGCATGTAAAATGCGCTTTATAGCCCTCATAAATTATGTGCATTAGTTGATACGAGTTCCAGACTTATTGTCAGCTTTGTACATTTTTCATGATGTTATGTCTGACGAACGAAGTAGGCGAAGTGAAGCACCTATACAGCATGTTAGACTTGACAAGATGAGAGTCGAGACAGCTAGGGTCTCGAATAAATGGTGGTTCAGGCTTGATGACTACCTTCGTGTTCGCCATCGAGTCAATACATACCCACCATAACTCACATCTTGACATCGACGTCATTGGTGTCTATGTCCATGCTTCGAGCTCGAGTCTCGACACGATGAGATTTTTCAAGTTAAAGTTGTGGAAAAGAAACGTCTAGCTCCGATGCTGGAAAACTTTAGATTTGATTACCTCGTTGATACTTCAATCATCAACTGTTGAAAGTAAACGTGTCGGAATGATTGTGAGGATTTCACATCATATAATAACCAGAAGAATGGCAGTAGTAGTGAGTTGGAACTCCTCGACATGTATGCTTCTCATGGACCTGTAGTCACTGCTCTAGCTTCTGACAAGAACTGTTCCCTTCTATCATACCAGTCCGTAATGAAGCAGAGTTATATTGTGGACCGGTCCATAAATTTAAGGTTTCTCCAATCCTCCTTTTGTTCCTATCTTCCCATATCCTTCATTCGGTCTAATAGATTGCGTTCGTCGCAAGTCTTCAGCTTTTATGGATCATTCTACGTCAGAAATCTTGAATGTTGTCACATCATCTGAGACAACCCCCCATAATCTCGATTCAGGGGTCAGGAGGACTCAGCATCACCTGCTTGGACCAAGCCTTACCACCTCTATTGTTCGAGACCTCTTTAAATACATATATATATATAGGTGTGTAGTCTCTGTGGCAGTAGAGGTATTTTTTGGCTGACAAAAGGGTTTGGATTTTTTCAGTGTTAGGTCTACAGAACTATTTGGTTTTGGCGGAATAATGCATGGTGCTTAAATATGACAGATTCGGTGCAAATAATCACCGGCCTAAAAAAATTGATTACAGCAATTTTAAGTTGTCAACATATGGAAACCATATGAAAATTTCTTGTACTAGCCATCTTCAAAGCCTAGTTGATAACACTGTAAACTCTCTGAGTGGTTATGATATACAAAAGAAATAGGAAAGTCTTTACAAGGTCGGTTGTGTTTTTTATGAAACTACCTAGAATTAAACTTTCAACTAGTATGATTTTACATGTGGACCTGAAATCTTCAGTTATTACAAATATATCAATTCAAGATTTTCATTTGTTATAAAGCAGTAGATTTCCCATAGAAATTTTAACTTTAAAATGATTAATCAATGTGTACATACTTAATACCTTGCTCAGGATGCTATCAATGCTAGTTGTACTCAATCTGTGTTCACTTTATATTCATTATACTCATGCTGCTTTGAACTTCCAGTTTAGTCCAAACAACAAAGGATTTCTTATGAAAAGAGATGATTTCAACAGTGACTTTACTTCAAGTTCAACAGCTGCGCCAATTATAGAGTTATATTTTGGTAGTAATAAGCAAAAAATTCCATTAATGTTAGATTCAGGATCATTTACTCCATTTGTTCAATCAACTGATGTTTCTGAAGATCAAGGGTTTGACTATGAAGCATCTTCAAGTTATCAAGATCAAAGTGATGATTTCAATGTTGCTTACGCGGATAGTACACGTTACAAAGGAAGTTGGGGTGATGACAACGTATCAAATGATAAAAATGGTGATGGCTTCAACTTAACTTTTGGTCTAGTGAAAAACGCATCAACAAATGGTGTCAGCAGTGATAGTAATGTTTTTGGTTTAGGTTTTGATTATAATCAACCAACGTTAATGGATCAACTAAAAGATAAGAATATCATTTCAAGAAAAACTTTTTCTATTTATTCAAGTGCAAATGATCATTCACTTGGACAAATATCTTTTGGTGCTATTGATTCTGCTAAATATAATGGGGATTTGGTCTCAGTTCCATTGAGAGATCAATCAAATGGATATGTCTGGTGGACCTATATGACAGATCTTTCTGCTGGATGTGAATCTGCAACAGGTGGTAATATTTACTACATTAGTTTTGATTGTGGTTATACAACAGGTGTTACCGTTCCTTCTGCTGTCCATGATAAGATTGTGAATAATTTTGATGCCTTTTATGAATCTGAATCACAAAATTATGTGTTTGATTGTGATAATGCGTCTCCATTGGTAGTTGAAGTTATGGGTCACAAGATTGAAATTCCAGCTAGTGGTTTCACAAAGAAGGTTAAGAATTCTCATAAGTGTATTTTCCAAAACATAAACAAAGGTTCAGAAGATGATACGGTTTATTTTGGTTGGGTATTCTTCCCATATATTTATGGTGTTTTTGATGCTGAAAACAAGGAGATTTTGTTTGGTAAACCAAAAACAGATACTTCAGATTCAAATATCAAAGAAGTTAGTAATTCAATTCCTGGATCAACTCAAGCTGCTTCGTATTCTTCTGTCTCCAACATTAAAACTACTCATAGCATTTCAACCAAGTCAATTTCAACTAAATCAAGTTCAATCGAACTTGATTCAACTGGTGTGACCTCTTCTGGTTCATGTACTTCAAGTGTTGCAAAAGCTGTTGTTTCTCCATTAAAAGATTTCCAAACTCTTTCAGTTTTCAAAGCTGTGTCAGAAACCTTCTCAGCAGGTTCTAATAGCTCTAACGTTTCCTCTTCTGCTCCAGTCGCAAATTATGAAGATTCATGTGGTACATTAAGTAGATCTGGTGTCTTCTTAGCCATGTTGTCAATCTTCGCATTTCTTATTTAGTAAATTAGTTAATGTAATTTTGAAAACAGTACAATAAATGGTGTCATGCCCTATTGTTCGTAGTTGGTATGACTCCATACAGAGAGATCAGATCATTTAAGCATTTATGATAGTAAATTGTGCTTGTTCGACTTAGATTCAAATCGGTTGGGTTAACTTTTCTGAAACAAATTAATTAATCAAAACCAATGTAAATATCAACGCAGCGGATACTTAAATTATAATATTTGCTAATTTTGCATGTTGAAATTGAGACATAATTAAGTCATTTTTATGAATATTGTCGGTCGTCATGATGAATATTTCAACTATTAGCGCTCTGATGATGTTTTTTCAAGCCAGGTTTGTAGTTTTTTTTTTCACCGTTATAATTCTATATAATATTATTATAATTGTCAGCTTTATAAATGTTTAATTATAATTATAAATATTCAACCATGATATTATCAGTTTATAAATTTGGAAAACCTTTCAAAAGTTTTATACAGTTTATTTTTCTAAATTCAAATAAATATATTTTGAATACGTGATTTCAACTTTTTCAAAAACTCTTTCAAACGTCATTAAATAAACATAATGAAATACAAGAGCTTTAGAATCATTATTTTATTAAAATAACTGAGAAAAGATGCATATTAAAAGAAATATTAGCGCATACATATATATATTTATGCCTTACATAATCAAAATGCTGTGTAACATTGTCAAAAAATATAATTTTTCAATTAAGGCACTTTGGCCGAGTGGTTAAGGCGAAAGACTTGAATTATTCAAGGTATCTTTTGGGATTTTCCCGCGCAGGTTCGAGTCCTGCAGGTGTCGTTATTTTTTTGTTTTTTTTTGTGAGAGCCTTCAAAACACACTAATTTGAGCTTTTGGGTCATTTATTTTTGTTTTGACCTGTAAAACCCTGAAGAAGTTAAGCTATTTTTTTTTGGGTAGCGCTACTAGATGGATTGATAAAATAAAGGATCATCAACTTAAGATTTTACAATTCTCGAATCAAATATCTCAACAAACTACAATTCTCCAACAGTGAACCTAGATTAATATATTGTATATTCATAAAGATCATTATCACATTCTTTTCCATTATAATTTAAATTTTTGTGCAATCTTAATACCTTCAGCAACATTTTGAACCCTTGAATCAATTTTGTAACCTTGAGCATCCAATTTTCTTAATTGTTCATCAAAATTTTTAATTGGAACTGAAAATGTTTCAATAAATTCACCATCTTCTAATTCAGATTTTGGATTTATATTTCTTTCATCAGATAAATCAATTGATGTAATGACTAATGATAAATTAGTTGAACAAAAACCTGGATCATTATAAATTGTTGGAGATGCGGAAATGACTTTTCCTATATAGCCTGTTTCTTCTTTTAATTCTCTAACTGCTGTAGTTTCAATTGATTCATTTGGATCAACTAATCCAGCTGGAACTTCAATACAAACACCACCAGTTGGAGGTCTAAATTGTTTTTGTAAGACAATTTCAGGACCTGTTGATTTTTCTAAAATTGCAATGATAGCAACTGCATCAACTTCTGAACCTTCAGGTCTTGTTGAACGTGATGCACATTCCCATGGTCTTTCTTTACCACTTGGATCTTTATATGTTATTTTTTCTAGTTTTGTCCATTTTGCATCTTCTGAATTTAATGGTTCAATTTTTAAAATTTTGGCATTTTCTGGAGCACCTTTTGATGAACTCATTCTAATTATTTTTGTTTGATTGAATGGTTTTGAAAAGATAGACAATCTTGATATTGGTAATTTTGATGACCTTAAAAACTTTAGCATATAATTAATCTATTTTCTCAATTTATAGTTGAGTAATAAATAGTAAACTAGATAGATTGCTTTCCAGAATTGTAATGATTATAATAGTTGTTAAATAGTGTGCTTAAGGTGTTTAGTTAAATTCGCGATCAGTTAGTTGATGGTTACCCCGATACGAATACTGCACCAACCATTATCAATATTTACATGGCCTTTAAACTCTTTAAATATCATTATACATACATATTTGATGACTTTATTGAACCAGATTTAACCATTATAAAGTCTTGAAATCGTACTATATTTGAAAAATGTCTAATGAAACAGAACTTTTAAAAGCTAAGATCCAAGAAAGACTAATAGAATCAGGTGAATATGACCGGTAAGAATCCTCATCTTCTTCAATTCCAAAAAGAGCTCATCAATGAATGTATTAACAAACTGATTTAGTATTTCAAGTTCATTAAAACAAAAACTTGCAGAATCAGGCTGGTATGATAATTTGAAAAGTATTGCAAATGGTAAGTTTTTTTTTCCTTTCATTCATCTTTTTAGGTATTTGAACTGGGAATGTCATTTACTAACAAAGTTGTTTTTTAGAACAAATAAGTCATGAAGATAGTTTGAACTTTAGTAGGCTAAATCAACAACTTGAACCAAAAGCATTATGTGAGTATATCAAATGATACGATTATAATAGTGAAGGTAACGTTACTAATCTGTGTTGTAGCGATGGTGCCGGACAGTGTTAAAAATGATACTTTATTACAAATAAAAGCGTTTTTAGAAAGTGTGATTGAAAAAGAAATATGAGACAACAATAAGTAATGATAAAATACAATTAGACATACCCCCATCTTGATTTCTTCTATATATTCAGAACCAAATCATAGCTACATCTCACAAATTTTAATTATAATACAATTTTTTATATTGATACACAACGTAAATAAACTTCTTTTTTCAAATCAATCTCATGTAAAACAAACAAAATATAAAATCAATAGATAAAGATACCCATAAAACAGAACTTATGAAAAAATCAAATCAGTTGACATAAGATACATTATTCACATAAATCTTTACTTCTCTTCCCCCTTTTTGAGTTATTCACCTTCACATTTACATATATTTTTTTTTTTCTTTTGATTATTTAGATTCCGAACCATTTGGTTTTTCAGGCTCTTCATCATCATAATCTTCATCTTCTTCAATTTTTCTAACTGGATTTTCTACTTTTTTCTCCTCCTCTTCAGCCTTTGATTCTTTTTCTTCAATTTCTTCTTGATTTTCTTGATCTTCTTTAATTTTTTCTATAGCTTCTTCTGAAGGTTTGATTGTAACTTCTTTTGCTTCTTCTTCTGGTTTCATCTCTTCAGTAGTACCATTTGTTTCTGCTTCTTTAGTTTCTGGCTCTTGCGTTTCTTCCTTTTTACGGTCTTCCTTTGATTCTTCTGGTTTTGATTCTTCTTCAGTTGATGCTGGTGCAGGAACTGGTGTTGATTCCTTCTTTTCACCTTCTTCTTCTTTTTCTTCTTCTTTTTGATCAGTAACTGAAGTAGCAGTAGTACTATCCTCAGCTTTTGTTTCATCTTTGCTTTCCTCTGCAGAAGGAGGAACAGAAGTTGATTCTTTTTCTTTTTCAACTTCTTTTGGTTCTTCCTTTTCAGATACTGGAGCAGCAGTAGTAGTACTACTTTCTTGAGCTTGAGATGGAGAAGTTTCCTCTTTTTTGTCTTCTTCCATTGGTGTATCTTGAGCGACAGAAGAGGCTGTTTCTTCTTGTTTTTCCACAGCAGCTGTTTCTTCTTTAGAAGCTGAAGGCGTTGGTTCTTCAGGTTTTGAAACAGCTTCAGCTTGAGCAGAAGTAGCAGCAGGGGTTGAAGCATTGGAAGTTTCAACAGAATTTGATGGTTGAGAATCCATTAATGAACTAATATTTGACTTTTTGATGGAGCTATTTTTATTCGTATGATTATTTGAATCTTCATTATTAACTAAATTTGATAAACCAGCAGATTTATTATTATTTTGTTTTTTTGTCTTTCTTTGTGGTTGAGTTGATTGATCTTCTAATTCTCTCTTTGTTGAATTCGAAGCTTTTTGGAAATTATTATCCAATTGTCTAATTTCTTGAGGATTGTTGTTTTGTTGGGGAGCTGGTGGAGCTGGAGCAGGAGCTGGGACAGGTGCTTGAGCTTGTGCAGGAAGTGGAGTCGGTTGATATTGTGGTTTTTGAGGTAATCTGGATTGTTGAGGTTGTTGAGGTTGTTGTGGTTGTTGTTGAGGGACTGCAGATTGTTGTTGTCTAGCTTGTTGTTGTTGAGCTTTTGCTTGTTGAATATGAAATTGTTCCAAATCATTTTGATGTCTCATATCAAATGCAGCTTGGTTGGCTCTTTGTTCAGCTTGTACTTGATAAGCTTGTTGTTGTTGTTGTGCTTGAAATTTTTGCATTTGTTCTTGTTGTTGCTGCTGCTGCTGCTGCTGTTGTTGTTGCTGTTGTTGTTGTTGAATTTGTTGTTGATGTTGAGGATTCATTTGTAATTGTTGTAAAGCAGGTTGTTGTTGTTGAGGCTGTTGTTGTTGTTGTTGCTGCTGTGGTAACATTCCTTGAGGTAATCTAGGTTGTTGAGATGGTGGAGGTGGAGGAGGTAAAGCACCACCATTTGAACCACCTTCTTTTTGAAATTTTGTCAATTGTTCTAATCTTGCTTGAATATGAGGATTATTTGGATCCAATGTTGCAGCTTGTTTATAAGCATCTAAAGCATCACTAATTTGATTATTACAAGTTTCATATAATGTACCTAAATCATACCAAACTTCACTAATATAAGGATTTAATCTAATAGCTCTTGTATAAGCATCCAGAGCATCTCTATATTGAGAAATTTGATAATATAAAACACCAATTGAACACCAAAAAGTTGGATTTCTTGCATCTCTATTAACAGCTTGTTGAAAAGCATCATAAGCAGAAGTATAATCACCTCTTGACATATGAACTCTACCTAAATGATACCAAGTATGAGCATCAGTTGAATCAATTTCTAAAGATTGACTTAATAATCTTAAAGCAATTTCAGGATCTGTAAAATCTGAACCTTGTTGAGAATATAAACAACCCAATTGTTGTAAAACTTTTGCATGTTTTGGATTTTCTTCTAAAACTTTTTGATAAGCATCTTTTGCTCCATTATAATCACGTTGTTGTTCCAATACAGCACCAATTTGAAACCAAACATCAGGTTGAGTTAAAGGAGCTGGAGGATTTGGTAAAATATATCTAAAACATTCTAATGCTTGAGTTAATTTACCTTCATGTTTATAAATTATACCTAATCTAAAATAAATTTCACTAGCTTTTTCAAAATTTGGATCTAATTCTAAAACTCTACCAAAAGCTTCTTCTGCATATTCTAATGAACCATAACGATCATACAGAATACCAATTCCATGCCATAATTTTGGAACATTTGGATTACTTAAATGATATAAAGCTTGTTGATAAGCAGCATAAGCTCTTTGTAAATCATCCAACATTAAATAACAATGACCTAATAAACCCCAAGTTTCACCAGCATCAGGTTGAGAAGTTAAAGCTCTTTGATATAATTCAGCAGCTTTTGCAAACATATCACGAGCTCTATATAAATTAGCCAATGAAGTTAAAGCAGGTGCAGAATTTGGTGAATGTCTTAAAGTAGCATCATAAGCAGCAGCGGCTCTATCAGCATCACCAAGAGATTCAGCTAAAGAACCAATAGCTAACCAAGTTTCAGCAGTTGCATTATTTAAATGTTCTTCTTGAGGAGATATTTGAGGTTGAGGTTGAGCTGCAACTTGTTGAGCTTGTACTACAGCGGCAGCTTGAGCAGCTTGAGCGGCTTGTTGTTGTTGCTGCTGCTGTTGTTGTTGTTGAACTTGTCTTGGAACTTGTTGCTGAACAAGACCACCAACGGCTTGAACACTCATTATTTATATATGGTCCCTCTAATTGAAACTATTGAAGTCTTAGATGGTAATAAGTGTATTGATTTAAATTTTGTTGATATTGTTTGAGGAAACTTTTGAGACTGAGAATAATATCACGACTTGAGAATGATTTTATTATAAGATCTCAGAATTATTATTGATTGACAATTATTATTTCAAGATCTTCAATGTTGTTGTTGTTGTTGTACTTGTAAACAATAATACCCTTGATGAATATTTCGTGACTTTTTTTTTTCTGTAATTGATTATTGATTATTGATTGACGAAGTCAGAATTCAAAAAAAAACAAACAATTGAGTTTAAAAGACGAAAAATAAAACTTGATTGATGATAATCAGGGGAACCGTGGTATTTGAATGTACGCGAGAATGATTTACAACTAATAAGAGATACCTTGAGTTATGAATCTTCTTGATGTGACCGGGTATGACTTGATTAGTAGTAGTTGTTGTTGTTTTTGATGTGATGAGATGTTTTACGTTGTTGTGTTGATGATTTGTTGCAAAGTGGCTAGTTGTTGGTTAATGGTTGAAATTGATAGATTTTCAGGTTTCCGTTGTTGATAATTTTTAGGAGAGAATTTTGAGTTTTGTGTGTTTGACGTACGGATTGTTGTCGAATGGTAAAATTAAATGCAACTTGTTTTTACGCTAAAGAAGGGAACAAGAAATAAGAAATCAGACGTACAAATTTACAATGCATGCAAAATTGGGAAATGAGATTGACAACAACGACTTTTATAAAGAAATAAGAAATGGGCGCGAAATTTGTATTTGTGAGCGTTGGTTTTTTGTGCTGTGTGTGTGTTTTTTTTTAAATTTTAATTTGTGCGATCGAAATGGCTGATGTGCGGTTTCCAATTGGCTTTTAGTTTTCGCATTGAGATTGAATTTGTTTAGTGTGTGGTGTGATAAAGGGAGACTTCAGCCTTCAAGATACCAACGGTTATGAATTATACAAGTAAACACAGACTTATAGACTTATAGGATAGGATATTAAGGACTAAGGGGGAACACTGAGACACTGTACCTGGTCGTATAACTACAACATTATACTATAAGGAGGATACGAACAAGAATAAGAAGAACAACAACAACAACAACAACTCGGCATTACTTTAACTCATTCATCTTCTCTCGATCTCCCCTGTACCTAGTTGCGATTTAATCTAATGTAACATGGCCGAGCCCACTTAGACCATTATCATTAATT
Organism: Hansenula subpelliculosa; assembly: GCA_030582255.1. Lineage (NCBI taxonomy): Eukaryota > Fungi > Ascomycota > Saccharomycetes > Phaffomycetales > Wickerhamomycetaceae > Hansenula > Hansenula subpelliculosa. Next base: position 74,239 of record JAKTWW010000205.1, read on the forward strand.
AGTATTAGTAGCGAATATAGCAAGCTTTGAGTTATATCTAGTTTATTTGAAATACGTGGACAATCAATATTTTATAATTCATTATAATTTAATGTTCCCATCAATGCAGTACTCCGCCTATTACGTCGTTAAAACTTAGTTGCAACTTTGATTATCTTGGATAATTGAGTTATTATTCTTGCAGAAAGTCAAGTTTCAAGAATCAGCAGCAAATCTTATTGTTTAAATTAGAATATAGTTGATGACATTGCCGCTAGTTATTGTGAACATTTATATATTGAAGAATTGATGTATATAACTTTTAACACATAGCGCTCATACACGAGCTGACTGGATGTATAGATTTTTTTTTTTTCATTAAAGTCTTAGAGTAGTCTAATATCAAGACATATCATCTCTCTAATCAAACATCAGTTATACAAATTTACTTAATGTTCTCATATATTCAAAGAAATTCAAAGAATTTCATTAAAATTTCATTTTGCATGTTCTAGGTTCAATATTAATTTTACTCTGTTAAATCATTAATCTCTTACTTGTCTTATAAAAAAGCCCTTTAAATTCGCGCCCATGACCCATATGATCCATGACCCATGATTCATGTAAAAATTCCATCACCAAATTTCGAATTCAAATTCAGTTTTTTTTTCTTAGCAGCCCAGATTTTCTTGGCATTTGAGATTGTGTGAAGATTTGTACACGCAGCACGACACACCCACATCCCGCACGGTGGCACACGGTGGGTCGAGACAGCCAGAGTCAATGGGAGACAAGACTAGAGGTGATTGGTTTGAGATAGATACTCTAATGACTATTTGCTGAAGGGGATACCCATTACATTCATTGTCAACCCAGTCAAACTTGTCATTGGACTTGTCATTGGACTTGTCATTGGACTTGTCATTGGACTTGTCATTGGACTTGACTAATATGCTAATTTCCCACAGCTGAGAGGACAGCAAAACATGGACAACGAATCGCTTGGCACAACATCCCATCGCACAGACGCCAAGAAAAGTCACCGTCTGTGTGTGTGTGCGCTGCCCATTACGTAAGCCAGAGACCATGCTTGTCAGGGGCCACATCACACAGGACCAATTGAAGTTGGATTGGAAAAGAAACTTCAAAACCCTTTGTGCTGCACGTCCAATATTATCAGAATTGCTACAAACATGTCTTGTGGAACACACAGAGGTTAAGTTACACACAGAACTTGGGTTATAACTTATAGCTTAGAGGCTTATTTAAAGAATGAAAAGTTATATATTTGAATTGAATTGAATTAATGTTTTAATGCTGTTAACTTCTGTATAGTATAATAGCTTCACTTTCAAAGTTCCAAACAATTCTAAATCTATACGCGCATCACCAATGACCATTCGTCGTCGTCTAATTAAGTCTTTATTATAAGCCCGTTAAAAATCTCATTAACATGAAAATCCGCCCTGAATTATGTATTATATGTATAATTAATTATTGATCAAGAATGAATTTGTTAACCTTTTAAGCCTTATCCACATTTGATCATGATGAAAATTACATAGAATATTTATATGGCTCATCTTTCGGGTCACTTTAGTGTAGTTGTATTACTATCATTTTTCATGATTCGTCAAATTAATGATTAAATATTATAATTCACAGCTATACTCCAATTCATCTGATACACCTTCCCTTCCCTTTTGTCTTATTCAAATAAATGAATGTCTATCCCTAAATCTTGAGACACGATTCTAACCAGCTGTTCTTCCATTTTCAACAAAGTGGATACTATTTTATCCGAATATTTAATGTAAATATTTTAATAATATTAATGTCTTTCTCTATCCGTGAATTTAATTTTATCCATCTTCTTTTCGGGCAGATCGTCGGATATAAGACAATTTTGTAGAAATTGTGTGTGATGTACATTTCCACAATATAAATTAAAATATTGTCATTGATTATGTAATATTTCCTTATAAATATTGTTGCTATGGAAATAATTTATATAATTTATATCGGTAATTTTTAAATTTTTGAATGTTTTTTTCGTTAATTAGGAAAATCGAGATTTGATATTGATTAAGGCTTGTGTCTAAGGTTTAGAAAATTGAGATTATAGAATATTATCATATGAGTTAGCTGATACATCTAGTAAAATACTGAAATATTATATATCAATTACCTTGAATACATGGAATGAATGGAAGATTGGACTTCATAGAGCTAACTAATTATCACAAGTTTCCAATTCATTTACACAGTGTACTTTTACACTGGGGTTCAAAAGTATAACTGGAAATAAAAAGCGATCTCGTATTGTTGAGTCGTACTAATTCGAACAGGTTTCAGTCTTAATGGACCACTTAATTACGAATTGAAATGTCTCAGTGGTATTATAAAAGGTTAGCTCATAATATAACACTAGAGCCATTAATCAAAAAACAACTATATTAACTTATCTACTGATTGGTCGTCTTGTAATAAATTTTAGAGTTCTGCCAATTTCTATAGGTATTGACCACCATGAATAATAGAAGGCCGTGAATTTGAATTGAAGTTCTAATTAGCCAAATGATCATATTAAATATTCACTAATAACTACATAATTCTGATTCTAACTTGTTTTAATTTCCTCTATTTTGTATTTCATTCTATAAACTTGTTTTTTCCCAATTCATTCATTTTTCAAGTAATGGTTTCAATTTATTTAATCCTTCATCTAATGTATCCTTATTAGAACAATCAATTATAAAGTTCAAAGAAGTATCATCACTTTTCAATTCAATAGATTGTTGTATCAAACTCATTGTTATAAAATGTTGATCAACTTCAATCTCATCTTCATCATTATCTTCATTTATGAAATCATTTAATCTAATCTCTTGTTTTTCTAAATCTTCCAATTTATCCACCGCTGTAAAATTTTCCTTCACTTGATTTATAAATTTCTCTAATTTATCAAATTTTTCTAATTCTATTATAACTTTTGAAATTGATTGTAAATCATCACTAGAAAATTCAAATATTTTTAATAATTCACTTTCAAGAAATTGAAACCCTTGAAATGTCAAATTTAATTGTCTTTTCGATTTGAAAATTTGTTCATTATCGAAAAATTTAGTCTTTTGTGAATCATTAAATATTACACCATTTTGTAATAAAATATTTCTTGTTATTGAAATTGGATTATCATCCAATATTTTAACTTTTATACCTAAATCATTAATTTTTTGTTTCTTATCTATCCATTCATTACCATCATATTCAATTCTTGATAAATTGAAAACATCATCATTAATCAAACTTATTTCAAATTTATTTTGTACAATTATTGAAAATTTATCATCAACATTCATCTTTACTTCAAATCCGGGGTTTTTTTTAAATGAATCATAAATTTTTGTATAATAATCATATAAATCAAATTCATCATGACTGAATTGATCAAGTATAGCTAATATTTCTAAATTTTTATCAAATTGTGATAAATTTGAATAATTCATTAAACAATTTTTCAATATATTTTCATCAGTTTCTGTATTATGATATTTAAACCCATTATTATTATTTGCCAATATTAATTTAACATCTTTTAATTCAAATTTGGCCTTTTGATCTTTATTCTTCCCTGGTGTTTCAATGAAATCTATATCTATCACCAAGATCTTCCCCGCTATTGATAATCTTTCAAATGATTGATTTTCAACTTTTTCTATAAATGCTTCAAATTTATAAATGTTTGAAAGTCTTTGAATATTTTTAACTGATACTGAACCTGGTGATGCTTTAAGAATGTTCACTATAGATGTCAGTTTTTGATGGAATATATCCTGCATCATATGATTGATTAAATGAATGAATGTATTATAGTTTCCTTTACAATTGATATTACTTTATTCTTTTACTAAAATACTCTTCGTATTCAATAACTCATCATTATTGACATTTCGGATTTTTTTTGCTGAAAATTTATGTGGCCCGTATTCAAAAAACACATTAGATTCCAATATACAAAAAGATAAATTTAACTTGAAAAGCATAACGTTTTTTATTTTTTACATTATAATTAAACACATCTATATATACAGGGTTTTAAATATAATCATATAAATTTTTAAATCAAAATCATAATTTGATACCAATATGAATTGCAGCAACACCAAATGTTAAGTTTTCATAACCTGGTTCTGGGACGTAAAAACCAGCTTTTTGAATCATTGATTTAAATTCTTCTTGTTTTGGGAATTTTTGAATTGATTCAACTAAATATTGATATGAATCATAATCATTTGCAATTGCTTGACCAAATACAGGTAAAAATTTTGACCAATTTTGATAAGCTAAATCAACAATTGAATTATCAACTTTTGAAAATTCTAAAATACCAATTATACCACCTGGTCTTAAAATTCTATATGCTGTATCTAAACCTGCTTGAATATTTGTAAAATTTCTAATACCAAATGAAACAGTATAAACATCTTTACTGTTACTTTCTATTTTATCTAAAATTTCACCATTCTGTACTAAAAATTGAATTCTATCATCATTTTTATATCTTGTATCTAATAATCTTTTTTCACCTTCAGCCAACATATCAGGATTAATATCAACAACTGTCATTGTAGATTTATCATCATTAAAACGAGATTTTGCATGATCTAATAAACCAAATGCAATATCACCACTACCACCTGCAACATCAATAAAATCTAATGGTCTACCACCTGGTCTTGCACCTGCATCTAATTTTCTAATAAAATGATCTTTCCATAATCTATGAACACCTAAACTCATAACATCATTCATAATATCATATTTTGAAGCAACTGATGAAAACACTTTACCAACTAATTTCTCTTTTTCAGATTCTAAAACAGTTTTAGAACCAAAATGTGTTGTCTTTGTTTGTTCATCAGCTTTTGATGAATAGCATCTAGTTGGAATTGAGACAAATGGCTTCTTAGCCAATGGACGCACAGTATTCTTTATACTGTTTCTTAACATTGTAATATGGAATTGACAATTGAACAATTTACAAATGGCCAAAAAAATTGAAGTCCTTCAACTTTGACGTTGATGTTCCCTTTAGTTTTTGCTTTTGCTATACGATTTTTCATACTACTTAGGAAAAACTTCGCGAAAACACTGAGCATCCGGGTAAAATCGTTAGATTAATTACAACTATAACGTCTTTTGAATTATAGCGTAGTTCAATCAGATCAACTTCCTTTATCTTCCAGCTTGTACCCTATTACACGGCTGAAGGAAGCTTTTGAGATGTTAAAATCACTATGAACAGTTCTTGGAATTTATAATGATCACGCGTTGTCTTTGTTGTCATGATGCTCTTCGGTGGCTCTGCGCTACAGTTCAGTAATATCGATGATGTATCGTGATATCTGTTGATACTTTAGTATTCTACGGAGTGCAGTTCTATAAATTGATGAAGTAGAAGCCATTACCAAGGTTCATTTCTCAAAATGTGGGTTTTGTGGTTTTTTTCCTGGTCAGATTTTGCAATATGGCTTTTGTGTCACAAAATTATTAAAAATCCACAAAGAACTTAAAACTCTTTGTTAATTAAGAAACATATTAAACTTTTGAACCATCTGTTGGTATTTACCAACTGGACCTGATTTACGTATAGAGTACGTTATTTGCTAACCGTTAATTAATTGCTAAATTTTGCTGACACAGAATGGTTTTACTAAAGTCTTTTATATCCTGCTTAGTTGCAGCTTCATTAATATTAGGTGCTCCAACCCGTCATCAAGACCCAAAATTGGTCCATTCAGCTGCTAGTTCAGAATCCTATAGTATAACTAACTCATCATGTGTGTTACAAAAAGAATTAGATTCTATTATGCTACTGAATCATTTGGATATTAATTCGGTTGGTGAAGAAGATCATCAGAATAATGTTTTAGTTATCCCAAGACATCATATAAATGAAAAAGTTATGAATCGTTTAGGTTTTAAAAATGTTATTAAACATGCGAAAAAGTTCAAGTTATCAAATCCTTCGTTTGATTCACCTTTAGAGGTTATGATACCGGAGAAAACAATGCCGTTATTTCTTTTCAATACAAGCGACGCTTTACATATCCCATCTCAGAAAACTAGAACAGAGTATGCTAATTTTCTTGATCATGCCATACCGTTTGAATTACCACAATTTACTTCATTAATTGATTATTATTTGGTATTACCTGTTCCTGCAGATTTTGATAAAAAAGCCTTAAATAATGATGATATAATTTTGACTTCAAAATTCAATTTATCAATCTTTAGACACCCTTTGAAAGACGATAATCCATTATTAGTATTTATGTTCAGAAGTGGTAATAGTGTATTTGAAGCTAAAGAACATAATATTCCATTATTAAAGATTAAAAATTATATGGGAAATCAAGATCTCAATTTATTCTTTGATATTTTTGCCAAAGAATGGATAACGTCAGTTAGTTATTCACAATTTATTCATTCAACTTTTTGTACTGTTAATGTTGATACTGCTCATAAAAGTTATTGTGTTAAGGTGAAGGAGGATATGAATAATTTAGCATTATTTCCAGCTTATAGTGGTCTCAAAAAGCTCAATTCAGAGAATCTGCATCAAAAAAGAAACACACAAGATTCAGATTATCAAAAGAAGAAAATTGATTACGATTTTGAAAGCTTAATGAAACGTGATACTGCATTTAGCTCAAAGGGTGGAAGTGCAAAATCAAGTGAAGATCCAAACTTCCCAGAATTAACATTACCTTTATCCATAATAAAAGACAATGATGAAGGCTCATCTACAAGTGTTGATACATATAGTCCGAGGGCTAAGGGTTATGCTCAAGTTGTTACCAAGTTGAAAACTTTGAAACATAAAAGTTTAGAAGCAAGGGATGCAGCAAAGAGTGGAAGTCAAGATTATGAAGATTTAGCTAAACTTGAGGAGGTTCAAAGTGAACTTGAACATAGATTGAAGTTAAAAAACAATAGAAAAAAAGTCAAATCAGATTCTAATACATTTGTTGTTTCTAAAGCTTCTAAAGATGATGAGAGACAACCCACTAGATCAGGTAAAAGGGTGAAGAAAGTTTTGAAAACAAAGAATCAAAGTCCCTTAGATGATGAAGTATCCAGAAGAAATTCAAAACAAACTAAAGATACCATTCCAGAAGTCAAATCTCATTCAACGACTGCTGCAACTAAAGATGAATTGAAGAATGTTAGTACTGATGAAAAAGATTGTGTTCCAATTACTTGGGTTAACGTGTTCCATCAAAGTATATTCGGTAAACAAAAGTTTTGTGGTGTTTGAGTAGTTGATCAATATAGGTTATTTATTTTCTTTCTAAAATGTTCGATTTTTACATTGTAGATATCACATATCCGTTAAATAGATTATGTGTCAGTCCTGAGTAACAAAATTTTAAATACGATTAATAATTACATAGTTGATGAATGATCCTGGTTTAATATCTCAGTTCATATTGATCACACAGATCTCACCTTTTTCCTAACCATCAACATTGGCAATCCATTTTTCTCATTTACTATACCCGTTAAACATTGTGATATTTAGACATCCGTTTTCAGATGGAAAGATGGCCAAGGCAAGCAAGTGACCAAGATTAAAGCTCGCAACGAAAGCATTAACACAGACTGAAATTCGTATTTTTCAACAGATTTTAAAAGATAAACGGACGATAAGATGAATATCAGACAAACTTTAGGTCCAAACAATCCGTGAAATAGGTAGTTAACCCATCCTCGTTTCATAAAAAATTCTCATCAGAGCTCATCCGTATTCAATATTTAATATCTTTGTCTTTGTCTCTGTCTTCGTTTCTCACATGGCTTGTCTTTCAATCGCTATTTCAGCTATCCTAAATGAGTTTTTTTTTCTCCACATGAACTTGACAGATGGGCGGTAAATAAAAAAACAAGATAAAGTAAATATTCATACTTGTCCTTTTAATCAATCCAATCTTGATAATAGCCTGGTTAATTGATATTTGTTTAAGATTATCCAAGCACAGTATGGTCATACCAGTCTTCACGTTGCAAAGCAGTTACAAAGGAGAACTTCAATTCTGACATATAAACTTCATTAGCAAACAAAATGAGTTCAAAACGATGTAACAAATGCCATGTTTATCTCAACGAATCTATATATTTTGATAAAAATAGGTCAAATAATCAGTATTTAAAATGTTGTCGCAAGTGTTTAATACGTCTAAGAACTAGAAGTAGGGTTAAAGGGAGAGTTAAGAGAAATTTTGACACTGTTTCTAAAATCAATTCTTTTTCAGAAGTTATTCAAATATTAGAAAATGACGAGTCAGAATTTACAACTTTCCACTATGAGGGAAATGTTGAGGATATTATGAAGCATGGGATTAAGTTTGGAGTTACACAGAGCTTTATTAATGGTTCTCAAATTCAAGAAAATGATGATGATGATAAAGAGATCAAGAATTTCAAAGTTGAATTACCAAAAAAACCTAATGATTATAAATGGGTTAACATTCGTCAAGATGAGTTTCTATTGAAACAATCCAATCAAGATTTTGAACCTTTGAAATCAGGTTTAGCTGAAAGAGTTATTGATGGTAGAAAATGCGCAATAAAAGCAGTGTTTTATGATGACCCACAGCAGAGAGTTCAAGATTTATTGGAAGAAGATGACAAGTTTATTTTACCAAAAAAACAGTCTTATGATATACCAATTGGTAATTCCAAGCCTACTGATAAACCTGCAGCCAAAGATAGAGAAAAAGATTCTTCAAATGTGATCTTAGATGATGTTGTTTTTAAACAAAAAGATTCTTCAAATGTAACATTAGATGATGCTGTTTTTGGAATTGCAAAAAGAGAAATTGCAGAACAATTAATAACAAAATTGAATACATTTTCTGGCTATAGGTTTGTCAATCAAACATCTCACTTTACTAAAGAAACAAAATGTGTAAGCATGAGATATATCTGCTGTCAAAGGGAAAAACCTGTTGTTGAAAGAGAGAATCGAAAAAGGATAAAGTATGTCAATGAAAATATGAACTACAAGTGTGAATGTTCTGTTGTCATCAGCTACTGGTTAAAATCAAACGTAATTACTATAAGATATAACCATAAAAACCATCAAAAGTTACAAAAAAATAAATGATCTTACAAATATTGAATATTTCGATATATAAAGGCAGAAAATCAAACAAACTCTATCTGTTTTGACTAAACATAGAAAAGTTAAAATTTTGTTGTTATATATAAAGGAAATGAGGAATAGATTCGAAGGTGGTGTGAAGACTTTCAGTCCAGTTAAACTGAATTAATGGGAAAGTTAAGATTTCATCTTCAGCTCATTTTAGAAGTTTAAATTTTGATTTTATTGGGCAATTTGAATATTATTGATTAAGAATTGGCTTTGTTTTTTCAGCACCATTGATTCCATTCAATAATGGAGTTAGTTCAATTGATTATATTTGCTATGTATTTGTTTTTAGTTATGGCGAATAAATGTATGAAACTGGTCTTATCGTATGAATATTCTTATTAAAATTGAATTAAAGAACATTTATTACTGGGAATTTTACTCAAAGATGTTATTTTTAATTTTATATTCAGACGATTCTAAACAATTTATCTCCTCAGCCTTTTCTACTTATAAACTGATCAATTTTTAAGTTATCTATTATATGATCATTACTTCTGCCTATAACCATGTCTTGAGAACCACGGTTGAAAGACTTGAAAGATTAAATCATTCTCATGAAATTAACTATATCAACTAAAACATAATTCACTAATTAATAAACTTCACCAATGAATCCATTCAATTAAGACATTGTTCTACTGCTAACAACTTGGGAATGAAGTTGAAATGAAGTTGAAATGAAGAACATAAAAGTCGGCTTTATTTGAACACCGACATCACGGCAAATCGTGGTATTAATGTTACGTAATCTCCGCTAAATCACCGTCAGAATTTTAATTAGCCCGTTAAGCCTTCTAGAAAATTACTAATTCATAATTGACGTACAGACTTTCATCAAATTAATAAAATTTGAAATAATAATTTGACTTATATTTTCATTATTTTACAATAATAATATTGATTTTGAAAGTTTCAATTTTGTTTTGCAGCTCTTTAATTTCAACATTTAAATCAAAAGAAATACAAAAATATATCAATATAATTGAAAATGGCTTCTAATCCACCTGGTTCTTGTTGTTTACAAACTACTTTACATGGTATGTATCTGAATCTCAATTATAATGACGATGTGATTTCCTCCTTAATTTGAACAATGATATTAACAATGACTTAGAGGGAACTCCAACTGGTAAACATGTTGAGTTATATGGTGGTAAGTAATTATTATAATTGATTGACAGATATTAATTATTTGTGATACTAATTATTTTTGTAAAGTCAACACATATGTTGCCGGTAAAGAAAGTGATAAAGTTATTGTCATTTTAACTGATATTTTTGGTAATAAATATAACAATGTTTTATTAATCGCAGATGAATTTGCAAAAGCAGGTTATTATACTTTAATTCCTGATATTTTAAAAGGTGATGATTGTGAATTTGGTGTTACTGATTTAGGTAAATGGTTACCAAATCATGGTAGTGATGTTACTAGACCAATTGTTGAATCATTTTTAAATGGTTTAACAAAAGCAATTGATACAAAATTCATTGGTCTTATTGGTTATTGTTTTGGTGCTAAATATGTTATTCAACAATTAACAAAATCAACTAAAGTTACAACAGGTGCAATCGCACATCCATCATTTGTTTCAATTGATGAAGTTTCAGAAATTTCAAAACCTTTATTAATTTCTGCTGCAGAAAATGATCATATCTTTACCGATGAATTAAGAAAACAAACTGAAGAAAAATTAAAAGAAATTAAAGCTCGTTATCAAATTGATTTATTTAGTGGTGTTTCTCATGGTTATGCTGCAAGAGGTGATCCAAAAGATCCTATTGTTAAATATGCTAAAGAAAAAACTTTTATGGATCAAATTCATTGGTTTAATACTTTCAGTGCTTAGATATAAGTTTCTGGAATATCAAACTGAATTTAATTGATTTAATATACATATTAATACATCAATTAACTTGAAAAACTTTGTATTGAAATATCGTACTTATACAAATCGTACGTGTAAATGTATGTAAGAAATTGCAAATAAGGAAATAAAAACACTGAGAAACCAGGAAACCAGGAAATCAAAATTGTTCAGTCGTAATCATATATAGTATAATTTTCATATATATCTCTTTTAAGATTATAGACGATTAGGGTTGTTATTTTGTCTTGCTTTTGCATAAGGATTTTGATATGGATTATTCACAAATTCATTTGAATCATTAAATCTTGAATTTCCTTTATAAGTTGTATCAGCAAATGAAATACCTGGCCTTGTTAAATTATTTGTTGTACCCATAACTGCACTTGATGGTTCAACATGTGATGCACTATTCAGAGAATCTGAACGTAATCTATCAGGAATTCTTGATTGTGGGAATTTTGAACTTTCAGAATCTGATTCAGAATCTTGAACTTGATTCAATTGTTCTGGTTGTTGACCTGATAAAACTGTTTCACCTAGAGCTAATAATTCTGTATCTTTTTTGTTTGATTTTTCCATTGCTTCAGTTCTTGGAATAAATGAAACTCTATCATCCTTCATTGGTTGATATCTTGTATCTGGATTTTTATAAATTAAAGATAAAGCACAAGTAACAATAGTGAAAATCAACAAGAATAAAGCGAAAACAGCATTAACAACAAATAAAACAACTGCACAAACTGATGAAACAACAGCTGGTTGTCCAAACAAATTTGAAAAAAATAAAAACATGATTGAATTAAAAAAATTAATCAAATGAATCATAATATTGAAAACATTTGTTCTTTTATCCATATATGGTCTTTTCCAACATAGGGCAACAAAATATAATAATTCAATAATGAAAACACATAAAGCTTGAGCCTTACCATATTCTTGAATTAGTGCAACAAAAATTGAACGTAAAATGGTATAAGCTAATAATGGAACTAACCACCAATAATAATCAGCTTGGAATTGAACATATAAAAACCCAAATCTGTTTAAAATTTTCATATTACCATATAATAAATAAGCTGGAGTCTTATAAAGTCTTGAACTTTCTCTACCAATCATAATAACTCTAGTAGCACCATATAATAACAAACCAAAGACAATAATCAACATAAAGACGGCGACAACAACAGTAGCTGGTGAATCACGTTCAGTTAATTCCCATAAGGTTAATAGTGAAATTTGTGGTAGAGCAATCAATGCTAATCTAAATAAAGTACCTTTGATAATAGTAGCCCATTGTTGTCTAAAAGCATTAAATTTATGTTGTTTGATAACATTTGTTCTAATTAACAATTCAACTAATGCTTTGAAAAAAATTAAACAAATCATTAAAACAAAAACGAAAAATAAGAAAAACACAATACCAGTTAAAAAGAAATTTGAGATTTCAATACCAGCTAAATAAGAAACTCTTTGAATACCTCTTAAAACTAAAATTTTAGAAGTAATATCACTGGTATTATGTTCATTTGTTGTATATAATGATTCATCACTTAAATTATCATCAAAAGCATCACTTGATCTTTTAAATAAACTTACTGCTGAATCTGCAACATAAGGAGCAGCGCTTTTAACGAAACCTGAAATCAAATCTCTTTTTTGGACAGAAATTGATAAAATATCTTCATTTTCTAGAACAACAGTTGATTTACCACCAGTTGCTTGTACATACCATTTAATGGCATTTTGCATAAATTTAGTTTTGATGATACCCATTGACCATTGAAAATTTTGAGCCCAAGCAGCAGCAATTGGAGGAACTCTACTAACGGCCATCATTGAAGTGATTGATAAATTTTGGAAATAAACGAATAAAGAAATTGAATTTGAAGCAATATGAGCTGCAGTTGTTGAATGACCAATGATTGAAATAATACCTGAAGTGATTAAACCAAGACCTGAAATAGCAGCGATTGGCCATGAAGCATATTTAGTTTGAACAGTTTTACCATTAGTTAAAACAGCTTCAACACAAGCTAAAGGAGTACTTGTATCATTTGCAGCATAAGCAACAACTTTGACTCTAGCATCTAAATCAGGAATTGTATAGGCAACATTTGGAATCATTTTTGTGATACTATCACTTAATTGATAATTTGAATCAACATCGATTCTACCAGCTGATAAAGGACATAATTCTTTTAAATTCATATCACATAAGCTTACAGTTTTTTCCATAACGGTTAAACCATAAGTAATTAAAGTAGCATGAGCAACGACATCACCAGTGATTGTAGTGACAGCACTAATATCAAATTCCACGGTATTATTTGAAGGATAAAATTTAACATCAAAATATGAGGCTGTTAATTGAGAATTTTCCATACAAGTCAATAAAGAACTTGTTCTAACCAATTTTTCACATACCGCTGTCGTTATGATACAACATAAGAACCATATATTGAGTCTCATCTTGTGGGCATGTAATTTGATTTGACTTTTAAATCTGGGTTGTTAGAAATATGAAAAAGAATGAAGTTAGCTTTATATAATCTTCAAAGGGAGTAAAGAGTTGTTGATGTTGTTGTTGCTGATGATATTGATATTGTGATAAATATAGCAGCAATGAGAAAACAAAAGGACTCAAAGACTCAAAGACTCAAAGGCTCAAAGGCACAAATGAATGGGATGACTAAACAGAGAAGTAGACAGTCTAGTTGAGACAGTTGAAACAATTGGAACAGTGGGAACTTATCAGCTGTCACCTTTATTAGTGTTTGTATAAGATGAAGTGTATAATTAGCGCGCTTTCTGGGATAAGTGCACTTTTTGATTTGATTTGATGAAATTCAGATGCAGCGAATATGGGAATAGGAAAACGGAAGTGGGAATGGCGATGATGTGTCAAATTTCACAGTCAAAGAGATCAAGACTGTTCAAGGACTGCAAGATGGATGGGTTACTTCAACTTATTGTCTGGCGGCAAGATAGATGGTCTTAGAATATTGGGAAAAGCCTGAGTATCTGATTTTGATTTTGGATATATTCTTCGCGGTGGGCAATGTTTGCAATTCTTCTTGACGGTTTCACACCAAAACGTAAACATTTGAGCTCAGCAAAATAATTTTCAATTTTCACGCTGTGTGTACGTGTTCTATTTTTGGTTGGGAGGCTGGAGTCTTGAGCAGAAATTTTATTTCACTAGCCACACTAGCCACGTCACATGACTTCTATTCACTAGCCACAATTTGCACTCTTAATGACAAAAATGACAAAAATGTTAATGTGGCTTATGTAATCGTGGGAAAATGCATTCGCGAACCGTAATTTATCTTGGATTCGTTCAAAGGGAAATTTAACATTAATTATGAATTATAAATTGAATGGAGGGGAACAGAGTTTTGCGTTTCCAACAAATTAACAAACAAAAATTGTACAATGGAGTAACTCAATTTCAATGGACCTGTGGATTTGTGAACAATCTCTATACCAAGGCAATGATCATCTCACACAATGCTTTAGTTGTGGGGTCTTAGTAAGAGAGAGCCCACTAATCACAAATTAAGTTGTTGTACTTGTACTTTAAACTAATATCGTGATATGGAAACAGTCATCACTTTATGTGTGCTTTTATCCAACATTTGTAAAACATTTCTTGTGCAATGGGACAAGGAATTCTTGAAACTCATAGTCATGTGTGAATGAATGATGAATGATGAATGATCAGAGGTATTTAAATCAACAAGATTCCTATATTTCATTCAATTAATTTAGTAGCAACACATCTCATATCGTCTCATTTCATCTTCATCTTTATCTTAATCATCATTTATTGATATTATTCCTATCATCAAGATGCCTGAAGCTACTCAAAAAGTGTTGGAAAACGCTCATCTATTAAACATTGAGGTAATCCCTCAACCTAAAAACAACAGGAAAAGACCTGGTCAACCATACATTAAAAATATTGATGAATATAATAAATTATACCAAGAATCAATTCAAGATCCTGAAACTTTCTTTGGTGATTTAGCAAAAGAACATCTTGATTGGTTTAGACCTTTTGATAAGGCAAGATGGCCAAATGAATCTCAAGGATTTAAAAATAATGATGTTCCATCATGGTTTATCAATGGTCAATTGAATGCTTCTTATAATTGTGTTGATAGACATGCTTTTAAAAATCCTGATAAGATTGCCATCATTTATGAAGCTGATGAATTAAATGAAGGTCGTTCTTTAACTTATGGTGAATTATTAAAAGAAGTTTCAAAAGTTGCTGGAATCTTGGATGGATTAGGTGTTAAAAAAGGTGATACTGTGGCAGTTTATTTACCAATGATTCCTGAAGCTATCATTACTTTATTAGCTATCACTAGAATTGGTGCTTTACATTCTGTTGTCTTTGCAGGTTTTAGTTCAGCTTCTTTAAGAGATCGTATTAATGATGCTAATTCAAAAATTGTCATTACTGCAGATGAATCCAAAAGAGGTTCCAAAACAATTGAAACTAAAAAAATTGTTGATGAAGCATTAAAATCATGTCCTCAAGTTTCAAATGTTTTAGTTTTCCAAAGAACTGGTAATCATGTTCCATTTGATTCTAAAAGAGATATTTGGTGGCATGAAGAAATTAAAAAATATGGTCCATATTTCCCACCTGTTCCTGTAAACTCTGAAGATCCTTTATTTTTGTTGTATACTTCAGGTTCAACTGGTTCTCCAAAGGGTATTCAACATTCAACTGCTGGTTATTTATTTAGTGCTTTACTTACATTAAAATATAATTTTGATGTTCATCCTGAAGATATTTTCTTTACTGCTGGTGATATTGGTTGGATTACTGGTCATACTTATGTTGTTTATGGTCCATTATTAAATGGTGCAACAACGGTTGTTTTTGAAGGTACCCCTGCTTATCCTTCATACTCTCGTTATTGGCAAATTATTGAACAATATAAAGTTACTCAATTTTATGTTGCTCCAACTGCATTAAGATTATTGAAAAGAGCTGGTGATTCTTATATTGAAGGTTATGATTTATCTTCATTAAGAACTTTAGGTTCTGTTGGTGAACCAATTGCTGCTGAAGTTTGGGAATGGTATTTTGAAAAAATTGGTAAATCTGAAATCCCAATTTTAGATACTTGGTGGATGACTGAATCTGGATCTCAATTAATTAGTGGTATAACTGGTGTTACTCCTTTAAAACCTGGTTCAGCTTCATTACCATTCTTTGGTATTGAACCATTAATTTTAGATCCAACTACTGGGGAAGAATTAAAAGGTCCAAATGTTGAAGGTATTTTAGCTATAAAATCTCCATGGCCTTCAATTGCAAGAACAATTTGGAAAAATTATGATCGTTTTTTGGATACTTATTTAAAACCATATCCTGGTTATTTTTTTTCAGGTGATGGTGCTGCAAGAGATAAAGATGGATTTTTTTGGATTTTGGGTCGTGTTGATGATGTTGTTAATGTATCTGGTCATAGATTATCAACTGCTGAAATTGAAGCTGCATTAATTGAAAATCCATTAGTTGGTGAATCTGCTGTTGTTGGTTATGCAGATGAATTGACAGGTCAAGCAGTTGCTGCTTTTGTTGCATTAAAGGATAAAGCAAAAGGTGAAAATGAAGCTGAAATTTCAAAAGAATTAATTCTTACAGTTCGTAAAGAAATTGGTCCATTTGCTGCACCAAAATTAATTATTTTAGTTGATGATTTACCAAAAACAAGATCTGGTAAATTGATGAGAAGAATCTTGAGAAAAATTCTAGCTGGTGAAGAAGATCAATTAGGTGATGTTAGTACTTTATCAAATCCTCAAGTTGTTGCTTCATTAATTAAAGCTGTTAAGAGTAGAGCTGCTTAAGATCTTACTCAGACAGGAAGACCTTTGACTCTGATTTCTGCTATTGTTTTTGACCTTTATTTATTGTTATTATTTATTTATTTATTTTACTCATCATGGTTTAAGTATGAGTAAACTACCTTTCTGTATGATTTTTATGAAAATGAGTACTTTTATTCACTATTGTAGCAATGCTTGAACTACTAATAAATTTCATTCATTGATCTTTATCCAGTCTGTCAAGTCATATAGTGGCAATAAAATCGCGAATATCACGAAGTTGTAAGGTTTCAACTTTACCTAACTTTTACAATAGTAATCACAAACTTTAGAATGATAACAAACCCTAGCCAGAGAAAGATGCCTCTATAGATGTCACAGTTAGTGGAAGATGACGAACCAGATATTTCCCAAGTATCAAATCAAAGTTTTCTTACTTCATTAGATGATAACGAACTTATTGGTTTCATTAATAGGTTGAGTCAAAAGAAACATCAATCACAAAATGAAAGACAATCAACTTTACAAGATCAAGAACGAGATCAGATATTAAATTCTTCTATAACTAACGGTTTTGAACATGATGAAACTTTACCAATTGCTGAAAATAGTAACATCTTGCCTCCTTCAAGCCCCAAATTATCTCTTGATGATCAAATTCCATTAGCACAACCACAACCATATTTGCCTCCATCTCAAGATAATGATGAACTAGAACAACAAGAGAACATAGGCTTAGCCGATAATGGTGATGATGATGATGATCCAAATATAATCTTTGGAGATTATGGAACTTATTTCGCAGCAAAATCCAAGGCTCAACAAGTCGAAGATGAAGAGTATTTAACATGGGATCATCAAAGACGTGTGGAACAAGGTTTATCACCTGAATTGCCGCGGATATTTGAAGGTTGCATTATTCATGTAAATGGTCACACAAGACCTGGTATACAAACTTTACATAAATTAATCATATTATATGGCGGTAAATTTATTCATCATTTGAGTTCAAAAGGTGCTGCAACTCATGTTATTGCAACAAGATTAACTCCAAGAAAGGAAATTGAATTTAAAAATTATAAAGTTGTTAAACCTGAATGGATTACTGAAAGTATTGCACAGGGGAAGAAGTTGAAATGGAGTGATTATTCTGTTATTAAACTAGATTATGGTCAGAAAAGATTACCATTTGAAGAACAAGAGAAGGAAGACGTTCACCATCAAGACCTTCAAGATAATGTTCAAGATCAAGATGTTTTAGACCCAGCAGCACCAGTTGAAGAGGAAGATGATCATGATATGATACCGTTAACTCAAGAGGAACCAAAACCGTTAAATGACGTTTCACTAGATGAAGCTATTGATGCAAAACATCCAGATTTTTTGAAAATATTTTTTACTAAATCAAGATTACATCATTTGAGTACCTGGAAGTCTGATCTTCGAGCAGAATTTTTGATTGTTGCATTAAATCAATCAAAGGAAAGAAAACCATTTAAAGATAACAATAAGGATTTTAAAGTTATCATGCATATTGATTTTGATTGTTTTTTCGCAACTGCATCATCTTTATCACATCCAGAGATTGATTTCAAAAATAAACCAGTTTGTGTTTCTCATGGTGGGAACCATCCGAATTCATCTGCTGATATTGCAAGTTGTAATTATATTTGTCGGAAATTTGGTGTTAAGAATGGTATGTGGGTTAGATCTGCTAAAAGGTTATGTCCTGAACTTATTGTTCTAGATTATGATTTCCCAACATATGAAAAAATTTCTAAACAATTTCATCAAATTTTAGTTGATTTAAAACCTGATTGTATTTTCCCAGTATCTATTGATGAAGCTTTATTGGATGTTACTTCATTAATTGATGAATTCGATCCAGTGGAAAGTGTGAATCAACTTTGTACAGATTTAAGAGCAAAGGTCTTCCAATTAACTAAATGTCCGGTTAGTACAGGATGTTCACATAATGTATTATTAGCTAAGTTATCATTAAGGCATGCTAAACCTGAAGGTCAGTTTTATTTACATGATGATATTATGGATTTTTTACAAGACATCAATGTTCGAGATTTACCAGGTACTGGTTTTTCAATTGAGAATAAATTAATTCAAGAATTTTTCCCCAATATTCATGGTGAAGAAAATTATAAAGTTACGGTTGGTGATTTACTTCAAATTGAAAAATCAAGATTAATAAAATTATTTGGTGTCAAAACTGGTACAAAACTTTATGATTATGCTAGAGGTAAAGATAATACATCAATTGATATATCAGAAAATCCACAAGAATTTATGAGGAAAAGTGTATCAATTGATGTTAATTGGGGGATAAGATTTGATAATATTGAACAAGTTGATAATTTTTTATTTAATTTAGGTAAAGAAATGTCTGATCGTTTAAATAAATTAAACATGTGTGCATTACAAATGACTTTAAAATTATTGAAAAGATCTAGAGATGCACCGATTGAACCTCCAAAATATCTTGGATGTGGTAAATGTGATGCATTTTCCAAAAGTTCAAAATTTGGTGTTCCAACAGATGAATATAGAATTTTTGGTACAGAGGCGAGGGCATTATTTAGACATGTTGGATGTGATCCATTTGAATTAAGAGGTGTTTCGTTATCAGTAAGTAAATTAGTTCCCAAGGATCAAGTTGGAAATCAAAAAAGATTACCATTTCAAAAAATCATTGGAGGTCAAAGTCCTATGAAAAAACCAAAATTAAATAATGATTCATCATCACCAGATAAAGGGGCGACGCCTTTAAAAATGGGAACCATCAAAGATTTAAAAGGTACACAATATTTAATACCTAGTGATATTGATTCTTCAATATTGGAAGAATTACCATCAAGTGTTCAAAAAGATATTAGAAAGCAAAGAGAATTATCAAATGAACCAATTCCTGAGATCCCTAAAGAAGTTGATTTAGAAGTTTTCAATTCATTACCATATGAAATTCAATTAGAATTAAAAGAAGAGCTAAGAAGACGTAAAATTCCAATAAATCCTCAAAATCCACAAACTCCACAAAAAGATCGTAAATCATATTTACAACAAGTTTTCCCAATTGATGGGTCACAACCTGAATATGTTCGAGTTATATCACCTAGAAAAAGTCCAACAAAGAAACCAAATAAAAAACTTCCATCGCCAATAAAAAAATCTCCATCAAAACCAACATCACCTTACAAATTTGAAAAATATGATGAAACAATATTGAATGAATTACCTACATCAATTCGAGAAAATATAATTGAAGAATGGAAAGCATATGAAGATGCCAATAAGACTGAATTTTCGAAAATACGTGAAAATTTAAAATCATTAGCAAATGAAGGTGGTAATCACAATTCTGAGTTCATTGATATTAATACGAATACTAAAGTTGAAACTTTAACAATTGAAAATTTTCATCAATTATCAACTCCATTAATTTTTCAAAAAAAAACCCGTCCAAAAGATATACTTAATCTTATTGAAAAATGGATTATTCATACAAAGGGGAAAGGTCCTCATATTAAAGATTTAGAACTTTTCCAAAAATATATTGAATCATTATTAATTGAGAATATGATATTTGCATTAAATATAATTGAAAGATTAGAATTGATTATAAAATTAAATAAATTTGATATTTGTGAAAAATGGCTCAATATTTTTGAAAAAATTAAATTTAAAGTTAAAAAACATTGTCGTGGAAAAAATTACAAATGTTAACTTGCAATATTTTCCGTCAATAAAGTAAGATAGAGCTACATATTTTATTGTAGATTAACGATAAATAACAATATTCGATATATTTTTACTAATATAAATTCAAATATTTAAAAAGAAAACCCTGAAAAACAATTTCATCATCATATTTATTTTTAGTCAAATTATTTTAAATGAATTAAGCATTTAAAACACGAATAGTATTTGAATGACCAATACCTTTAGCAGAACCTTGAATAACAACAGCATTATCACCTTGTTTTAAGATTCCTAATTTAATAGCTTCACTTAAACCAGTTCTTAAACGTTTTTCAACATCTTCTTGCCAATTTTCTAAAGCTTCTTCATTATAAACAAATGGATAAACACCACGATATAAATGACAAAATCTAGCAGCTCTTGGATTTCTAGTAACCATAATAATTGGTAAATCTGGTCTATATTTTGAAACTAATCTTGCAGTTGTTGCAGAAGTTGATAAAACAACAATTGCTTTTGAATTATTTTCAGCAGCGGCATTAACTGCAGCTAAAGCAACAGTTTCAACAGTATCTGTTGGTCTTTTAGTTAATTTTCTTAATTCATCATATAATGAAGGATAAGCAATTGCCTTTTCAGCAATTAAAGCAGTATGATGCATCATTGTAACAGCTTCAATTGGATAATTACCTTTTGCAGTTTCACCACTCAACATAACACAATCAGCACCATCTAAAATAGCGTTACCAACATCAGAAACTTCAGCTCTTGTTGGTCTTGGATTAAAAGTCATTGATTCCAACATTTGAGTTGCACAAATAACAGGTTTACCAGCTAAATTTGATTTTGCAATCAATTGTTTTTGAACAACGAAAACTTGTGGAGCAGGGATTTCAATACCTAAATCACCTCTTGCAACCATAACACCATCAGTTTCTTTCAAGATATCATCAAAATTATTAACACCTTGTTGATTTTCAATTTTAGCAATAATTTTAATATCTTTACCTTCTTCACCTAAAACAGATCTAATAGTTTTAATATCATCACCAGTTCTAATAAAACTTGCAAAAACCATATGAACACCATTTTTAACACCAAATTTTAAATCAGATTGATCTTTTTCAGATAAAGCAGGTAAATCAACATCAGTACCTGGTAAATTAACACCTTTATGAGAAGAAATTTTACCAGCATTAACAGAACGAACTTTAATAGTTTCATCATCAACAACTTCTAAAACTTCAAAAGATAAAACACCATCATCAACATAAATAACACGACCTTTTTCAATAACTTTTGTAATATTTTTATAATCAATATACATAATTTTATCATCAGATTCTAATTTATATTTATCATTTGTTGTGAAAATCATATGATGATTTGCAGGAATTGAATAATCAGTTTCACCTTTTGTTGTACCAGTTCTAATTTCTGGACCTTTTGTATCAAGAGCAATTGCTAATGGACGACCAGGATATAATTCTTCAGATTTTCTTGCATTATTAATAACAGATTGATGATAATCATAAGAACCATGAGAAAAATTCATACGAACAACATTTAAACCAGCTTTTCTTAAATTAACTAAAGTTTCAGGATTATTTGTTTTTGGACCAATTGTACCAATAATTGAAGTACGACGTAATTGTGATTCAGGAGTTTCAGCAACGTTTAAGTTAGCTAACCAACCAATTTTTGAGTTTTCAAAAGCCATTATGAGATAATTATAGATTTATAGTTAACAATATATAAACAAATGAATTGTTTAATGTTTAATGTTTTATGTTTTATGTGTTTTTTTTTTTCTTTTCAAGTTTATATATAGATGTAATATTTCAAGTGATGATTGGGTATTTATATGTTTCCAATGATGGTGAATATTCGCTCAGTTGATATCCATCAGATGAAGAATTCTTTGTGTCGCGGTACAGAAAGTCTGAAATTTTTTGCGACTGGTGACTGTACACCACGCAACGACTATTTGGATATTCGCAGAGGGACGTGTGGTAGTGGGAGTAGTGGTAGTGGGAGTAGTGGGAGTAGAGTATTATTGTAGTAGTTATGGTGTATTATTAGTGTAATAGTGTATCAGTGTAGTAGTAGTGTAGTAGTGGTGTGAGTGCAGCTATAGTATTCCTGGGAACTACGCTTCAATTGGTGAACAACTGTGCTGAGGAATCGTACACATGCGATGAGTTCAGCAGAGTGTAGCAGAGTGGAGCTGACTAAGAGATAGCTTGCCGGGCTCCTTGTTGCAGTTGAGATAGAGAAGAGTAGAGTGTTGTAGTGTTTAGTGTTTTGGTATACCATCTCTGGTTGTGATTGTTCCGTGATTGTTCAACTGTTGAGATCCATCAACTGATAGTCAATCGAATGTCAGAGCAGAGAGACTGGATCAACACCAGACACCTGGTGCACATTGTACTCTGCTACGCTATTGCACCAATTGTCATTCTGATTACAATGAGTTATAGCTACATAGCTACACTCTCTGAACACAAAGTGCCCCTGGTCCACCATGTCAACGACACCACCTCCTTCGTCAACAGCACAACCGCCAGCACAGGATCGTTGAGCTCCGACGGTTCTCAGAAATCTGAGCAGAGTAAAAATGTGTGTTCCGAACCGTTTGTTTCTGTTCCCGCGCTGCGTAACCATTAAAAATGGGTTTCCGCATTGGGCAGTTGCCGTTTGCGGAAAGCGCTCATTTGTTGCACTCCAGAAAAATCATCAAAATCAATTTACAACAACAACAACGAGAACTAGGAACTAGGATAACGAGAAACTAGGATAACAAGAACTAGAAACTAGGAGAACCAAGTGAATTACATACTACACACTACACACTACACACTACCCTACACAGAACCACACTATGCCCTCTTTACGCAGCACGAGAAGCGCCGAAAGGAAACCGCGCCATCAACGAGAACCTGAGGAGGAAGAGTATGATGAACAATATAATCAACAAGAGTTGGAAGACGCTGAAGCTGAAGTTGAAGCTGAAATTGATGTTGATGTTGAGGTCGATGAAGATGAAGACGAAGAGGATGAGGAAGCTGAAACTCGTTGTATATGTGGTGAAATGGATCCTCCTGATGAAAATGGATTATTTATTCAATGTGAAAAATGTTCTGTATGGCAACATGGTTATTGTGTTTCAATTTCTGATATAGTACCTGAAAAATATTGGTGTGAAAAATGTAAACCTGAATTACATACAATTATAATAAGGCCTGATAGGAAAATGACTAAATATTTACCTGTTCAACCAAAAGAATCAAATTCTTCTACAAATAAACGGAAAAATAGACGTGCTACAAGTGCCGGTGCTACTCCAACTTCAACTTCAACTTCAACAAAAAATGAAACCATTTCAAATAAATCAACAGATACACAACTTAAAAAAGAGGATTTCAATGAATTATCTCCAAAAAAAAGAAATAGAGGTAGTTATAATACAAGAGAAGATGCAAGATATGAAGCTTTAATACAAAGAGTTATGGAGGAAAGTAAGAAAGAAGCTTCTTCAAATACTGATCATATCACTTCAGATGAAGATCAAAAAAATAATCAACATTCAAGAAATTCAAGATCTTCAAGAAGAAGACAAACAAGAAGATCTAATGGTGATGTTGATGATGATGAGGATGATGAGGTTGATGGTGATAATGAGGATGGTGATAATGAAGAAGATGATGATACAAATAATAATAATATTAATAATAGTAATAATAATGACAACCAAACAAATGGAAATAAAACGAATAACGATATTAAACAAGAACATGATGATGAACAACACACAAACAATAAATCATCAAAACGTAAAAGATCAGAAGAAGTTATAGATTCATTAAATAATGATGAATTCAAATCATCATCATCTTCAAAATCAAAATCATCAAATTCAAATTCAAATTCAAATTCAAATTCTAAAAATCATGATCATGAATCAGAATCAAATACAGAATCAATAATATCATCAAAACCTAAAAAACGTTCCAAAAAATCAAAATCAGATTTTAATAATAATTCCACAACAAATAATAAATCACCTCAAAAGGATAAAGATTCAACAATAGATTTTAAAAAACCAACAAAACCAAGATTACCACAACAACGTACAACAATGAATGAAATGAGGAAAAGAGTTGCAGCAATTTTAGAATTTATTGGTAGAACTCAAATTGATATAGCAAATGAACAAAAAGATGAATCAGAATTAACAAAATATGTTGAAGAAGATATACATAAAGAAAATATTGAAAAATTATTTGAAAATTATAATGGAAGTTTAAATTTAATGGATGGATTAACTAGAAAATTATTAATTTGGGAACAAAAATTTGGTAAATATGGTGAAAAAAATTAACTACTCAAATGACGTTTGAATATATATATATACATATATATTTGTGTATTTCATAAAAATATCAATGTAATAACCACAAATTCATATCATCATTTCAATTTTACCCAACCCTAGATTGTAATCTTTCTCCTGGTGTAAATTTTGGCCATCTTTCACCAGCATCTTCAACTTGATTTAAAAAAGATTCAGTATTATGAATATTTGTACCACCTAAAATAATTCGAACATTTTTATTAATTTTATTTAATTCTGAAACAATTCTTGCTTCATCATAAGTTACACCACCAATTATAAATACAATTATATCTTGAAATTTTTCTTGTGATAAATTTGAATAAATTCCTTTATATGGTGATAAAATTGGATAATTTTCTTCACTAAGTTTACCACGAACAATCTTGGAAAGTATATTTTCTAATCTAGGTATATGTTGCATATAAATATTATTTGTTTGATGATTTGTTTTAAATCCTTGAATTAATTGACTTGTTGCCCTATCAAATATACTTTGTTCATCATCTAATCTTTCATTAATCCCACATGATCTTAAAAGATAATCTATAACATTAATTTTATATAATGCAATTCCTTGATTTTTTAAAATTTCTTTTAATTTAGAAATTTGATTATTAGAATTTGTTTCATATCTTAATGCATATAATGCAACTAATCTAATTTTAGAAGATTCAGAAATTGGACTAACACCATCTGTTGTTGTTGTTGTTGCTGTTGTTGATTTATTTAATAATAATTTTTCCAATTCTTGTAAATCTAAATTATGTTGATCATGTGATGACATGTTTTGTTCTAATTCACTAACTTCCCATAATCTTTCTTTATTTATTCTACGATCTAATTCTGATGCTAATGTCATATGTTTACTTACATTTCCTGAAAGTTTTTTAAATTCTGGGAAATCTTCAATAAATTTTTTCATATCTTCAATTGTATCTAATGATCTATTAGTTTTAGTTTTATCTTTATATTGATTAACATAATCTTTAATTTTATCACTTAAATCACCAAAATTTAAATACATTGATTCTTCATAAAATGAATCTTGTCTTGAACTTAAAACAATTTTTTTCAATTCTTTTGAAATTCCAGGTATTGAAGATAAATCTACTGTATTATTTTCAATTCCAATTAATTCATGAACCATAGATTGGAAAGTCCAAGGTATTAAAAGCGGTGTAATTGGATCATTTTTACGATCCATAATTAATAATAATGGAGGTGAATCTTGTAATTTAAAATCAAATAATGATGAATTTGTCTTTTCAATTGAATATAATAATTCTTTAGATAATTTATTTGCCATTTTACTATTTGCTTCATATCTAATTATTGGTCTTGCCTTTAATGATAATAAAACAGATGTTAAACTTTGAACAGTTTTATTAAAAGCAATTCCATTCCATGTATTTATTGAATCTCCATAAATTCTTTGAATTGGTGATTGTAAATTTAATGAAAAAAGATCTTTATTAATAGTATAATAATCATGGAAAAGTTCTTCAACTTTTGTAACAACTTCTAAATCATCACTTTCTGCTAATCTTTCTAATTGAGTTTTTGTTATAAAATTATTGAAATATAATTCATAACTTGAATATTTTGGATTACGTAGTTCTTCCAATAAATAATTGATTGATTCTTCAGTAGGCTTTAAATAACAAATACATTTTAAATGTCTCATCTTATCTCTATTAGCATTATCAATTCTATTAATTAAATAAATCTCATGTTGTAATAATTCCGATTGGGTTGAATTCAATGAAATAATTGGTGTAGTATGTTGATCAAGGAGAAGTACTTTAATTCTTGAACCTGGTAATACTGTGGTTTCATTTTTGCCTAACCCACCAGTGGATTCACCTCTTATTATTCTCCCCAAATATACATCTGATACTGCAAATAAGTCCATTATCTTTTAATCTGTCTTCCCATTTGCTAAAAGTAGCATAAATTGAATATACGTGGGCAAAATAATACACAAAGCCATAAATTTCAACAGAATCTCCTTCTGTCATTTCTAAAGTGGCGTTTCGCGTGTCAATAAACACCTTTAAGTTTATGAAAAGTGAGCAAAAAGTGGGTTTTTACGAAAAAGGTCATCTTGAATTTGAGATACTTGAAACCAGGAATCCACAACTTGGTGCTGAGTATATTGTGCATTTGAGGTATAGAGGTAGAGGTATCTAGGTTTGCTAAGGGTCCATTACATTTCAGTTCTGCGAAGAAACAGCAAAAGAAGAGCGAGGTTTATTTACGGGCTTTACAAGGGCTGGTTACACAAAGTTATTTGAAATATTTATTTTATTTATCAATCAATCAGGAAAGTATGGTTCCACCAAAGCAACAACAAGAAAGGAAACCAAAACAATTTTCAGCTAGAAGTCATTCTAGATCTGCGTCTTATGGTAGAAATTTGAATAAATTAGGTAGAATAACAAGTAGTGAACAAATAAATCACCGTCCAACTTTGAATAGATCAAAAAGTACTGATGGTACATTGGGAAGAAAGAATAGAAGTTTTACAAAATTAACAGGTTTACATCCACTCTCTAGAACAAGATCCCATCAACCTGCACTAAGAGGAGGGAAAGTTGTATTGGAACTTCACAAAGAACAAGATTCATCAGATGATGAGAATGTTGATGTTGATAAGAAAAGCGATGAAAAGTCAGATCATGAAGAAGAAGAAGAAGAAGAAGAAGAAGTTGATGAATTTAGTGATGATGAACCACAAATTCAACAGCAAAACCAACCACCGTCTCAAGTTCAATTGAGTTATAAAGCTCCTCCACAATTTAGTCATGCTAGTGTTCCCAAAAATTCGTCGTTTTCTTCAGAACCAACTGAATCTCAATCACAACAAAACCCACCACGATTACAACCACAGATTAGTACATCACAAGATAAGATTGAAAATTCAATAAAATTAGATCCTACAAGATTAGAAACAGAAGCATCTAAACTAAATTTAAATGACCCTTCAGATAAAATAGATAATGTTAATAATGACTCTTCAAAACAAGCTAAACAACAAAGTATCAGTCAATATAAAGAAAATCTGTCTCAATATTATCAAAATATGATTCTGTCACAATCAACAGGACTTGTTAGAGATTTTGGTGATCAACCTTTTATGAATTCATTAGTTCAAGATCAAATGAATCAAGGAAATAATCAAAATTCATTACAATACATTCATTCAAATGATCATATTAGTGGTAGTATAGGTAATCTTAGATCAACTTCAAGTTCTTCAAATTCACTACGGCAATTCACTATGCAAAATCAAGCAAATAATCATGTTCCATCAAATGAATCTTCTTCAATGCTGTCATTTAGAACTAAGGAACCTACAGGAATTATGATGACCCCAGCTGCTGTTAATAATAGAACACCTAGAGAGTCAGCTGCTGGGACTCCAAATAATTTTAATCAATTTTTGAAGATGAGCAATTCAAATATTGAAACAAGAACTCAACAAAAACTTTGGTTACAAAGAGAAAATAGTCTTCTAGATTTACCATCAGCAAGTGGGAATAATGCAAATAATCCTCAATTAAGACGTGATTTTGAAAGAGTTTCAAGAGAGTTTGTTAATGTTAGAAGATTTTCAAATCCTTGTGTTGAATCTATAAAAAGAGTTGGCAGTTTGAGGGTGCCTAAAACTTCTAATGGTAATGTGAATGGGAGTGGGAATGGGAATGGTAATGCTCCAATGAATTTATCAAATACAAAATATATCAAAAATGTTCAAAGTAATGATTTTCAAGCCAAACTATTTAAACTTTGGATAGATGGTGAATCTACAGGAAATCGTCGTTCAAATCAATCAAATATAGGATTTAATCAACCTCAACAACAACAATACTTACCTTCACAAAGACTTCCACCATTACAAACTTCAAATTCATTATATAATGTCAATAATTCTTTAAGGTCACCTGCTGCACCAACGACTAGAGCTGTCGATAGAGCTAATAATTCACCGGAAAATAAAAGAATTGATTTAGCAGCTATAAGGCTTCCTGAGGAACACGTTCAAAAATTAAGCTAGCAATGAAATCCACTTATTTATTAAAAGATACTTCTTCCTATCATACTTATTTTTAAGATTGATTTATATTATAGTATTTATCTTATACATGGTTGGTACACAATTCAATCTTGTTCAGGTGGTTTGAATTTCAATGCTTGACCTTCTCTATATATTTCATCTAAAACCATGTCAAACATGCCAGCTTTTTTAATCTTCAAATATTCTTTGTAAATCATTAATGCTGTATGAGCATCTTCAATTGAATCATGATTACCTGTTTGAACTCTTTTATTCAATAATGCATACGCCAAAAATCTTAAAGATAAAATTCTTTGACCTTTATAAAAGAAAACAGCAGTATCACGAACTTGTGATTGTGGAACACTAATATTAATTGTTCTAAAATCATTAGCTAAACCATGACCAACGAAAACACATCCTAAATTTAATAATAACCATAATTTTCTATAAACGGTTTCTCTTGTAACTAAAGATTTATCACTCTTTTCTGGGTCTAAATCACCAGGTTCAATACCACTAAATGATGTAAGATAATCATGGATCCCATCTTTTACAACAACGTAATCATCAATGAATGGGATACCCATCTTTTCCCCATCATCACCTCTTAAAACTGAAACTCTTGCTAATGTTTGTTTTCTTGGTTTCAACATGGAACGAACACCACTACTTTTAATTTCAAATTGTTCTTCCTCTAATGTAACAAATTCAGCATCAATAGCAACCAGCGTTCCAGGTTGAGGTGCTTCTTCTCTTGTTAATAGTTCATATTCAATTTTTTTACCTTCTCTTGACCCTCTGGCAAAGTGATCTCTATATATTATTTCATCATTTAATCCATTACTCCAAGCATTATAATCAAACTTTGGAGGCTGACCAGTACTTCTATAAACTAAAGTAACTGGAGTTTTCCACCAATATGACAAATTCAATACTTCAGATTCAGGAATTGGTGTAACAAGAAAATCGTTGAAAAGGTACCATTCATTCTTTTGTGAATCTTCGTTAAATGTATGCACAAATGTAACTAAATGTTTATCTTTGTCCAATTCTCCAGATATTTCACAAACAAAACCAACCAAATTGTATTCTTCATAAACATCAGTCATCATAGATGCATTTTCCACAATTGTTACTCTTCCATGAGAAGAATATGCATGAAATGATGATTTTAACCAATCTGAAGTATTCCTTATCGCTTTGATTTCTTCATATTTTAAGTGAAGATTCAATGATAATACCGGAGGTAATCTTTTAACAGTATGCGAGACTTCAATCAGTTCATATTGACCAGTCATTTCATTTAACATATTTCTTTGCTCAACTTTATTCATGGAAGATTCAATGTACGATAATATAGATGGTTGTGATCCATTCTTGATTGACGGTTTGAAACTGTTTGTCAATGGAGAAAATACATCCAAGCTATTGGTAATACTTCTATCAGTTGACATGGATCCATTAAATAATGAATGTATTCTACTTTCAACCTCAATTCCAAATATTGAGTATGATCTCAAACTCCTGGAGAATTCAGCAATTTCTTTCATTTCATCTCTAGTGATTCTATCAAGCAAAAACTGATTGAATATTTTTATTCTAGTACCAACATCTTTATTATTTGCATCTGTATATCCATTCTCTCTTTCGACTAATCCAAGATCTACAGCTTCTTGTATTGATGATAATGTATGTTGGAAGTTTGTTGGTCTTAGATGATGACCATGGGATTTAACCATCATATCATATAAGTAACCAAGCTCTCTTAAAATTGAATTTGAATCAAGATTTTCAATAGCTAGATTTTTCAACAAAAAGTTGAAAATCTCAGGAACAAATCTGTAAAGTTGTAATAATGAATTTGTATATGAATTATCAACATGAGTTTCAAGACCGGTAAAGTGTGTTTGATTGTATGAGTCAAAATCAAAATCGTCAACACCAAACTTACTATAAAGAATTTCAAGCTTTCTGAAGGCTAGTGGTGGCGCATTAGAGATGTCAGACTCTTTATATTCAAACAAATTTTCAGTATCACCGTTTCTGTTCTTTAAGGGTGACGCCGATGATTTAGTGCTCTTAAATTTACCAGCTTCTGAATTGGATATTATTGGCATATATTTTTTTGCAAGATTTCTTCTTCCATATTTGTCTTTATCATATGGAGCAACAGCCAATCCATGGCCAATAATTTGTGCACTTTGAAGAATTGATGAATCGATAGGTTTGGGTATAGTTCCTGCGCTTCTGAAAACCATTTGCGTTGGCCATGCTGACAAAAGTGTTTCTTTATAATACGGCATACCGATGGTGTTGAGTGGTATATCCTCATCTATTGCAACACGAGTTGTATTTGGCTCTGGCATTGCTGGCAATTCTAATGGAACTTTAGCAGACATTGATGAATGTTCTGGGTTGTGAGACCATAAGTGAAGTAAAGAATATCCATCCACTATTGCAAGAAAATCACCAGTTGCAGAAAGTTCTAGCATGGAAACCATAGGACCTGCATCAACTTGATAAAGTGACACGTTAGCTGGATTGTACATATCAACAACCTGCAGTTGGCCCGTTTTCGATGCAATAAAAGCAACACTTGATAACTTTGGATGAAGTCTAACAAAAGACGCGCCAGCAGGGAAAGCAATTGGAGCCAACGGTTTCAAAGTTCTAAGATCATAAACATTAACAAGGGGATCCAGCACATATGAACCATGACGTTGTGAAAAGCCACAGGTAGCTAATGTGTGTTCTTGTAAGTCAATATCTGATAATTTACCAGTGCTTGAAAGAAATGTTTTGACAATAGAATCAGATTTTGGGTCAAAAATATCAACACACCCATTTGTTCTTCCTAAAGCAATATACCTTTTACTTGATGATATTAATACGATTTCATGACTATATGGGATAGACTTTGTGACTCTTGATTTATGAATATCAACTCTCAAAAGAGCTGAGTTAACTGTTACCAACAGTTCGTTTGGAGATATGAATTCCATTGTACCAACATTTTTGATTTCAGGATGATCCTTATTTGTCAATTGGAATATCATCACTCCTCTTCTATTTGTAAGTCTTATTGAATTTTCATCAATTGACAAAATACCTCTATAATGAGAAAGAAGTTGCTTGACAGGCTTTAGATGACCAGCAAATCTTGTATATGGAGAAAGAACATCACCTGTATATGACGATATAAAGCCCTGGGTGATGTTAATATGACACGAAATGAATGAAGTTATAATTTGAGATATAAACTTACCGATGAGTCACCAATCCATACTATATCGCTTTGTTCATCAAATACCGTACTTGTAGCAGTTGCAGGCTTTGAGTTTGGATTTTTTGGTGGCCTTATGACAGGAGATCTACTGACCTTGACCTATAGTTAGTATTTAATTTGATTTTGTACTATGCACAGCTGTACATACCTCATTCCAGCCCTCCATTGTTTTCCAAATGTGTTGAGTTGTCTATATCTGTTTTCGATAGAGAAATTCTCCAACGTGGTAATCGTGAAAGATGAATCAATCACTCAAAAGGTTTGATTTATGTTTAAGAATTCTGTTTATATGTTGATATTAACAGGATGTAATTCTTTGTTGATGGAGGTTTTGATAGAACGGTAGGCGCAGTTCCGTCGGATTAAATAGCCATAATTATGCAATTTCTTCACCAAAACATGGGTAAAAGTCAGCTTGATGCTACTTTATTGCAAGCTCAAAATTAAATGAATACTCTCCATATTCTTAAGCTCAATGTAGTGGTTTTTTTCATGTCACTATTTCCATCTAAGAGCTGTCTCAAATGGCATCATAAAAGTGCACATTCCAAAAGTTTTCGCGAATGTGAAAAAAAACCATTTTTTATCAACATCAAGACTAGTTTACTAAGGTTGTAGTGTCAAAGTGCTGATTGAGACTGCTGCAACAATCACCATGAACTCTTTATTTCGCTCTTTTTTCACTGCTGCCACTCAGGTGAGACGCACTACACCTTTAGGGCTTATGAGAGCTACCCCAACCTTCATACAGCCAGCTCTTACTAGAGGTTTCAAAGTCAGAACATCAGTCAAAAAATTTTGCAGTGAATGTTACGTGAGTATTAACTGTTGTTTGCCCCTATGTTAAATTTCCAATACTAACATATTTATAGGTTGTTAGAAGAAAAGGCCGTACCTACATTTATTGCAAATCCAACAAAAAACATAAACAACGTCAAGGTTAAATGATGATGATGAATGGGTGACTTCAATTTAATGTTCTTGTACATACATATTATTCGAAGCTAAAAAAAAAAGTGGCTAATTTATATATATCTGAAATATTACGGTGTTTATTTGTTCTTGAAGATTACATGTACTTATCTCGTGTTATATTTTTTCTATCTATTTTTTTTTGATTTCCCATAAACTCAAACCAACACCTCCAACTAATGCAATTTCTCTATTTTTATGTTTTAAAACGTCCAATGACCCAGTATCAGCAATAGTAGTATATTTCTTATCAACAAGTTCAAGTTTCTTCGATTTGAAGGACCATAGTCTAACAATTTGGTCAACTGAAACAACCATCAAACGATCATCTGACAATATGTTTAAGGAAGTAATAGTGGATGAAGCAGCACTTTCTATGATTGAATCCACTTGAGAATGGACATCTTCATTTGTAATATCAAATGTACTGATGGCCAGTGCATTGTCATCACCACCAGTTGCGGTGACGATTTCAAAACCTCTAACTTCAACACTAAAACTCTTGATACTGTTTTGATGAACTTGAAGGGTAGATATCGGCCCTGAGAGTTTCTTCAAACTTATCTTATCAGTGTATCTTAATTTAGCATCATTAACATTGAATCCAATTTCATTAGTGACATTCCATAAAGTCAAGTGACCATCAGTAGCACCAGTTAATAAGTAGACTTTATCATTAACTATGGATAATTTGACATCTAACAAACAACATGTCTTGTAATATCCAGAAAACAATGGGGTAAATTTCCCTTCTGTAGGTTCGAAAAACCATGCTTTGATACTTGAATCAGAATAGACGTTAACCAAAAGTAGTCCTTTGATATCATCGTTTTCATCATAAACGAATAAATGGTCAAAATCCATAGTTCTTAAATCTGGATTATCTGATGACGGTGGAAGTGACGCAATTGGTGTTATTAATGGATTTTCAAATCTTTCATCAATTTTCCAAACGAAGAACTCTTCTCTTGCAGATGAAGATGCTATTAGATCATTTGACAAAAATTTCACCTTCTGAAGACCTGATGTATGTTTTCTCAGTGTCCAATAGTTTCTAATAATATTTGTATCATTGTCAATTGAGGACAATTTTAAAGTCGTATCTTCAGCACCGGTGACATATAAGACTTTGTTATGGTGGAATGGTTTGTCTCTAATTGAAATATCTCTGATTTCTCTACCATGTGTACCTTCACTCAAAAAGTAATCAAGGGTTGGCTTTGGAATGTTTCTTACAGTTAATATACCACCCCTTGTGTAAATAAAATCATAAGATTCATCTTCATAAAATAGTTTCCATTGTCTATGAGCACCACCACAATTTTCATATGCAATCTCGTATTCCCTTGATTCATTGTAAATGTAGAAAAAACTTGATTTGAAACCATAAATTATTAATTCATTGTTTATCTCAAACGCGCCTTCTAAAAATCCCTTTCTTGTATTGTTAGAATGAACAAATTCATAATCGCCAGTAATTTTGTCGAAATTAATGTAAACGTAATAACCATCACGATTACCAATCACAAGTAATGCTTGCTTTTCATCAGAATGAACACTCTTGATTGAGGTGACAGTATCACTTATTAATAATTTTTTGATAAACTTGACTTCCTTCTCAGTAGATAATTGATAAATACCCAATGAACTTAATCTGAAGCCGACAAATATTAAATCACCATTCACTTCAAAACAAGTGGTGACAAAAGTAGGTCCTTTTTCTAAATGAACAGTTTTGGTTATAGATAAATCATCATCAAATTCATGGACAACTAGTTTTTCCTTCTTATTTGGAGATTCAACCATTAAGTACAGTTTATCGCCGTAAGTAGTGCTTAGTGCATTAACAACTTTTGAAACATCAGTATGAACCCTTTCTTCTTTAATCAATTTCCCAGCAGAGTCAAACTTCATGAATAGAGAGTCACCTTTGCTGTCGGAGAAAATGATAATATTGTTCTTTGCAAACCCATTTGTTAAAGAAAAGTTAGCTAAAGAACTTTCAAGTTTGATCAAGTTCCAAACACCATTAATATATGAGAAAATACTACCTTCAGATGTAATGACCAATAAACCAAAGTCGAACTTCCAGAATCCTTTAACAATCTCATTCTTCTTCACTTGATAATCGGATGCATTACGTGTAATATCCTCTAGAGAAAAATGTTGGGTAGCTTCTTGGGTTTGACCTGGGACAATTGAAAACAGCCTAACACGACCATCATTACCACCGGTAGCAGCATACTTTCCTTCTGGGTCAACATCGAGACCCCAAATATGTCTACCAAGATGCAGTTGATAAGTTTCATTGGGTATCAGTTGTTCATCTTCTGTAATGGTCCATGTTCTTGAAGTTAAATCTTCTGAAACACTGATAACAGCTTTCTGGTTGGCATAAAACTTCAAGTTCCAAATTCTAGCAGTATGACCCCAAGCTGTAGATAATAATTCACCAGATTTGAGATCCCAAAGTTTGATTGATCTATCATCTGAACAACTGACAATATATTTAGCATCTTCACTCATTTGAACATTGAAAATAGAGCCTTCATGGCCAATAAGGTTATGCACAATTTCTTCCTTGTATAGGTTCCAAATGATGACACCGCCCATGACTGTACCAGCGTTGATATAAACGTCATGTTTGGATGTAACTCTGATTGAACCTGAATAAAGAATAGATTTTTCACCATAAACGGACTTTTCCCACTGCAGAGTTTGTGAATATGAATCGACACTCAATATAACGTTATGAGCTGTCAATAAAAACGCTTCAAGACCATTATAACTGAACTCAGCTGAGATGATCCAATCATTCACCATTTTTTCATTTTCAGTGACATCGGAAGATTCCATAATTTGAGATAATGAAAGCATATTAAATGATCTCCCACCATAGAAAAGGAATGTATCTCTGTCAAATGCAATACCATGAATTTTATTCTTCTTAAATATGCGGACTGTACTCAAGACTTTTGAAGTTTTGTAGTTGTAAATTTTCAACATTGGACCATGTCCCACGAGTAATAAGTCATCATCTTCGTAAAACTTCACAGCAATAGAAGGCCCATGATGTTCCACAGGTTCTAGCTTGGAGACAACCATAGTTAGCAAGCCAATATAATGATGTGAAAATGTCTTCAATTCGGTTATTATTTCATTACTTCTTACCTCTTCAT
This sequence comes from Hansenula subpelliculosa, assembly GCA_030582255.1. NCBI lineage: Eukaryota > Fungi > Ascomycota > Saccharomycetes > Phaffomycetales > Wickerhamomycetaceae > Hansenula > Hansenula subpelliculosa. The sequence goes on from JAKTWW010000205.1 coordinate 110,766, forward strand.
TGTGATGAAGCACTGAAAAAAAATCTATTCGTTATGAAGCCCTGTCCTCATCTCATCGTATCAGCTGAAATGCGAATTAAAGCTTCACTAAAACCTAAGTCCTGTCTTATGAACTTGTATGCTATTGAAGTAATTAGAGTTTACTATCTTCTTTCTTTTTACCTACCAATTTTAAAAGAATACTCACAAGGACTCTTTATTTCTAAATTATAACTTTGAAATAGACAAATTAGAAGCAATTTACCCGCACTTCATATCTGTACATCCCGACACCAATTTGTTGTTTAGGGAAATTTTATTGTTGTCATGACGACAAATAATCCGAAATGAAAATAAATGAAGTTTGTTTTGTTTTGATTTGGTTTGATTTCTATATATACAGAATAAAAGCTATACTACGTTTCTCATTGTTCCATACAACCACTCAATATTATAAGCTGCTACCACTGAGACTTGTGTGGTCAGAACTTTGGGAACGCAATGGATCCAAACACTCAAGACAAGGAGAACAATGGCTCAATTAGCCACAACATCATACACAAAAGAAGAGAATCACTTGGTAGAGGTATCCTTAAACCACTGAATAGAGCTGATGATAATAAGACTGTTGCTGTGATGCAAATCCCACTTAGGGACTCTCAGCAAGATGCCTCCTCAAAGCAAGGGAAAAAAGACAATAAAAGAAGGGTTTCATTTGCCCCAGATGCTACTATTCATACATTTATGTTTGGTCCACAACGAAAAGAAGAAAGAAGAAGGGAAACTATTGCATTTGCTCCATCTTCAAGTCAAGGGGGATCCCTTGGAAGTGATTTGTCAATTCCTATACAAAGTGATGCTAATGATAGAGCTCTTGAGGGCGATAAGTTAGAGTATGATAGCAGTGATGTTGAAATGGAAGATGACAGTCATGTGTACTCGTCTCCGAATAGGGTCAGCAGTGGACCACGTTTTACTGTGCTTGATGATGATGATGATGATATGGGTGAACAGTCAATGAATATGAGTCTAACTCAGGGATATACTGGAAATGAAGATAATACCATGGAATTGACCAAACCTTTAGGATATATCCAACAAATCATACCACAGGGATCTGATAATTCAGGTAGTGTTTTTGATCAAAATATCCAAGAACCACATACTACAGAAGAACAACATACTACAGAAGAACCAAATAAATCAAATGAGAACCCTTCAAGACCATTTGGATCTATTACTTTCAAAATGTTTGAAAGTGTAGCTACCGAAGATGAAGAAGAAGAAATTGAACAGGAGATGGAATTGACACAACCTTTTAGTAAAGTTGGTCTATCAGAAAATGGGGCACCAATAAGCTCTCAAGGGGATGATATTCAAAACAATAGTCAACAAGATGATATGGGTGAGACAACGATGGACATCACTAGTATTGCTGAAGGGAACACTGATATGATAACTATGCATAATACACAGGTAAATCGTGAGCTTGATGCAGCAGCTAAATACGAGGCCCCAATAGATGATGGAAATGATGATGGAAATGAATATGACCAAACAGAAGCCACCATGGATGTTACTAAGTTGGCATCAGTTCACCCACCTGTACCCCATACGCATCGCTTTTCAAGTCCAAACGTTCACGTACAAGATAGATTAAGTTCTCCTAGAAAATCTAGAGCAACAACACCTTCGAAATCATTAAGATTGCATACTTCAGAAATGGGATCACCAATGTCGTCCAAGAGGAAATCAAGAAATGATGATCATACAACTTTGAATTTAAGGGAACGTCTAAATTCATTAACACCAAGGAAGAGGCGCAAAAGTTCCGCGGATAGACGTATTTCATCACAATTCAACAAAGGTAACACCCTTTTTCCAATAACGAGCACTCAATACAGCTCACAAGAAGAACCAAGAAGCAACTTCACACCGTTGAGATCAAAGAACATCAGTAAGAAGTCCATTGAAGTGGCAGGTTATTCACACCCTCCAGCAGAAAAAGTACCTTTGGCATCCTCCCATGAACAAGAAAATGAAGAAGCTGATGATCAGGAGTTTAAGCCTGTTCCATTAAAGCAGTTCTTAACTGATTTATCGATTGAGTTTTTTGATAATTTGAACATCAATGATGAACTAACGTTGACATTCAATGAAAATTTTGATCCATCAGAAATCAGTGAAATTGATTGTCTTCTTGCAAAAACATCTCAAGTACCTTGGCTTGAACTATATATTTTCTGTTGTACAGCATTACAACAAAATATGGCTGAACTAAAGAAATTATTCGATAATTTAAATGATGAATTTTATGAAGAGAATCCGCCACTGGTTCGGGATTACTACCAGTGCTCAAGCTTACTTCAACAAAAGAAAATGAGTGATCATTTGCTATTTATGAAAACACTTTCAGATAAAGAAGCTGAAAAATCATGGTTAACCTGGCGTGGTAAAATCTTAGACGAACAGAACATTCGTTTGACATTGAATTTGGAGACATTGCAGAAAGATTCAAGTAAGTTGGCATCCACTCTTGAAGAAGTGACAAAGTTGGAAAAAACCATCGATAATGAGTTTTTGGACATTGGTGGTCAGTTGGAAGAATTTTCGAAGCAAAATGAAATCATACAAGCTTCAGCAAATGAAGAAGTCATGTCAGTCAGAGAAAAATTATTTGAGGCTCTTGAAACGTCAAGTTCACGAGCTCAATCTCTAGAGCAATTAAATCTTCAATTACAAAAGTGCTCAGAAAACGTCGTCATTTTTGATAGCCTAGAAAAGGAGATACAGGAAAAAAGAAGTTTCATTGATATTAATGGCAGAGATCCACAATCAAGGCTTGGTGCTCTAAAAAAATCGTTTGCAGCTATACAATCAGTATCGGGGATATATCTTGTTAAACTAGACGGCCAGCAACTTACCATATCATTATCTGAAGGGTTGATAATAGCTTCAGTTGATTTATCAAAATATGATGAAAGCTATTCAACAGTGATTAAAGTATCACCAAAACTACCACGATTAACTCAGACATATGTTAAAAAATTCTTGGGAATGCAAAAATTTCAAAATTTTACTGAAAAGCTGAATAAAGTAATAAATATTGTGAATTATTTAAACTGGTTGAATGACGAATTATACTATCTTGGGCTTGCTTGTCCAACTGAAATTAAAATGAATGACACATTAAACATCCGAATAAAGGAAGTCAATAAAATGCAAGGATATAAGGCATTTATAGAGATTGCCTTCACGGAAAATGCACTTTTTGAACATTCAAAACCAACCTCCGTAACAGCCAATGTCATATATGGTCCACAAGAGCTAAATGCTGACACCTTATTGAACAATTGGAAATCAAAGACATTGAAAGACTCCTGGATTCAGAACTTCGAGACATTAAAACTACTACGTTGATATAAAGAAAATATAAATTATATATTACATTGAATTCAAGTTGTAAATATTTAAAGGTATATTAAGAGATTGTAGAAAGACTAGCACCAACACAAACTAACTTTCAGTTGGTTAGAAAAAAAAAATGTAATGTAAAAATAATTCATCTGCTTCATCACGAAATCGTAATCTAGAACAGGTCAGCAGAAATATACTGGATAACTATATGAATATCAATTATATTAATTGATTGATCATAAAAAGAAGAAAACAGCAGCAAAGAAACCTAAGGCTGTTGAAATGTGTTTTACAGGAGCATTACCTTCAAATGGTGAAACGCTAGCTGGGATTGTACCAGTATGACTTTCTGTTCCATTTTTCGTTGAAACGAATGAAACGGATGAAACTGGTGAAACTGGTGAAACTGGTGAAACTGGTGAGACTGGTGAGCCTTCAGAAGCAACAGAACTGATGTGAGATTGTGTAGTAGCAGTTGAAGTTTCCTCTTTTGAAGCACCAAATGATGAATGAGTTTCTCCACTTACAGTGTGATGTTCAGTACCGGTGGCTTTCTCAGTATTTGGAGAAGAGCCGGTAGCTTCAGTAGATTCAACGGTGTGGGCTGAAGTAACTTCGGTTTCAACTGATGAATGGACAAGTGTAGCACTTTCAGCTGTAGTACCTGGAGCAAAGGTCTCATGAGTAGTTTCTGGAGCAGCAGTAGCTGGAGAAGTTTCAGTAGATTCAGGAGTTTCATTGGAAGTATTTGGAACAGCAGTTTCAGGGGAAGATTCAACTAATTCATGAGTTTTAGTGGTAGTACCAGGAACTGAAGTTTCATGGACCTTTCCAGAAGTGACTGTTTCATGAGTAGTACCAGGGGCAGACTCCTTTGAGCATTTTGATTCGATACATGGAATAACTTCAGTAGTGGCACGTTCCTTCACAGAATGACTGGTGGTGAAAGATGGGACAGGGTGAGTAGCAGTAGAATTGTGGAGCGTTGTTTGGAAGCCAGTTGAGCTTTGATTGTGGAAGCCAGTAGAAGTTGAAGTTTGATTGAAGAAAGTTGAAGTTGAAGAGTGTGTGGTTGTGTTGTGGAAACTTGGGAATGAAGAACCATGCACAGTTGAGAAGGTAGCTTGAGATGATGGAGCCTCACCAGTACTTCTAGTAGAAGCAGTAACATGGTGAGTTCCTGATGGATGAGCTTTAGTGTGACCTTCACTAGTGGTTATAACATCAAGTGAAGCAGAGTGTGAAGTGGCGACTTCAAAAGTAGAACCTTCATGGGTTGTTGAGAAAGTTTCAACATGATCTTTATTTGATTCAGTAACAGTTCCAGTTAGACCATTTGTAAAAGTACTTGTGAACTCAGAAACGATAGTTGAACATGATTCCGTAACAGTAGAAGTAGAACCATTCGTAACAGTAGTTGGTGTGACGGTAAATGTTGAAAGTAAAACAGTTGTACCAGTACTTTCGACATCATGAATACTCTTTGATGGAGTTTCTGTAGCTATGGTTTTATGAGTCTTTTGAGAAGTTAAAGTACTTATAACTTCGGTAACAACTGTTGAGCATGATTCAGTAACAGTTGATGTAACACCATTAGTAACCGTTGTTGGAGTAAAGGTGAATGTTGACAAGAACACAATTGTACTGGTGGTATCTTCTTCACTAGTTGTTGATGGGGTTTCAATAACGATACTTTCATCAGTACTATGTGGAACAACAGTGGTGGTGAATTCAGAAACAACAGTTGAGCATGGTTCAGAAACAGTAACAATAGTACCATTGGAAACAGTAGTTGAAACTGGGTAAACCTTTGATGTTGATAGAATGACACTTGTGAGAATGGTTTCAGTTTCAGAACTTGAAGAAACAGCTTTAGTAGAAGTAATGTTTGCAAAAGCAGAAGAGGTTGCATCAACCGTTGACGTGACATTAGCAATGGAAGATGACGACTGTTCAACAAATGGTCTTGAAGTTGAAGTAGTACCAGCGGTGGAAGTGAAATTAGCAACAGAAGAAGCTGGTTCAGTAATAACTGGTAGTGAAACTGGAATAGTTTCCAATTCTGATGTATTGTTGGCAACAGATGAAGATGATGATTCAACAACAACTGGTCTTGAAATGGTGGTAGTACCAACAGAAAAAGATGATAATGAGTCAACAAAAGTAGTAGAAGAGATAACAACAGTGGTAGTACTTGTACTATCCTCTTCTGATGATGAAGAAGAAACTAAAGATGATGATAAAACTTCTGATGATGAAGAAGGAACCAAGGATGATGATAAGACTTCTGATGACGATGAAGGAACCAAAGATGATGATAAGACTTCTGATGATGAAGAAGAAACTAAGGATGATGATAAAACTTCTGATGATGAAGAAGAAACTAAGGATGATGATAAAACTTCTGATGATGATGAAGGAACCAAAGATGATGATAAGACTTCTGATGATGAAGAAGGAACTAAAGATGATGATAAGACTTCTGATGATGAAGAAGGAACTAAAGATGATGATGAAACAGAAGATGAAAAAACAAAAGATGAAGACCAAGGTTCATCATAGCTTGAGCTTGAAATGAATGAAGTTGAAGGGACTGATGATGAATTGGTCCAGTGGTGTTCCTTAGAGGAATGCTTCCACTTATGATCACCAGCGTAAGCAGCGACTGAAACAGCAAAAAGCGAGAGATTGATCAAACCTAGCATTGTTGATTAACTTTTGTGTGACCTTGACTAACCATCTTTGATACCATCTGATAGCTAAATTGGGGGACATGTCTCCTTTATATGTTGAAGGAAAGCGCTTCAAGTTGTGGTTATTTTTGACCTATTCAATAGTGGTGTACTGTGAATCAACATCTCTGAGTCTGAGACCAATCGCATCAATTCCACAAACAAATGAAGCCAAAAGCACCAGAATAGGAAATACCGAAGATACTTTTCATTTTGGATTGTCTGTGAAATGTTCTGTTCGAGTGTGTTTAGAGAATAAATATCTTCAAGTTTAGTGTTTGACGTGCTTTTTTTATTCTCATCGGCAATTCAATTTTAAGATCATCACTATCTAAAACTTTAAGATTGCGATTAATGAAGAACAAAAACGAGTCTGGACTATTAAACAAGGGGTATCTATCTAAAATTTCACGAAACCAATAACGACCTTGTAGTTCATAATAGTAAACGTGGTTTCATTTCTGAGCCCTTTTGAGAGTTTTGGAGTATAAGTTTAGCTTATAGTGAGTCTTATGTGACACTTTCGCTTAAGAGGACAACTACAAAGTCGCCAATCCGAATTAATGAACATCAACATATTGAATATACTAAACTATTAGTTTTCATCCATATTCATGCCTTGTTTTCGTTATTATTTATCAATGAATTTTTTATGGGAATTTTTTTTTTTTTCAATGAAATCATGATCATTGTATGTATGAATGTGTTTAGATATGTACTTTTTTTGGAATTTTCAATGAGAATATTCTATCTACCTTATAAAATCAACTTTTAAATATTGGTCCTTAATAGATTAAACATCTATTGACCAAATAAGGAACCAAAGTTTTGAGAACCACTTTGTTGGAATTCTGTTGCAATAATCTCCAAGAACCCAAAAGCAGCACCAACTGCAACGATAATACCTGAAGCTTTACCATTTGCACCCAAGATTTCACCAACTTCAGAAATCAAAGCTAAAACTGCAGCACCTGAAACAGCAGCCACTGGAACGACTCTTTGTAATTCTTTAGAAATTGAAACATCTCTACGACCGGCAATTGAGATACCTTGTTCTTTAAATTGATTAGCTAAATCTTTTGGAGCTGAACCTGAAATAAAACTCCAGATATTGGCAAACCAAGCAGATGTAACTAAAACGGTACCGAAAAAGACAATGGTTTTCAATGGGGAAATCAATGAGTTGAAAAGACCAGTTGAAGGTGAGAAAAAATAAAGAATTGATGGTTTTTCCACAATTGAATTTGAATTAAAACCTGTGGTAACATAATGACCTAGAATTTTAACAGCAATATGACTTGGATCATTTTTGAAAATCAAGTTAACAATGGCATAACCAATAATGTTGATGTAAAATAACACAACATATGAGAATAATAATGGTAATGAACCAGTGTATAATAATCTAATTGGGAAGACATTATTAACTGATCTAACTCTGTTTGATCTGATTGGTAATTCTAATCTGAAATTTTGTAAATAGATGGCTGCGAATAAAGTAGCTAAAGAGATATAGACATGTGACAAATTTGGTAAATAACTTCTAGTGAACGATTCTAAAATGGCATTTTTGAATGGTTTGTTACGCAAATTTTTGATTAAATTGACTAAAGCACCAGTTGATTCATAACCTCTAGTAGTTTTAATAGTGTTAAGACCAATGATATCACCAACAAAGTTGGTTGCAATATTAACAGTAACAAAAGTTAAAGCACCTGAACCGAAACCATAACCTTTTTCTAAAACTTCGGCAACTAAAGTGAATGCAAAACCAGCACCAACTAATTGAAGGTTAATTAAAGCATATTGCCAAAAAGTTAAATTATAACCAAAATATCCAGTGAATAAGAAGATGTTAGTTAAAACAACATATTGGAAAATTGTGAAAACTTTTTGTAAAGTTTGAAATAATTCTCTATCAGCTCTTGAATTGAAATTAACTTTGATTAATCTTAAACCAGCCAATAGTTGGAAAATAAATCCACTTGAAATGATTGGGAAAACACCAAATTCTAATAAAGTACCCTTTTCAGCAGCAAAAATTGGACGTAACCAATGGATTGGGTCATTGCTAATTTTGGAAGCACCAAAGACTGGTAATTGGGCAAATAAATATATGAAAGCAGTACCAATGGTATAAATAACTTTATCATCAAAAGCTAACTGTGACAAATGTTAGTAATCCTCGAGCTTTTGGTCTGGATCCATCTGTGAATGGTTATGTATTGAAAAAAAATTACTCACATGTTCCAATGGTAATTCAATCTCTGGTAGAAGAGGTAGAAAAGGTTTGGCCAAGTCAATAAGACGGACTAGAAAACATTCAGTTAGTGGGAAAATCGCTCGAGAAATAAGATATACCAATGCACCAAATACTCACATCCACTCATTGTGATATGTTGGTTTTGAAAGAGGGGGCTAGTTATTGGGTCTAGGGTGGTGGTTGTAAAGGGTCGTATTCAAGAATCAATATCTCGTTCAATCGTATTGTGGACGTCGACTTTTCACTTCACGATAGTGGGAAAATCCACAGAGTGTTACGTAAGCGACAACGAGATTAGCAGCACAAACTCAATGAGAACTTGGGGAATTGGAGAGAGTTGCAAGCGATAGTGGTCCTATTTATACTGGAGTGTTATAATGGACAGTGTCTCCAGTGGAATGATGGACACATCCAGCCAATGACCAGTAGTTCGACGTTCAGCTTATGCGATGAAACGTTTCTCAGATTTGGTTGTGATCTGACTAAGCCGTACACCATTTTTGCTTGATCCGAGATGAGCTAGGAAAAATTCTATACAAACGATGGACTTACTCGCCTGAAAGAAGAGTTCTATTGATTTATTGTTGGTTATTTATACTTACGGTGCCAAGATGAGTGAAGCTGAAGACAACAGAGCAGATTCCCTTATAGATTACAATGATGCTATAGATTATTGGACTTCTATTCCAGCTACAGTGGATGGTGTTCTTGGTGGTTATGGTGAAGGTACTTCAGTTCCAAAAGCTGATGTTGTTGGATCTTCAACATTCTTACGTAAATTAAAAGCTAGAATGACACCAGAAAAAGATCAAATCAAATATTCCGTTGATTTGGGTGCTGGTATTGGTCGTGTTACAAGAGATATGTTACATAAATTCAGTGATAAAGTTGATTTAGTTGAACCTGTCAAACCATTTGTGGAACAAATGCAATATGAATTAGTTAAAGTTAAAGAAGATGGTAAATTAGGTCAAATTTATGATATTGGTATGCAAGATTTTATACCTGAAGAAGGTAAATATTGGTTAATCTGGTGTCAATGGTGTTGTGGACATTTACCAGATCAAGAATTTATTGAATTTTTAATAAGGTGTAAAAAAGGTTTACAACCAAATGGTACAATTGTTGTTAAAGAAAATAATGCACATGATGATGATATATTTGATGAAACTGATAGTTCAGTCACAAGATCAAATGCAAATTTTCAAAAACTTTTCAAAAAAGCAGGTTTAAAATTAATAGCTACTGAATTACAACGTGGATTACCAAAAGAATTATTCCCTGTTAGAATGTACGCTTTGAAACCTGAATGAATTTATGAATATTTTGCATTAGAAAATCTATATAGTATAAAATACATCAAAGATATATTTAACACACTACCTGTAATTAGTTAGTAAATTAATTCCCCTGTAAGGCAAACTTTTTTCTTTGGCGGTGATCACAATCTCAATAATAAAAGATTTTTAAAATCAGATAGGAGCGAAAGACGATGGCTGTGTTTTTCTTCAGTTTAAGTCAGTTGAACTATGCAAAAAATGTTGTGTCATCACTTAAAAATCAATCTACTCTTGAAATTGGAACCAAAATAAAGTAATCATAACATAACATACTCTTTTGATAATTGCTTCTAATGGATCATCATTATGAAGTTGAAAGAAGTTTGGAAAAAAAACAAAATTAATTTTTCCGCCTTTTGAAGTTTTTCGTGAACGTGGAAAGCTTTGAAAATATACATTTAGGGCTGTTAAAACATCCAAACACCAATAATAATCTGAAGTTTTGATGATGAATAAACTGACTTTGGATATATTATGGAATATCAGAGAATTTGTGTTCCAATTTATCTTTAAGAATAATGAGGTCATATCAATGGCTTCTTGAATGGCTCACTTAGTGATAGCTAAACGCAAATCCCCGAAAGTTTCTACACGACAGATGAAAATTATGCCAAATCTAGTGGAATAAGTCATTAAAGCGTGTACTATTAATCCATCTGATTACCATACATAGGAGTCTCACTCATTGCCTTCTATTTGAAAAAGTTACTAATAATGATAACCATGATTGAGTAGATGACCTGAAGCTATTGGGTAACGTAATATCATACAATTATTTATAATCCTCATCACGCATTATAGTATAAACAACAAATGAACGTTTTATTAGAAAAGAACTAACAAAAGGTGTCTCAGTGAGCTAATCATGCACTTTAAGCTTTTCTCATATTCATTTGAGACTGAGTCCTTTTAAATTCTTGAGATTCTTGAGCAATTCTTAAATCTTTTAATCTTGATTCTAAACTTGGAACATCTCTCAAAAATTTATTCAACTCAATCAATTCATTTTCCCATTCAAGTCTTGTCTTAGCATCTAATTCAGTAAAAGAATAAGTTCCATCACCTTTAAATTTTAATATATGATTATGGAAATGCCACAAAGATGATCTATGAGCTACTGATAAAACTGATATTCCAAGTGATTGAGCATGTGAATACATCAGTTGTTCCATTTGTGGGGATACTGCTGATGTACATTCATCTAAAACTGCAAATTTTGGCTTATGGTAGTATAATCTTGACATCGCTAATCTTTGTTGAACACCAATTGATAATTCTTCTGGCCAATTCCTAACAGTCTCAAATGGGTCAATTTGATTAACTTCTAAATAAGGATTTTTGGATAACTCTAAAGCAATATTTTCATGTAACAAAAATTTCAAATCTAACATCTCTAAAATTTTGAACAATTCGGCGTTGGTTTTATATTTGTACTCGGTACTTGGATAAATTATTTGATCTTTTAATGAAGATTTACTCAAATAAGCTCTTTGTGGAAGGTAAAAGACATTTTCAAAATGTGGTATTGTAAGTTCGCCTTTTCTAACTGGCCATAACCCACCCAAAATTCTAAATAATGAGGACTTACCACATCCATTTGGACCAGCAATTAACAAATGATCACCATGCTTTATTGTAAATGATAAAGAGTCAGCTAATGTTATATTGGCAGGTGTTATCAACGGAATATCCTTGAATTCAATTTTGCTATCATCATACTTTACTAAACCTCTACTTTCAGATGTTTCATCAGATGCAGCATTATCAATTTCCATCAAAGTTTTCTTGAATTCTGTAAGCCTTTTGAAATAACCAACAACTTGTTGAATCTCCTTTCTTGAACGAATCAACATTCCTAATGACGATGATGCTGATAATAATAAACGACGACTTGTAATAAAAGTTGCAGAGCTATTATTATCAACCACACCGGCAAATTTGTTCATAAAAATTGGTGTTGAGCATAAAACTAATCCAGCTGCACCCCAAGTATATTTAACAATAAAGCTAGTAGCTGTATCATAGATTGCTCTTGCCTTTATTTCATAATTTGTAAATTTCTCCAATTCATAGTAGGATCTATCTAGAATATCTAATTCTCTTGAATGACCTCTTAAAAATCCAATTTCTTCACTAAATAAGACAACTCTTGAATGCAATGATCTTAACAAACCTTCTAATCTTGATCTTTCAATGGCAATTTTCGTAAAATTTGGGGATAAGAATCTTAAAAACAACGATGTCAAATGTGCAATAACACCAAGAATTAAAGTACCTTCAGCTGAACCTGACTTGGCAAGTTCAAATGAGCATAATAGAAGATCCAATGAAGGTTTCAATAAATGATTTGGTAGACTAGCTAATGATGAAGAAAGGTTGTTTACATCTGTTGTGATTCTTTGATTTGGATCATCGACTTTTTCATCAGAAAACATGTGGAGCAAACTATAATAATTTGGATTCTTCTTAATGAGTGTATCTTGATGCTTCTTCTCTGTTGGTAAATACAATTCCATCAAATCCTTTGTTATATTCTTGTTGATATTCAATGCTAACTGATTTGTAGTGAAATCAAGAAATGAATTTGTAAAAGAAGCAGGGATACCAAGAAGCATCCATTTCAACAACAATTCTAGAAACTTTGTAGTTTTCTTTCTAATCATAGAGCTGACCAACAAACCATCCAAAGCGGCAACTTTCAAAGTTAAAACAGCTCTGGTGGCAAGCAACAATAGTTGTAAGATGAAATAGAAGATTACAGGTGACTTGTAATTGGGAACAATAGCTTTGAACAATCTCTTAATGGTAGCCTTATCAAGTTTACTTTTCCTCTTAGAAGCGCTCTGTTGATTGGTTTGATGTGTTTTCTCATTGGTTTTCTTAGCAGCTGGTCTTGATGTACTGAAACTCAAATATAACAATACCACATAAGAGGCCTTCAATATTGTCTTCTTGTTCCTGCTGTAGAACATTGCAAGCGCCTTGTAGTTCACATTCTTGTTTGCAATGACAAACGACATCTTCAATGTGCACTAGTTCATCCTAGTTGTTACTATCAACAGCTGAAATGGTAGAGATCCTGTCAAGTTTATATATTTTGAGAATTCTGATGATGTGTGGGGATTCAATTTTCTATGTTGCCATACTAAATTTTATCTGGTCAAATTCGGCCTTGGTGTCACTGATTTCTGCCATCAGCTCTTCAATTCTCAAGTTGTAGTAGTGCTCACAGATGGATACAATCTTAAGATCGTGGTGTTTGGCTATGAGCTCATTGACCAGTCTTTTAATATCATCTTCACTCAAATCTAGTTGTGTACTATGTAATCTGTTGTGTGATAGCTTAAAAGCTGGATGACTAGTAAAGAGTTTGTATATTTTGTGGTAATTTTCGATCCCATGTTCTTCTGACAACTGACTCAGCAACAAGACGTCCCTAGTGTTTAAATCTGATAAGGTAACTCTGTTGACCAAAGATGATGGTGGTGATGTGCTTCTTGACTTGGGCATTGTAACTTTAAGTCTTTGACCCAATACAACCTCGTTCACTTATTGTTGTTTTCTGGTACGAGTCTTTATCCTCGGCCATTTTTATTCACTGTTAAGAGCCAGCTAGATTCAGCGAAAGCTACCCGGCCTTGTGAAAAATTCGCGGAAACAGTTTCATTTCCGTGGGCGTACCGCTGTGAAATCAAAACAATATCGATATATGTGCAAAGGAAAGGCACTTTTAACGAGGAAAAGGTACAAATTATACTGAACAGACTCATAGGTAAGGTGTATCAAATAGCTATCCATTGTGTTGACCTGGGAGATAAAGTCTGATGTTATTTCCATCATGGTACCGAAATCTGAAGAATCGTCACCGTCTATAATGCCCAAGACGCGACAAGTCAGACACTCCAAATTATCAAATCCAAACTCAAAGATCCCTGTGAAAAATAGACAAGTCTCTGTTCCAATAGAACCTCTGGATGAGTCAAGTCTGGGAAATGTCAAAAGATCATCGATACCCAGAATCACGTCCTCTCCTTTAACTTCTAGCGTGCTAGAAAGGAAAACTTTGACACCCATAGTCAATAAAGATTTGAATCTTTCAACGCCCAAAAGTTCTAAAATGGATCAAAAGATACCCACACCTCCATCAACTGTTGGGAAACTAGCGCACCAATTGTCCTCGTTAAGCCTTGAATCACCCTCCAGGAAAAGTTTAAAGAAAAATAATGGAGAAAACCTTGACATAAAGAAACTTAAAAATGAACTACCGAAGCAAAGTGCAGAAGGTAAAAAAAGCCGATTAGTGCATAATATTCAAGACAAACCAAAATTATCATCACCAAAAGAACAGGAATCTACTTCATCGCCATATCTGGGAAACCGAACTTCAATGCTATTGAGGTCAAGAGTTAAAAATCACGATATCCCATCAAATTCGCCACTATCTCCTTCAAAAGGCGGCCGTAAAGTTATGTCACATTCCAAATCAACAAGATCTATTTCACTGAACAATCCATATCACAAATCCACACCAAACAATTCCAACGATGATTCTGTGAATAAATCCACGAACCCAGTTAAATCAATCATGAAGACAAAAATGGATTCCTCTGATGATTCCCCATTAATTGCAAGATTAACACGTTCAACAACTGCTTCCAATCTCAAATCAAATGCCAAACTACCGAGATCTTCAACTATATCTGACCTGAATACCAAAGTGAGGAGCTTCTCAAATGTTAACCCTGTTGTTAGGAAATCTTCATCTTCAAGAATTCCGTCAAACTCATCAATTCCAATGGTTCCTGAAAATTCAAATTTAAATTCAAATTCAAAATTATCAAATCTGCCCAATCCGCTAAAATCAACATTCCAACGTCAGCCACCACCTCAAGAAAAACTGGTAGTCCCCAAAAGAAGAAGCAATATGACCAAGTCATTCAGTATAAATGTAGGTATAAAAGATCTTACAAAACAAGAGTCTCCCATACCAACGCCAAAACCAACAACTAGAGTTGCTTCATACCAGAAACCAAGATTTATTTCAAGATCGAGAGCAAATACTCCAACTTTAATTGAGAACGAACAGAACGAGAAAATAGCTACATTGGGTGCATTACAAAGATGTTTATTTAATTTCGAAAAGACTAGAAGTATACTCAAAGGATCTCATTCTCAAGTTCAATCATATACTGGAGGTGCAAAAGACCCAACTGATGTGATAAACGGTACTACTTTGACATCCTATGAAAAGGCTGAAATTCTCAAGAATGGCAAAGTGTATTACATTGGGCATAAAAGATCTAGGAACTCCCTTACTCGTGATTTCACCGGTAATTTTGGCTTTGATGATAAAGACAAAAATTTAATTGTTGAAGTCGGTGATCATATTGCATATAGATATCAAGTCTTATCTAAACTCGGTAGAGGTATGTTTGGTAATGTAATGAAATGCCATGATCACAAAACAGGGAAAGATGTATCTTTAAAAGTTATGAAGAATGATATAACTTGGTCTCTGCAATGTATCAATGAAATAAAAATTTTAAAGAAAATGAGGCATCCTAAGTTGTTGGAATACTATGAGCATTTGAATTTCAGATCACATATTTGTATCTCCACTGAATTACTTGGTGTGAATTTATATGAAGCATTGGAGGCTACCAAATTCAAAGGTTTTGATATAAAAATTATCAAAAAATGGTCCAGAGATTTATTAAGTGGGTTAGATTTCATTCATAAACAAACTTTTGTCCATGCTGATTTGAAGCCAGAAAACATCATGTTAGTAAGTCCAGATTCACTTGATATCAAGATTATTGATTTTGGTTCATCTTCAACCGTTGGTGATATTTCATATCCTTATATTCAATCAAGATATTATAGAGCTCCAGAGATTTTATTAGGATGTCGATATAATGAGAAGATCGATATTTGGTCCTTCATCACTTTAGTCTATGAACTGTATCATGGTGATCCGTTGTTTGCAGCTAAAGATGAAACACAATTATTTTCAATGATGATGAAGTTAATTGGAGTTCCTCCATCAGAGTCCGTCATCTCCATGAGAAATGATCTTTTCAGATGTGGTTCAGTGAATAAGAAAGGTGACTCCACATTTGTGGATAAACGAGTATTTATTTTCACAAAATTTGATGATCGAGGGAAATATAAAGGATTAAGAACCGATTCAAGATCAGCTGAAAGAACAAACTTCAATGAATTGAAAGCCAAAGAACCAATCTTTGAAAACTTTTTACTTTCTGGGTTAGTTTGGAATTACAAAGAAAGACCGTCTGCACAAAAGTTACTAAACCATGAGTTCTTATCATAGCATTTTTTTTTTTTTACCTGAAACTTCTATCCTCATTTCTGCATTATATTTATATGAATTAACGAATATACAAATTTTCATGACCCCATTTAAACAAAAGTCAAATCAATGTTTTTTTCTGTAATTATATCAGCCCAATATTTCCCAGTATTCCAACTTTCAAGCATTAAATCATGTGCAATATACCCATAACTGAAACCAGCTTTACCTAAACTTATCAATCTTTCAGCGTAAAATGACCTCATATCCAAATCAATAGCTTCACAGCCAGCTGTGAATAGCGAAAATATAGTACAACATGCAGCTGGGGTACCTATAGGAATTTCATTTTTCAAAACCGATGTTATCTCGGTTATCAAATCCTGAACCAACTTTGATGCTGTTGGCATCAATAAAATTCTTCTGTAAATCTGCAATATACCAGTTAATGCAAAGCAACGATTTGTAGCTCTCAAAGTAACATAACGTTTCAAAGTTTTCAGTTGTCTCTCATCACCATCAATTTTGATCTGGTTAACAATTGTGTCTCTTTCCAACTCAGTTTCTGCTAAATGAGAAGACAAGCTTTCTTTAATCTCCAATGATATCCGAATCAGATCAGGAGATAAAGATCCAGTTTGACCATAATTTCTTTCACGTTCTTTGACAATAGTAACTATTTCAGCAAAGTATTTTAGTAATCTAAGGTCGAACCCCATAAATGGATCAATATCCCTTAGATTTAACTTATCATCGATTGATATATTTGGAGCTTCCCAGATCAAATGAGTTTCATTACCAGACAATGGTTTACTGACTAGTGAAGATGATGATAAAGATCCTATAACATCAGTATATGCAAACCAACGAGCAAAAAAATAAGTAACATCAGATTCATCACTAATGTCAAACCCAACGGTTTTAATATTGTCTGAATCTTGTTTTGCCTTTACTAATCCTCTTGATAAAATGATTTTACGAGCTCCATAATAATGTGATCTCCAATCGTAACGTTCACCAGAAAGTATTTCAAAGCATCCGAGAATCATTATTAATGCTAAAGTGTAATCAGATTCTGCTTCCCTTTCATCACTGAGCCTGTTGTAAAGATCTTTCAGGGCCTTCTTGAGCAGCATATTGACAATTTCCTTTGGATAACATTCACCATGATAATGACTTCCTTGAACAATACTGGAAGCAATCAAGACCGATAACATACCATCTGTAGACGATGATAAAGACATTCTTGGTAGAATACATGTCAAAGGATTATCTGTATAAGTGGACGGAGGTGCTGGTACAATCATTCTTGAGTATACCTCCACATATGCATGATAATTCTCTCTGAAAAATGGTACTTTCAAGAGCATGTCAGGTAATGGAAGAATTGAAAATGGAACAAACTCGAACCCTGTGAGTGAAGCTTCATTCCCCAGATCCGATCTTGAATGATCTAGTTGTAAATTAGTTTGATCATAACCAGAAGCACTAGAAATATTTGAAAAAGCATTCGTTGTTATCAAAGAATCTTGATCGAACAAGTCTTCATAACTTTCTTCCAATTCTTTAATACGTGGACTTAATTCAACGGCATAATTGTCATACTTGCTTCCAAAGTTCTCCAGCTCTGGTAAAATACAATCATTTAAAAACTCTTTAGCAGCTGTGTTACTTGTTTCAAGATTACGAAATCCAAATGATGAATGCAACCCCATTCGTGCCTCTGTATCTTGACTTTCAAATATGGTATTTGAAAACGGGGTATCTAAAGTTGAAACTTCATCGCTAGTTGCAGATGAAGGCCTCGAAACCATCTCAAGTTGATTCGATAAATTTGGAGTATGATGACCATTTATGGAGGAAACCCCATCTAACATATGCAACTCTTTTGAAATCTGAACACCATCCGAGCTACCCACTAGAACATTTGAAGGTCTTCCAGATGATTCCGTTGTATTAATTTGGATATTGAATACTTTGTTCTTGTCTTTTGAAGTATCATGTGGTTTTAGTTGACCTGAATCATTACCATTTCTATTAATCTGTTGAAATGTATTGATTGTCGCAAAACCAAAATGATTTGGTTTTTTCTTCTTGAAAGGTCTCCCACCCCAAGTTAGCTGTATTGAATAATCACATGGTTTATTTGACTTTAAGCACAAAGAACAGGAGGGTTTTTGCTCATCACATTTGACCTTTAGACGTTTACAATTATGACATCCAAATCTTGATCTAGTTCTTTTTTTACTTGGCTCTCCTTTTTCATTAGCATTTGGTCCCATGTTATACTATCCCTAATCATCAGTTTACTAATTCTATGCACAATTGGTATCAGCTGGTTCAGAAGAAAGAAATAAGAGAAATGGTTACTTTCCTATCTATTTCTATGCATTTGATCTCGTCTACCCTCAGTTAAGTGCCAAGTCCCGATTAGGAAGTTCTATCCTAGTCCGCGAAATCTTCGGGCTTAATATTGAAATATGACAGTTTGAAATAGGTGAATACAATAGCACCATTTGAAGAACAAACCAAGCGAAACTGGGTAGAAGTTGACTTCAAAGGTTCAGCTGAGTACAATTAAACATCACAAAAACAAGAAACCTTCCAAGTAAAGTAAGCAAAAAAAAATAACAAAAAAAGGTCGTACCCGGATTCGAACCGGGGTTATCCGGATCAAAACCGAAGGTGATAACCACTACACTATACAACCCAATTGTTGACTTGTAAAATTTTTAGATTAATACGCCTATAGCTTTTGGTAGAGCCAACAAATATAAGAATACTAATAAAAATTGATCTTAGGGTTACTTTAATGAATATCTAATCCCTTGATATAATTATTTGTTTCTGGTTCCACTGTAATATCTACTTTTCAAAGTTCTAATAGTCATTTTTGAGCTTGGATTGATGGCTTGAAATTCTTGAGATCAAATTTTGGTGGATCGTGGAGCTCGTAGAATCGAGAAAAGCGAAAATTCGTTCTGGGGAAAAACATACCAGGCCGTCGCTATCATGTTACAAAAAACTATTCCGTATAATAGAGATGGATTGAAATATTTTGCTATTAGGGGATGGATATCCTGTATATAGATTTAATCCAAATTATCATTTAGAATTCGCTCAGTTTAGAAACCCCTTATCAATAATTAAAATTTTATGTAATTAATTAGTATAAAAATGTAAAATTTATGATTTATAATTTATAATTAGCAGTACATCAGCTTTGGTGATACTCAATTTTATAAAAAAAAATTCCCAATATAAAAGAACAAATCAGCTACGAATGTTTTAGTGGGCTTATTTAACCCAAAATCACACCATTTTGTAACGTCAGGTCTACAACTGAAGCTTAAAATCAAATATATAATGTAGGTCACGTGATAGATAATTACGTTAATCATATTAATATTAATAAAAACAAACACATACTGAGTATATTTTATTGATCAAATAGTATATAACGTATAAATTTTTCGGAAAAAAAAAGTGTAATTTGTATATCAAATATCATCGACCTTTAATATACATATTAAAATATGCTTGGAGTTGGAAGTAACGTTTGGTGATTAATTGAGCTCGCTAGAGAGATGGTCTGATGAAATCTTGGCACTGTCATGGACAGTTCGTAGTTTGTTAACGTCATGCAAGCCACTACAAGAGAGCTACACTTGAAGAGTTGCATGGACCAATAAATTTTTTCAATTGACTTTAACTGCTTGTAATGTACATGACTTTTTTACACCAAACTTACAATCTATTAAAATAGATCGTTGTAAAGTCATGAATATAAACGACAATAAATTAATGGATAAATGAATAAATTAATAAATGATGGTATGGTAACAAAAACCAAAAAAATAAATAGAATGAATAGTAATACAGAATTAATAATTAAGTAAGCAAAAAATAAAATAAAATCAACGGCTTTCATAACTCATAAATAACATAATTATTGTACAGGATCTTGAACATCTGCAGCTTCAATTAATGACTGAACTTGATCCAAACTCAAACGCTTATTCATATCGATACATAAGCATCCAACAACTGCTTCATAGAAATTATCATGATGTTGTACAGCTTGTTCTAATGCTTCAATATCGTATTTACCAGCTGAAATCATTGCACGCAATCTTGGTTCAAATTGATGCTGAAATGGTAATCTTCCAACAATCATTGTGTATAATAATACACCAAATGCCCAAATATCAGCCGATGGACCTAATGGTGGTGGTGAACTTTCAAGTAATTCAGGTGCAGCATAAGGTAATGATCCTATATGAGAATGTGGTAAGTTCGAATCGGCCATATTTTTTTCATATTCAAATGGTTTTGGAGCAAAAGTTGGTGAATCAATAGCAAATTCTGAATTATTAGATCTCGCTAATGGTGATTTTGATTCTTCTTTTGGTGATAATCTTTCTGAAAATATCTTACGTAATGCTTTTGGAGAGTTTAGTTGATTTCCTGATAATGACCTTGGGATTGAAGGACGCCTTTTAATTTTGACATTATTTTTTGGTAATGTAACTTCTTCTGAATCAGCTGGAGTTTTAAATCTTAAACTCATACCAAAATCACAAAGAATCACTTTTCCAGAAGGCGACTTATCTGAGATTAGACAGTTTTCTAATTTAACATCACCATGAACATAACCGTGAGAGTGCATATAGTTTAAACCTTTTAAAATCTCAAAAGAATATTTTTTAATAAAGGATAATCTTTCCTCTGCTGTAATGGTTTTAGAAGGATATACTCCCCACTTTGACACAATATCGAACAATGTGCCACCATAAGCTCTTTCAGTTAAGCAGAATATGGTGTTTGGTGTTTCTTTAATATTGATCAATGGTAAAAGATTTTCATGGTGCAATTGACCCCAAATGGTAGTTTCTCTTTTAAAAAATTCTCTAGCAGCATCACTCTTTACACGAACAATTTTCATTGCCCTTGAAGTCCCATGGTCTGAAGTACATTCTCTAATAAGACCCCAAGCACCATATCCTATAATACCACCTAATTTATGATCTAGAACAAGGCTATCTTTTTCATCAGGTCTTGAAGAACGTTCACTAAAGCTTGAAAGAAATTGAACAGCTGGTGAACTTTTTTGTCTCTTTTTAAACTTTTTCTTCACAATTCTATTAATTGATTCTGTATTACCATTTGGTGAAATATCAGCTAGTAATTTACGCCTTACTGAAAATGGTAAATCTGTAAAATTTTGAGGTAGTTTTGAAATAATCAATTCCTCATCATGTGTTAAACTATCATCTGTTGTTTGAATATGTTTTGTTTCACCTCTTGGTTTTGGAACAGAAACTGGACTAACAACTGAATGTAAATTTCCCACCGGGGTAGAAGCTCTAGAAATACCTGATGAAGGAATACTGTCATCATTTATTGAAGAATCACCAAATGAATGATCATAATCACCAGTTCTATAATAAGAGTCAGTCCATTGTTGAATGGTATTACTAAAATCAAAATCTGGGATATATTCATCTTCTAAACCTTTATGCTTTGGGACATGGCTAATCGCTGGTTGATAAAAATTGGAGAAACTTCTAGCGGAAAATGCAGGACCTTCAGGAATGTATTCCGAGAGGTCAAAAAATTTGGTTCTGTGAGGTCTATGACGTTGATCATCAAACATTCTTCTACCATTGACTTGACTGAAGTTCGAAGTTTCATTTTCTGAATATATTCGATGTAATTTTGTATTTGATTTGTTAACATCTTGTAATTGACCATATGGTTTTGTCTTTCTTAATTTATAAACCGGGGAGCCTGTTTTAGTACCAATATTCGGTAAATTGTCATTTACTAGATAACTCTTTGTAGTTTCATCATCAGTATAATCACTTTCTTGATCACTATTATCATGCTTTCTTTGTTCAAATAATCTTGTACTTGGATTCAATGGGGATGAAGAACGTTCTCTAAAGATTCTGGAACCAGCCGCAACTTGAGATGGGAAACTACCTTTGAGATCAGTGTTGACTTTTGAGACGTTAGAGCTTTGTTTCATAGCTCTGTTGGAAGTGAGTTAGGTTGAGGCCCCACTTGAATGAAGGTAGTTGATTATAAGTTGTATAACTTCTTTAGTAAAACACACCCTTAACGAAGGTGCCAAATTTTTTTATTTTTTATTGATTTGATTTGTTATATGCTGAGCGGTTTAAGTGATGTTCTCGGGATAAATGTGCTGTGTATGGATGATATGTGTTAGTTTCTTGAGACTATGTTTCTATCTCATCACCAATATGAATGTATGTCCTCCAATGCGTAAACAAATAGTTCAGAAACAGGATCTCCTCGTGTTTTACAAAGCGTTAAAACAATAATTATGATTCCATCTTCGCAGCTGTCCGTTTTTTTACTGTCTCAACCAGAAAATAAGTCGGAGATAGCAAACTGGTCACATGACAGAAGTTACCCTCGTATCTCAGTTTTGAATTTCCAGCCAATTGCACAATTCGAAAAACCAATTTCTTCGATTCAGAAAAAAAGTATAGAAAAATAGACAAAAGTTGAAGAAACATCAATATTGTACTTGTTTAACGACTTTACAATTAACAACAACTTTATACAATCATATCACAATGGGAGGTGCACCACAAGCTAAAACATATATGGGATGGTGGGGTTCTTTAGGTAAGTTTTCTTGAGTTTCCAGACGTTATTGAAATGGCGGTTGGTCATTAAATTATATCATGAATTTGATGGAAAATTGGTTTGCTAACATTTTTAATTTAGGTTCCCCAGCTCAAAAAGGTATCACTACCTACGCTGTTTCACCATTTGCTCAAAATCCATTAAAAGGTGTTGCTCACAATGCTATTTTCAACGTTTTCAGAAGATGTAAAAATCAAGCTTTTTTCGTTCTTGTTCCAGGTATCATCATTTGGGAATGGTGGGCTCAAGCTAGAGATTATAACGAATTCTTATACACCAAAGCTGGTAGAGAAGAATTAGAAAGAGTTAATGTTTAAGATCTCTATTTGTTATACATATTCTTTACACAACATGTTCAAATCAAATTTGCATAAAAAAATGGTTTTTATTTTATAAATTAATAAGAGACAGGGTTTCTATTCAAGAAAACCATTTTGCATTCAATAACACCTATAAATAAATATATAAATTTTTGAACAGTTATTTTTGGGTACACAACGGTTTTTATTTATGACTTACAAAATATTATAAACATTCAAATGTTAGAAACATATTCAAATTGTAGATTTTATATTAATATGATCTATATTTTCGATATTAAATACATAGGGATAACGCTTTCTCAACTAGAAAAATGCAATTATGGCAAACTCATTTAGAACGTTTGTAAACTTTTTCAAGAAATTTGGATAAGACTTCACCTTTGAAACCTCTACTTTCATCAACTTTAGAAATCTTTTCTTTCAAATCTGCAGCGAATTTTTCTTCATAATCCAAGTAAATTTTTTGAATGCCCAAATTATGGAATAATTCTTTAACTTTCTTTTCAGATTGAGCATCTTTTTTACCATAATTTTCATCTAATAGTTGTCTTTGTTCTGGTGAAACTAATTTCAAAGCGGTGTTAACAACCCAACTACATTTGTTATCTTGGATATCAGTACCAATTTTACCAATATCTTCTGGTTTACCAAAACAATCCAAGTAATCATCTTGAATTTGGAAATATTCACCTAATGGAATTAAAATATCACTAGCTTGTTTCAAATCTTTTTCATCATTGATACCTGCAGCAAACATAGCTAAAGCAACTGGTAGATAGAATGAATAATAAGCAGTCTTGAAAATGACAATGAATGAATGTTTTTCCAAAGAAAATTTGTTTAAATCAACGTGATCTTCTGGAGCAGTGATCAAATCAAGTAATTGACCTAATTCAGTTTGGAAAGTAACATCATGGAATAATTCTAACAAATCAACATAATATGACTCTTGTTTGAAATGTTTCTTCAATAAGACATAAATAGCGGCTTCCAACATAAACGCATCATTAATGGCAATTTCACCAACTTTCTCATTTCTATACCAACATGGTTGACCTCTTCTTGTGATTGATTTATCCATCATATCATCAGCGACCAAGAAATATGCTTGTAAAAGTTCAATACACCAACCTAAAATGGCAATTTTCTTGTATTCTTCAGTTGGTAAATCATCAGTTGAATTCAAACCTTTTAAAATGACATATGTATCAACAACAGAAATACCTCTGTTCAATTTACCCCCTGGAGTGTTGTAATTTAAATTTTCTTTATACCATTCAATGGCTTCTTCACTCATACCATAGTTTTTCAAAACTTGCAGCAATTCTTCAACAAGTTCTGGGAAAACACCCAAGAACTTATCTCTCTTGTAGGCCTTATCTGTAGACATCTTGACTTTTAACGAATGTAGATATAATGAACTAGAATTGACAGTTTGTTTACTATCTCTGACTATTAAACAACATCAGTCGTTCAATTCCAACTATTTTCATTTTGCACACCGCGTGAATGTAAACGAGCTCGAGATTTACACAGAACGAATTCGCGAAGAGACTAAATCAAAAAAAAATTGCCGGGTAAAAGCGCGAAAGCCGCGAACACGTTCTGTGGAAAGTTTTTCTTAATTTCTGGTTTGGACAGATCCTCATCTCTAATAAAAAAATTTTAAAGGTATAATTAAATTGTCTGTATGGAAGCATATCTTGTTGAACCATTACCACCGAGTTAAAAGTACCAATTTCATCATAATGGCTAAAGCAAAACTTAAAACAGCTTTGAAAAACAATCAAGTCCTTCAAAAGGCTGCCAAAGATCAACAAAAGAAAGCTGAAAAGGCCAAAGAATCTTTACCTGAAGGCCCTGTCACAATTACCAAAGATGATTTGAAAAGTAAAGAGGTTAAAGAAATACCAGCTGCTAAAAGTAGTGACAACAAGAAAGTTAAGCAGACCAAGAAGAAAGAAACTGAAAATGATTACAAGAGTGACATTTTATCTAAAAAAGAACAAAGAAAATTAAAAAAAGCTATTACTAAAGCTCAAAATAACGATTCAGAAGATGAAGATGAAGAATCTGCTTCAGAAGGTGATTCAGAAGAAGATGATGTCGAAATTGCTGAAGAAGATGATTCTGAAATGGAAGAATATTTATTAGATCTTGAAAAATTAGCTAGAAGTGACAGTGAATCCGAATCAGAAGATGAAGAAGATGAAGAAGATGAAGAAGACGAAGGTAATGATGATGAAGAAAAAGAAGCTGAGGAAGAAGAAGAAGAAGGAGAGGAAGATGAAGAAGAGGAAGAGGAAGAAGACATCCCATTATCTGATGTTGAAATTGATTCTGACGCTGATATTGTTCCACATACTAAACTAACCATAAACAATGTTGGTGCATTGAAAAACGCTTTAGCTCGTATCCAATTACCATGGGAAAAACACTCATTCCAAGAACATCAAAGTATAACATCAGCTGAACCTGTTGAACCACAAATCAAAGATATCTATGATGATACTCAACGTGAATTAGCATTTTATAAACAAGCCTTAGGTGCTGCATTGGAAGGTCGTACCAAACTTTTGAAAATGAAAGTTCCATTCACTAGACCACAAGATTATTTTGCTGAAATGGTTAAATCAGATGAGCACATGGATAAATTAAAGAGTAAATTAGTCAAGGAAGCCACCGAAAAGAAAGCATCAATTGAAGCTAAGAGACAAAGAGAATTGAAAAAATTCGGTAAACAAGTTCAAAATGCTACATTACAAGACCGTCAAAAACAAAAAAGAGAAACTTTGGATAAGATTAAAGGCTTGAAAAGAAAGAGACAAAACGATGAAATTACTACAAATGATTTTGACGTTGCTATTGAAGAAGCTACAGCAGATGCTGATGAACGCAAAGATAGAAGTAAAAGAAATAAACCAAACAGTAAAAGAATGGCTAAAGATGCTAAATATGGTCAAGGTGGTATGAAAAGATTCAAAAGAAAGAATGATGCTGATTCAAGTAATGATTTATCAGGATTTTCTCAACGTAAAATGAAGGGTAAATCTGCAAAATCCCGCCCAGGTAAAAGTAAACGTAACAGACAATGATTTGTTTTTATAGGTTGCATTATCATTTGTAAATTAGTCTTTCATATATGTTAATTATCGATTAATTACATTTATATCATTGTAGATAATTTCCGTCACTATAATACAATATTGTACATTCGTTCAAGTCTATTTAAGAAGACCAAGTTCTTTTAAATTATCAACAAGTTCTTTGTCAATATATTTTGCTAAGGTTGGTTCACCAGCTAAACCTTTTCTCTTTCTTGTCTTCATAACGAAGTCTCTAGCCAAACTATTGATATGCGCTGGTCTCAATTTTGGAATGAAAACTTCACTATCTAATGGATCACCAGGAACAACAGCCCATTTTTCAAAATATAATGAAACAAGAGCTTGACCTTGAGTTGCAACTCTAATATCAGTTTCCAACCCAATTGAATCAATAACTGGTACAAAACCATAAATTTTATAAAGTTGAGTAGCTGCAATTGGCGAGTCTTTAACAATAGCACCACGTCTTTTATCCAGAATATCTTCAATGATACGAACAGTTTGTGAAGTTGAAATGATTTCAATGGAGTAAACAGGTTCCATGATTTTTGGTGTAGATGTTAGGACTGAGGCATAGCATGCTCTTCTCACCATTGGAATTATTTGACCATTACCTCTTTGTAATTGATCCTTTGATAATGAAATATCAATCAATTTGAATTTAACATTTCTAATTGGTTCATCAGCTAATGGCCCTTCACGAACTGCCCATTGAAAACCTTGAATAATTGAAGCCTTAACGGTTTCCAATAAATCTTTATCAACTTCGTCAGATAGCGTATCATCTAATAAGGCATTAGGGCCATTCGAATCAGGACCAAATGTCCATAATGATCTTGCAGCTAATGAATCCCAACCATACTGTTCTCTTAATACTTTATTTATACGTTTGACATCTTTGAATTTATTGTTTTCAATATCAATGGCTAATCTTTCCTCTAATGGTTCAGAAATAATTGTTATTTCATTTTGCGCATTTTGTGATTTAATGGAAACTTTTGTAATACTGCTATCAATCACAGTTTCTGAAAATTTGGTTATTGGATCTGAAATCTTGATGTTTATATCTGTGAGGTTTCTCAAGTCATAGAGTAAAGAATCTAGATATAATTCACCAGAACCAAATATAACATGTTCTCCACTTTCCTCCACTTTAACTTCAACACCACAATATGTCTTATTAATCTTTCTCAAACCATCAAGTAATTTAGGTAATTCTGAAGGTACCTGTGGAGCAACAACGATTTTAAATACAGCTTTATTGATATAATCTATTGGCATAAATGTAGATATACCACTTGTAATATCTGAACCAACAATTGTACCAGATTTTGAAATTATTTCAATCCCACCAACAAGCACAATTGATCCAGCAGGTGCTTCTTCGATGGGTATCTTATATCTACCACATCCCAAGAATAGTTCATCAACTTTCAATGTTTGTAAGTCTTCATCATCTTCATTATAATGTTCACCGAGTACATTTATTTTTTCATCTTTACGAATACAACCGGATAGCACTCTAACCAAAGCAGTGGAATTATCAACCATTTTACCAACTTGAGCAACCAATGGACCTTCTTTAGAAGCCTTAAGGATTGAATTACGTATTTCAGCTTCTTGCCCAGTGTATAAAGTAGTTTTGGAATGTTCTTCAGGCGATTTTAAGCTTTCTATTATATCAACGAACCCTTGAGAACCACCAAATATAACCTTGAAAGTTTCTTTTAGTAGCACCTGAGGATCAGATTTAAGCAATGATTTAGCTAAACCAACATTGAATGATTCATATAATGACTTTTGTAGATCTTGCGGATCTTGTGTCAAAACCATACTCACCACTTTGTATAACGGTTCTAAAATGAAATGAATAAAACTTCTTTTAGACCCTTTTGTTGTAAATTTGTTTCTAGATTCATCAAAATAAACATCTCCCCATAATCTTTTAGCAAATGCGTTTATGTCAATATTTATCCCTAATCTTTGAGAATACAGACTTGCAAATGATTTTAATGAAAATGAAAAATTCAAATCAGCTGAGGCAAATAACACATTGTTCAAATCAGGAGACATAACTCTTTCATGTTTATAGTTTCCAAGGTATTGGTTTTCTTGAATGTATGTATTGACTTCATCAATAGTATTTCTAATTTTGTGATAAGAATCTAACGGCGGCAATCTAAGTTCCAAAACTAATCTATCGATTTTGTTGATAACAAATGCTAACTCAATATTATAATTTAACGCATTATCGATAGCATTTTTAGCCCCAATAGTTAAGCCTTCAACAACATCAACCACGACAACAGAAATATCAGTTAATCTTTGTGCAACGGAGACTTCATCTGCAAAATTTGTATGACCTGGAGTATCTATGATGTTTAGCACAACTGAACTATCTTTTAGATTTGGCAAAAGCAAAGTCATCGGTGATAGTTTTATAGTCAACCCACGCTCTATTTCTAGTGTTTCATTATCTGTATAACGTAACTTCTTGTAATTTTTTTGATTTTTGGAGATGCTTTTGAATTGATGTGTTTGAAGAACTAGTGTATCAAGAAAACTAGTTTTCCCAGATTTAAGACTCCCCACAAGTGACACATTTCTGACTTTATTTGGATATCCTAGAAGACTAACAAGATAGTCCTTAGAATATGTGGTATTTGGTAGCGTTTTATCTTCAATCTTGCTTCTTTTTTCAACATTTGGTTTCAATAGAGGTTCTTCAATTGTTTGATTATCAGTGGTCTGTATCACTGTTTCAACGTCATTCCCGAAGGTTTCTGACATGGTTGAATAATAAACTTTATCTTCTTGTAATATGACTTGATTATTCTCAGTTTGGTTATCTTCCACTTCATCATCACTATTCATTTCTTTATCTGAATCAGGTTGTGCGTCACCATTGTAAATTGATGAATCTGACGATTCAGCATCTGAATCTAATGGGTCACCAATCAAGTTACCAAACCTTCATAATATTAGTATTTCTCATCTAGAAGCGATTCAGTAATTCAACATACTCATCATAACGATCTTCATCCATATTGGTTGGGATAATATTCAATGTTTTTGTTTGTCAATATTAGATGTCCAAATACACAGTAATTTTCAAATTTTTTAGATACTAGAAAATGGCCTGCCATTGAAATAAGTGTCAACAATGGCGTCAATAAATTTAGTGGTAAGTTAAAACATGCGTGTTATAGGATATTGGAGCTTGTAGACAATATTTTTTGGAGCAAACAAACAGTAACTGAATTAACTACTATGCCAAATAAGTTTTTTTTTACCTCTCAACAGTCTTGATTATATGTCTTAGAGGTTCAACTTCTGGCCTATATAACACGGTTATGAAGCACAGTCGTCGCGTTTTCGAGGCTCAAATGGTAACGAGAAAACCGATGAGTACAGCTAAATGATTTAATCCAAACTATCTTGAACGAAGCACTTCTCTGAGCTGGACAGACATATCCGAGATATATAAGGCATCAGAACCAGTCTCTGGTGCTTCTTCAACATTGATTCCCCATGTCTTCCTCAGCGGAGAGTCCACATAATGAGAACTCCTATACCAACCGTTTCATACATCACATTTCAGAAGCTATTGAAAATGATATGAATGTGAGTGAAACTTGAAAGCTTAGGGTTGAATAACAAATTTTAAGGGTACTAACTCGAAGTTACAGGATGATATAGTGCAGGTTGAAAGATTCAAGTATGAACAGGAACTAACCAAAAACTTAACTATAACCTCTGTGATAGGTTTGGGGTTCGGGCTTATGAGTGCACCTTTAAGTTTGGGAACTACAATGAATATTGGTTTATTAGATGGTGGTCCGGCAACTATAGTAGGTGGTTATATGATTGTTTATTTCTTTTCTGTTCTTTGTGCTTTATCGTTAGGTGAAATAACGTCAAAATATCCAATTGAATTACATGGGGGTGCCGCTATTATTGCAAAACCACAATATAGTTTAATATGCTCTTGGTTTACAGGATTCTTTTTACTAATTGGTAATTGGACAATGAGTACAAGTATTACGTTTGCAGGGGCGCAATTCATGTTATCTGTTATCGGAATCTTGGATTCTGATTATGAAACAGACGCTGTTTTAACAGTGGTTGTATTTTATATTGTTGTTACTATTTGTGGATTAGTGAACCTTAAATTTTCACGTCATTTAGAGTTGGTTAATAAGATTTGTGTCTATTGGATTATTTATGCTATTCTTTTCATTGATATTCTTTTGCTATTATTTTCACCAAAATATCATAGTTTGAAATATATTTTTACATTTTTCGATAATTCAAGGTCGGGATGGCCTGCGCCTATGGCATTCATGATTGGATTTCAACAAGCTAGTTTTACTCTACAAGGCTTTGGTATGCTTCCTGCTATTAGTGAGGAAGTGAAAAGTGCAGAAAGAACAGTTCCAAAAGGTATGACTTTAGCAGTATTATTGGCTGGCGCATCAGGACTTATCTTTTTAATACCCATTTTAGCAGTATTACCAGATATTGAATTATTGATGGATCAAAATAGAAGTATTATGCCAATTGTTTTAATTTTTAAACTTGCAACTAATTCAGTTGTTGTTTCATTCTTTTTAGTTATCATGATTATGGGGAATCTTTTATTTTCAGGTATTGGATCAATTCAAACGTCATCAAGGGCAGTCTTCAGTATGAGTAGAGATGGTGCGTTACCATTAGGGCATATTTGGACATATGTCGATCCACATTCTGTTTCCAAAGTTCCCAAAAATGCTGTCTTATTATCAATGGGTGTTTCTTATTTACTTGGTCTTTTATCATTAATTTCGTCAGCTGCTTTCAATGCATTTGTTGGTGCTGCTGTTATTTCACTTTGTGCAGCAGCTGTTATTCCAATAACTAGTTTAATTCTTGGTGGTCGTAAAAAAGTTAGAGGTGCTGCTTTTAAACTGAAATATGTTGGATTTATTATAAATATAATCAGTGTATTATGGTTATTATTTACAATTTTTGTGTTAAGTTTACCTCCACAAATACCAGTAACTGGTAGTAGTATGAATTATGCTTCAGTTGTTTTCATTTTATTTGTTTTATTAGTTACGATATTATGGTTTTCATGGGGTAAGAAGAATTTCCATGGGCCATTAGTTGATCATGAACATAATGAAAGAGTTGATGCAATGCAATTACAAAGTTTAGGAACAGAAGGTGATTATCAAAAATTAGATGAACAAAAGTTTCAAAAACTTGACTTTGAAAGTTATGATCGAGAGACTGGTAATGATGAAAGTTCAACTATAAATACCGCCGGTACGACAAATGATCAAGATACACCTATAGATCCATTTAGTGGAGAAACTCAAAAGTTATCTAGTTGATGCTAATAAAATGGCTACGAATATTCAGTTTATATATTATATATATATATATATAATGATTCATTTGTACATTAATAAATAGTCTGTGATGATGTTCATGAAAAGAAGACAAAATGTAGTTGTAATTTCAATGACCTCTAACATAAGTAGCTGCAAATCTCATATTTGAATATTCTTTCGAAGTCATGAAATCAGTTTCCTTTTTATCAGAAACATCTTCTTTTCTTGCTGCTTCCACCATTGGACTTGGGATTGGAACTAATCTAACGTCATTTTCAGCATCAAAGAAGAAAACGATTGAATATCTATCTGAACCATTAGTTGGTAATTTAACTCTATGTAGAGTTGATTTCAAGATACCATTAGTCCAATAAGATAATTGATCAGCAATATTAACGATAATAGGAGCTGCTTTCCCCTCTTTTAAATAATTTTCATTTGGAGATTGAATGAAAGGAACAGCACGCCATTCATCTTTCATATCTAATAATTCTAAACCTTCTTGACCTTTTTGTTGAAATAATAAAGTAATGGAACCATAATCAGTATGAGCACCTGCTCTTATTTGTTGTTGAGCATCAAGTTCACTAGTTGGAGGATAATGTAACATTCTCATAGATGTTATAGATTCACCATTTGGACGATGTCTATCATTAAACCAATTTTTACCACCTTTATCTTCATCAATTTTCAAACCAATAGCTAATAATTCCAAGATTTTAACAGATAAAGCATAGAGTTTTTTTGTCATACTTCTAATAAATTCATAATTTTCTTCATCTTTGAACATTTCTGGTAATTGATCTTTATTACAATCACCAGTCATGAAATTAAATAATCCAAAATTGAATGCTTCTTTTGGATCACCTTTTTCTTGAATTGATGGATCTAAATTTTCTTGATGGAAAGTAGTATATCCACAATCATTTTTATCAATACTTAATTTGCTTTTGATGTCAATTGGCAATTTGAAGAAAGCTTCACTTAATTCGAAAAAATGATCAACTTCTTTTTGAGTAAAATCATGACCATCAACAAATAAAAACCCCTGTGTACTGAAACCTTCTAGCACATTATCAGCAGTTTCTTGATCAATTTTAGCGACATCAACAACCTTCAATGGGTTTTCAGCAGAATCAGCAGCAATCATATTTTACGTTATCTTTTTATATATTGTGAGCAGTTAGATAAGTTCAGGTATCGGACTTCAAAAGCTCAGAGGACAATAAGCTGAGAGTTTTCAGGACAATGGATCGGTTTTATATGTGTGAAAAAAAGAGTCAACTTCACAGCTTATCAGCTTATCGATGTGAAATTAGTACTAATACTATAGGGCAAAAGTGATGGGACAAAAGCTATTATAGTACTGTGATCAACAAAGAGATTCAATGCAATGGCTAGCATGGGATAAAATACATGTAATTTATTCAATATTATTCCACGACATGATTGTTCATGGGCCGTTGAATCAAGTAAATAGTCCGCCGTTGGATCTGATTCCCGAATCTCGATCGAATTAACGGTGAAGAAGAGCTGTGATATCTCGACAAAATTGTTGAGAACGGGGCAAAAGAAGAGAAGAGCCAGTATACCATGGTGATGCATCACAGAGATAAAGGTCACCATACACACCATCGCTAGAGCGAATAACACACTGTGAACCTAGTCCACAACACTGTTTCTCACCAATATCACTTCTCTGCGCGTGTAAATGCGAGCACACACAGAGCTCTTTGTGCGTGTAAATTGCGGCACGGCCATTTCAATTTTCGTCGAAGGGGGCAAATTGCGAAGGATTTCAATCGAAAACTCACCATCAACAACAGCTGTCATATAAACAACAACAACAACAACAACAACAACAACAACTAGTTCCAAACCAATCGCAAGCACAATCATTATTTAAGATGTCCCACGAAGGAGAAGAAGAATTATTAGAATACTCTGAACCAGAAGACAACATTGTCCAAGAACCAACCGCTGGTGAAGCCAAGGATGGTGACGACAAGAAAGGTTCTTATGTTGGTATTCATTCAACAGGGTTTAAAGATTTCTTATTAAAACCTGAATTATCAAGAGCAATTGTTGATTGTGGTTTCGAACATCCTTCAGAAGGTTAGTTACATTCATTTCAACAAGAAAGAAGAAAAAAAAAATACGTTTGCATTTTCCTTAAAATTATAAAGATATCAATAATGAATTAATTGGGTGAAAAATTTACGCGTATGCTTTGTCAGTTTTAACAAAACGAAGAGTCTGCTTTCGGCAGTTGAGTTTCATTGCATTGTTTGTTACCCCCCAATAAATGACTGGCTACTTTTCATGTTGTCATTGTTCATTCCCAGATATAGATTCCGATTGGTGTGACTTTTGATGTTTATTATATCGATTGTTAATTACCAATCTATATGTTATCCAAATGGTTACAAATGACGAATATTTCAACATCTAGAAATCACTCCCATTGACTTTTTACCATATCAATTGATACCCCCCCTCTTCCCCCATTTCTTCTGTTCAATAACTTATTACAATAGAGATTAATTATCAATAACAGTAATATTTGTGTTTTTTTTTTTTTACTATTCCCAAAGCATTTATTTTCTTGATTAAGTATCACCAACAATGAATATCGTTTTGATCATCTTTTTAATTCAATGAGGAAGAGCAACAAATTACATTTTTTTCTTCTTTCAATTATTTTTCTGTCAAAAGAACAACATTATTAACTTTTCCCACCATAGTCCAACAAGTTTGTATTCCACAATCTATTCACGGTACTGATGTCTTATGTCAAGCTAAATCAGGTTTAGGTAAAACTGCTGTTTTCGTTTTATCAACTTTACAACAATTAGATCCAGTACCAGGTGAAGTTTCAACTCTTGTTATTTGTCATACTAGAGAATTAGCTTATCAAATTCGTAATGAATATTTAAGATTCTCTAAATATATGCCAGATGTTAAAACTGCCGTTTTCTATGGTGGTACTGATATCAAAAAAGATGCTGAATTATTGAAAAACAAAGATACTGCACCACATATTGTTGTTGGTACTCCAGGTCGTTTAAATGCTTTATTAAGAGAAAAACATATGAGATTAAATAATTTGAAAAATTTCGTTATTGATGAATGTGATAAAGTTTTAGAAGCTGTTGATATGAGAAGAGATGTTCAAGAAATTTTCAGAGCAACTCCTCATGAAAAACAAGTTATGTTCTTTTCAGCTACTTTATCACAAGAAATTAGACCAATTTGTAAAAAATTTTTACAAAATCCATTAGAAATTTATGTTGATGATGAAGCAAAATTAACTTTACATGGTTTACAACAATATTATTTAAAATTAGCTGAACGTGAAAAAAATCGTCGTTTAGCTGATTTATTAGATTCATTAGAATTTAATCAAGTTATTATTTTTGTTAAATCAACTGCAAGAGCTGATGAATTAAATAGAATTTTAAATGCTTCAAATTTCCCATCAATTGCTGTTCATTCAGGTATTCCACAAGAAGAAAGAATTGCAAGATATAAATCTTTTAAAGATTTTAACAAAAGAATTTGTGTTTCCACTGATGTCTTTGGTAGAGGTATTGATATTGAAAGAATTAATTTAGCAATTAATTACGATTTACCAAATGAAGCTGATCAATATTTACATAGAGTTGGTAGAGCTGGTAGATTCGGTACTAAAGGTTTAGCTATTAGTTTCGTTTCAACTGAAGAAGATGAAGGTGTTTTAGCTAAAATTCAAGAAAGATTTGATGTTAAAATTGCAGAATTTCCAGAAGGTGGTGTTGATCCATCAACTTATATGAACACCTAAGTTAACATTTTAAGTTAAATTGAGGAAGAGCAATTGAAATAGCTCTCAAGGCTTTTTTAATTATACTCCTATTCTTTTTGTATCTATGTGTTATTTTGTATCAATTATAAAAATTGAATAAAGAAAAGTTTTTAGTTCTATTTAATTTTAATCAATTATTTGTAGTTTAAACAGTTTGTAGTAATATTTTAATTGTTTATAATAATATAATATTTATATAATAAAGTTCGCGAATTTTGTGGAGCCATTTTCCGGGTAAAAATATTTGTGGAGCGCTCATGAAATCTATAAACTCAAGGAGTTAAATCATTAACGTTAACATTTATATTATCCTTCTTCTTCAATTGAACATAAAGGATTTCAATCATTTATTTTTTTCTGGATAAAATAATTGTTAACATGATGTTAAGAACCATCAGATCGACAATTCTTTCCCGTGGTTTCCATACCACTAGACCAACTTATGCATTTAAAAAAGTGATTGAAGAAGATATTAGATATTTAATTGATTCATTACCACCAGCAGATAAATTATATCAAAATCCAGATGGTACACCAAGAGAGCCAACTGATTTAGAACTTCATAAATTAGCTCATTTATCTGTATTAAATGAAAAACGTAAATTAACATTATGGGATTATTTATTTTTAAGTGAAGGTAATGCAAAATTATATTCTGATAATTATACAGATATTTTAAAATTATTACCAAATAGTGATAATGGTGCAAGTGGGAATATTGTGGATAAAATTCCTTATGAAGATGAACATGGGAATGTTAAATGGAGGGTTGTTAGAGAAATTGAAGAAGAAGGTTGGGAAAAACCATCACGTTATTTATTAACTCCTGCTTTATTGATAATGATGGGTATATATTTATTTAAAGATGATAATGGTATTAATCAATGGGCTCAAGATGAATTGAAATTAAGAATCATGGAAGAAGTTGAAGATGGTAATACTGAGGCTGCTAAAGAAGCTTTAAAAGATGATGGTAAAACTCCTGAAGAAATTAAACAAAGAGATGAATTAATTATTGAAAGGATTTTAAGTGGTGAATATGATAAATTGTCTGGATTGAAGAAAAAAGCTCAAGGGTTATCATTGATTGGTGATTTGAATCAAGAATGAAGTAATGATATATTCACCACTAGATTATTTGTTTATTAATTATTTATTATATTTATTTACTCATATATTTATATTTATTTATTTATTTACACTATTTATTTATTCCATTTATTATTATCAAGTTTTAGAAGTCCTTGTGTGTCAAGTATTTAGTTCATCGAATACACAACTACAACTTGAAAAAAAAATGTTTATAAAGTAAGTCATACATATATTGTACATGATGTGTATAAAATGCAAAAGGATCATAT
Organism: Hansenula subpelliculosa; assembly: GCA_030582255.1. Classification (NCBI taxonomy): domain Eukaryota; kingdom Fungi; phylum Ascomycota; class Saccharomycetes; order Phaffomycetales; family Wickerhamomycetaceae; genus Hansenula; species Hansenula subpelliculosa. The sequence continues at coordinate 147,495 of JAKTWW010000205.1, forward strand.
AATATCGATGATCATAATATAAAAACAATTTAGAAGTAATTGGATTAATTCAATTCGATATACTATATTCACTTATTGTTGTCTCATTAGCAGCTTGTCCATTTGTTTGTAATTGTTGTGATTGTGATTGAGAAGTTGGATTTGCATGTTTAAAACTGTTTAGTTTTGGCATAACATATCCATTAGATCCTGAAATTGAAGTAGATCCAGATCTTGAGACAAGTCCAGAATCATTAGATGCTCTTCTTGAATTATTCTCAACTTTTTTACCTTCTTCAGTTAAAACTTGTGATGCTAATAAACCTAAAGTATCTAACATTCCACTTTGTGTAGAAGTACTATCTGATTTTCTTCTTCTTTTGAAATCACCTCCACCATTTAAATTAGGAGTCTTTATAAAAGATCTTAATCTTATAATTTCTTTATTTTTATTTATGATTTCATTTTTATATTTATTTAAAGTATGTTTTTGATGAGTAACTTTATTCATTAACATATCCATATTTTCAGCTTGAGATTTTAATCTTTCAACTTGTTTTTTAATTAATTCATTTTCAACTTCATATCTCATATCTGCATCTTTTGAAGAAATTGATAATAATTGAGATTTTATCTTATATTGACCTGCTTCAGCTCTTGCTTTAATTAGGGAGTTTAAAAGTTCAGTTAATAAAGATTTTGAAGGATCTGAATCTGATGTTTCTTCTATTAATGTTTTAGCACGTTTAATTAAATCTGTTGTATATGATTGTGATTGTTGTGGATCATCTGTATCTGTGCTTATTGAATTTGAAGAGATTGATGTAATAGAAGAAGATTGTGAAGATAATGAGCGTCGTTGATTTTCAATAACTTTTAATTTTTCTGAGTCTGATTGTGTTTTATTTATATCTTGATGATTAGCTTCAATTTGTGAATTATTAACTTCTGTAATATCTTGACTTTCTTGAGATTCTTGTGTACTTGGTTGAGAATTGATGAATTTTGTATCCAAAATGGGCTGTTCTCTTGTAGTTTGTTTTGGATCAGAATTAACTAATTTATCATCTTTAAGTAAATAATTTCCATCCATTTCGGTACCTAATGAGTTTTCTTGACCTGTTGAGATAGTGCTCATCATGGGAGGGTCAGCGATGGTTACCATGAGAAGATGTGAAGCTTTCCTAAGGGCCTTTTTCTGATTATATGACTTTAGTAATAATTGAATTGGACAATAACGACGTACACGTAAATAACACCAAAAATTTAAACACGAAAGAGTTAATTATAACCTATTTAGCTGCCTAAAGAATGAACCAGCTTTTATGATACTGAATAACTAACAAGCACACACACAGAGAGAGACTCCTATTGACCTTAAGACAATGAATAATGGTTTCCCATGTACCAATCAATGTGTCTTGTTAACGCGTTTAATCTTCTCAAAGGCTTTTTTGGTTTTGTTTACATTTCACGGAAGCACGCGTATTGGGAACGGTAATCCGGGGCACTAGACGACAGCTGACCAGACGGTCGAAATTCAATCACAAATTCAAATATTTAGATTAAGCCAATGAAATTAATAGATATGAAGACAAAACTAAAATCATTTGAATGATAATTGCCATTGAAAGTAGATTAGAGCTATGGAATGTAATTAATCGAAGATTCAAAAATTTGTTATATTACAATTTTGCTACAACAATCCAAATTTTTCAAACCATTCTTTTTTGATTAGTTATATAATGAATGAAAGAAAAGAAACATTGTACATAAAGCTTTTTGGGCAAATATTGATTGTAGATAAGGTAGAAATGAGATGATTGATGGATGAAGGCAATAATAATGGTTCCTCTTAACGGTAAGATTTTTGGAATCTAGATCTAGCACCACGACCACCAAATTTCTTTGGTTCAGATTGTCTTGAATCAGCAATTAATAAGGTTCTATCATATGAAGCGAAAACTTTTTTCAATTCATTCTTTGATTGTTCATCAACAAATTTTTGATGATAAGCAACTAAACCTTTAGCAATAGCTTGTCTAATAGCGTAAACTTGTGAAACGTGACCACCACCAGTAACTCTAACTCTAATGTCAACGTTAGCGAATTTATCTAAACCAACTAAAACTAATGGTTCGTAAACTTTGAAACGTAAGGTTTCTGGTTGAACTAAGGTGATTGGAGCACCGTTAACTTTGATTAAACCTTTACCTTCTTTAACGTGGGCAACAGCGGTAGCGGTTTTCTTTTTACCAAAAGTCTGCAATATTTGTTAGTAAATAATTCATAATGACTCTTCATGAGAATGGCGAGTGATGTTGATCAGTGGAAATGTGTTGATGTTGATACAATACTGTTTGATATTATAATCTTCTTTTAATATGGAATCCAATTTGAAATGATAAATACAGCGCTTTGATCGATTTTTTTCTTTTCTGTAGTATATTGAACCCTGTTCATCTAAAGAACTAATTTCAAAGTCTTCTTTCCATTACTCGTGATATTATATCTTGATCTCTCATCTATCCTCAATTCTTTGAAATCACCATTCAACACAAACTTTCCAAACGATACAGAATCTAATGCAAAACCATCAACTCTTGCACTCTCATTAACTCTCTACTGTAATGACACATACTTGAACACTTTTAACTCTTTTTTCTTCAGACATGATTACTGGTGTTATTGGTGAATTAATCCTTTGTGGTTGTTCAACAGGTTAGTTTTATGAAGAAATTGTTTTTTCAACAGGGAGCCTTTGGAAAAAACTGAGTTGTGTTGCGCTGAACAGAGAATTTGCCTGGCTGACTTTTGGGCGTGGTTTTGGGCGGTTTTGGAGCGTGGGCAGAACCAGGAAACGAGCGCTGCGGGCGCAGAACGCATTCGCGGAATTTTGCTCAGAGGGCGTGGGCCTCTGCGTGACTGCGACTGTGGCGCGGCTAGGGCTGTGCACGTGAGCTCAGAGGACAGACTGTCAGAGAGATAACAAGAAGAAAACATCGAGGTAATAGGTTAGACACAAAGAACTATGTTGAATTGAACAGGGGATTAGATGAGGAGAATTTATAGTTTATTTACCGTACATACTGATTCCTTCTGTTATCATCACTTTTATACTATATTGTACTCATCTCTCTATATATTAAACCAGCGCTACACCCCAACACCACATTCTCTCAGCTGCCAAATGTTCCAGTGCCATTCCACTGCTGTTGGCGTGGCCCATGGCCAAATCCCATCCATTTCGAGTTCTGGTTACGCAGCGTTCGGCCACTCAGTTTTCCAACCAGGCAAAGATCCAAACAAAATTTCATCGAAATTATCAACAGGTTACCTATAGATTGTATTTGTTGTTATAAAGGACAGTAAATTTATTCAAAATGGGTATGTTTAAATGAGATATAATGATAGAATGGTGATATATGAATGTCATGAGGTCGTATGAAGGAAGAATGAGACTCATTGTGTCTTTTTTATCGTTGTTGTTGTTATATTAGTATGATCATTTGAAAGGTACATTATAGAATGTACAATAAAAACATGAATATATCACCATTAAACTATACACAAAGAATTAAATACTAACAATTCAACAGCTATCGCAAAGAATTTACCACTTTTGAAAAACCATTTCAGAAAACACTGGCAAGAACGTGTCAAAGTTCACTTTGACCAAGCTGGTAAAAAAGCTTCAAGAAGACAAGCAAGAGCTTCAAAAGCTTCTAAAATTGCTCCAAGACCATTAGATGCCTTAAGACCAGTTGTTAGAGCTCCAACCATCAAATATAACAGAAAAGTTAGAGCCGGTAGAGGTTTTACTTTACGTGAAATTAAAGCTTCAGGTTTAACTCCAGCTTATGCTAGAACTATTGGTATTGCAGTTGATCATCGTCGTCAAAATAGATCAACTGAAATCTTTGAAGCTAATGTTGCAAGATTACAAGAATATAAATCAAAATTAATTGTTTTCCCATCATCTGGTAAAGCTCCAGAAGCTGAACAAGTTTTATCAACTGCTGCTACTTTCCCAATTGTTCAACCAGCACCAGAATCTGAACCAAGAGCTGTTGAACAACCAGAACAATCTGCTTTCAGAACCTTAAGATTAGCTAGATCTGAAAAGAAATACAGAGGTATTAGAGAAAAGAGAGCTAAAGAAAAAGCTGAAGCTGAAGCTGATAAAAAAAAATAAGGTGAATAATTGAAATTTGTTTATATATAAATAAAATCAATAAAATTACATTTGGGTAAATCATAATTTAAAAAAAAAAAGAGAAATCAGTATTTATTGAAGTAAATTTCATTTTGTATTTTTAAATCTCGTCATGTATATTGTAATATGATCTTGATTATACATAAATTATTGTAGATATAACTAGTGAATCTAAGTCAATTTACAATCCTTTGGAAGCAATGAAACTTAGATAAGAAACTACGACATAAGAATCAGTATACTTGAGGTTGTTTTAATTGTGTCAATGTTATGTTTATAAATATTCCAATTTCAAAAGTGACTATATTAGATAATAACCAAATAAAAAGGTTCAAATATTGATTAATATATAACTTACAAATTACAATAAATAACTTCAAGATGTTTTTCAAGCTACAACCAATTTCTAATTTATTTTTTTAGATTCATATATTACAAGTCTTTAAACCTCTAACATACATAATCCAGAATTAATTTTTATAAAACATATAGAAGTCCACCAAATAACTTTGTATAATAAAATAACCAAACCCACTCGTATGAATTCATAAATGATAATAAAATAACTTAAATTTTATTCAACATAGGCGTAATATAATTTTTATATTTTAATTCCTTAATCGAATAAACCGAAACCCATATCATCATCAGATTCTTCTTTAGCTTCTTCTTCTTTTTCTTCTGGAGCAGCTTCTTCAGCAGCAGCAGATGAAGCACCTGGAGCAGCAGCAGCAGCACCGGCTGAAGCACCAGTTGAAATGTTAGTTAATAATTCTTTGATGTTTTGAGTTTCTAAAGCTTTAGCATATAAATCAGCCCAAATTTTATCAACAGAAACTTTAGCAGCACTTGTTAAAGTTAATAAGTTTTCTGAAGAGACTTCAATTTCTGAATCTGCTAAAATTAAAGCAGCGTATGATAATGATGATTCAATAGACATTTTTGAATTAATGATTTTGTTTTCTTAAGAATAATCAAATTTAAGCTAATTAGCAGACTATTTCTTTGAAGTTATTATAAACAAATTTACGTATAGTATAACTATACTAGTTCATCAAAGGTTTTTTGAAAAATTTGGTGAAACTACGGCGAATTCTCTGCTTTCGCGAATTTGTTTTTTCTCTGTAAGCGCTGCTGGTGTTTGGATGACGTTTGCCAGGGCCTGAAATGTAATCAGGTGACGTGAAGAAGGGCCGGGTTTTTTCACAGAAAAAAAATTTGAGTCCTTTGTCTCCGGAGATTTTCTTGAATTTGGCTAAGCTTCTCCAGATTTTCAAATTTAGTTTGGCTAAAATCAACTAAATGAATGGAATGGAGTTACTACAACGGATGTATTCAATGTATGTGTATAGTTATATACGATGGATCTCATAAAGCATGACAGGTGAAAACAGAAAACAATAATTAAATTAGATTAGATTATTAAACAACACTTGATTAAATTAGAGGAGAAGAAAAATTAATAATGACTAGTCATGACTTTGATATATAATGCACCCATTGATAAAATCAATGTACTCTTTTTTTTTTTTTTTTTGATTTACTAGGATCTTCTAGTCTGTTCAACGCCTACTTGATGAGCCTCTTCTATTTCTAGCTTCTTCTTCCATAAGACTCAATCTAACAGCTTCTTCAATCATTCTTTGTTCAACATCATGTTCATTTTCTTGAATAATTAAATTACTTGCATGAATTGCACTTGCAGTTGCTGCTCTTCTTGCTAATTTACCTCTTGCTGAATTCAATTTTTGTTCCCAATCTGGTCTAATATAATCCGTTGTTATAACTGTTGGATTATTTGCTGGTAAGGAACCACGACGAGTTCTTGTAGTAGGTGTAGATGTGGATGATGGTGGATTGTTGGAAATTGTTGATTGTTTTTTAAAATAATTATCATCAACATCAAAATTTGAAGTTTCTTCACCTTCAACAATTGTATTTTCTTGATTAGAAGGTAATTTAAATGTACCTGGTAGACAATCACTTCCCATACCAGTTTTAAAAGTTGTTGGTGGTGTATATGTTACACCAAAATTTGGAGTTGCACAATATGGACAACTTGCAGGTTCTGAAATTAATAAGTTTGGATCATTTTTTGCTTTTGTTTCAATATCATCATCATGATCATGAGGAAAATGAGGATCTAATCTTTTGATTTGAACAAAACATTCAGTACAAATCGGTTGAACACAACATCTTGAATAATTTAAATATCTTGGATAATAAAGGAAACAAATTGGACATTCCATAACATTTCTATAAAGAAATAATTTCAAATCTTTTGAAGGTGAATATTTGGAATTGAATTTTTCTCTTTTATACCTAATTTCTTCATCTTGTTGCCATTTCAATCTTTTTAGTTTCAATTCTTTATTAAATTTCTTGGATAAATGTTTCTTTAAATCTTTCTTATTTAATGTAGATTCATCAACACTATCATAATCATAATTTAAATCTTCATCTTCATCTTCTGCTTCAGATGGCAATGCATGTAATTTTAATGAATCAACAACTTTTAATAATTCTTCATCGGTCCAATCTTTATCATGATCTTGTAATGGAGTATAAAAAGGGGCGATTTTTCTTTGTATTATAGCTTCTTTAACAACACTTATTTTATAATCCAGATTTAAATTATAAGTACCATAGGGCGCTAAATAACCACCATCAACATTTTCATCATATTTAACAACCAGACCAGCGGCATGTGCTTCTTTAAATACATATTTATCCTTTGTTGAACTTCTTCTTGAATTTTTCGATCGTTGAGTTGGGAATGGTGACGAGCCATGATGTAAGCCTGTTAATGTTGAGCCTATTGAATTACCTCTTCTACGGGATGATGATGAACCACCTCCACGATCTTCTTTTGTAGGAACGTTCCCCATTATTTATATCTCCTATTTTTGTGGATTGGGAATTTATGTGGGTGTATAAATCTTGATCTCTGAGATGTAGTAACTTTTGAATCTTGGGGAATTTGTATGAGCAGCTTATTATATCTTTGTTGATAATCTTGTATCCAGTTTATGGATAAGTTCAGTTTAGTCTTTCGTTAAGAATGTTGAATTATAAGCAAACAATAGCTGTGTTAATAATTTGACGCTAGTCTAGACTTTAAATCAATATTTGAAATTTAAAACCGGCTTTTTGGAAATTCAAATAGACGACTGACACTAAATCTTGACCATATGTCTTTCCTAGTCACAACAGATATATGAATGAATCTATTGGTTTCAAATAGATAGATTTGATGTTATATAAGTGTACAAAAGCCCTAAACAATACAGTAGATCATCTACAACAACAGTTACCAACTATGAATCCATTCACCGCCTTATCGATCAGACCCGAAACAAGTGATGGGAATTTAGGGAAACGGAATGCGTCACGAACCAGGGCCACAGACTGGAGTCTGAAGCTCAATCTCTTATTGAAGTAGCTAGCTGCTGCGTCGAAGAGCTGCTAAATTATAATGTCACTGACCAAACAAGACTTGTAGGCTATTGTGAATGACTGCATTATATAATATGTGCCATAATATAGCAATTTTATTGTGGTGAACTGCAGTGGTTGGGAATGATTATAAGAATTCAGTAGTTTGTTCAACTCGTGTATTATTTGTTTAGTGTGGAGTTGCGCACTATGCTACATGACCCACTCGACTACAACAGGAATTTAGATAACGACAAGGATTCAGTATTAAATAGTTTGTTTATTAATAAAGGTTCTCTATATGCTTCATAATGTCTTTTCATTTGTAGTTTTCTCATCTGGTGATGAATGGGTATCTGCATATCAAGACAATGAGGAAAGTCCTACCCCAAATCCAATTCCAATACATGCTAAACTTATTAACAGTACTAAAAATCCCGTTATCAAACTCAGTTTCTTTATATGAGGATTTATACGTCCAATGAATTGATCTAATATACCAAATCCCAAAAAGAAAAACAATGGTGGTAATAAAAATGAAATTAAAAATATTATCCACGCAGTGGAATCTGCTCTTCTTGATTGATTTATTGAATCATATGGTCGTTCGTTTCTATAACGACGAATTTTTTGCAATACTTCATCATCATGAAAATAATCATTATAATCTTCAGATCCTGAAGAACTTTTTGAATGATCATCGTTAAATCCCATAGCTTCTTTATCTAAATCAAAATGTGAAGATTTGGTTTTGGAAAACATTTTTTCTTGTTGAAATTTTAATCTTTGTAATTCAAGATCCTTTAATCTTTCATTAGATCTTTGAATATTCATATCATCAGTCTCTGGTCCACCGGAATTAATTTCTGTTGAACTAACTGGTGAATGAACAGATGGTACAACTCCAACAATACTAAAACCTAACCCACGTCTAGCAACGTTATGAACATTTTGAATCTTAACTTCACCATCAGAACTTTGACTATCACTACCACTTAGGTTTGGACTATTCAAATTCGGACTATTTATTAAAAGATTTGGTAAACCTGGTGATTTCTTTCTTGTTAATTCATACTCTAATATTGATTTTTTGGTTGAATCAACGGATTTATATGATGAAGATAATGTTGATTGTGATGTTTGCTTTGTTGGTTGTTTTATACTTTGGAATGATTTTTGTGATGAAGGACGACTATGATTATTTGTTCGTATTGATGGTATGGTAACTGGAGTTGGTGCTATAGCAGATGGAGGTCTTTGAAATTGTTGTGAATGATGGTTTCCATAAGCTGTATAGATTTGTATACGTTCATCATCTGCTTCTCTTTGACTATCTGTGGAGAATGGTCTCAAGTCATGATTATATTGTGATTTTACGTTTGAATTAGGAGAATGGGTTAATGTTTGCTGGGTTTGTGGTGGATTTGGTGCTAATCTATCAGGTGTTGGTATTCTCATTGCTTGATTATTTTCAAAACTTTGATTATTATTGTTGAGCTTTTGTTGAAATGATGAAAGATCACTTAAAGATGATAGATTTTGTGATGATATATTTTGCGATGAAACATTATGTGATGAAACATTATGTGATGATAGATATGAAGTATTGGGTACAACGAATTCATTTGAAATTGTTGATTTTCCTGATAATCTTTTTGAATCATTTTTTTTCAATGACTTTTGACGTTGTACAGCTGAATCTTTTGTTGAATTTGATCTTGAAACTGTTTTATTTCCATCTAATTCTCCCAAGACATTATTACCAACTAATTTCAAATCTAAACTTGATAAACCTGATAAATCAACATCTCTACTTTCATCAGAAGTTTCATTTATAACATCATGGAAAACACTAAATGATTTATTTTGACCACTTTCATCAATATAAGATTCTCTAAAGAATGACCTTCTTTGTTTCTTTGAGCTTGATGAGCCTGATGAGCTTGAATTGGATTGATTAAATAATTGTGACTTGTTGATTTGTCTTATAAGAAAAGATTCTTCAGTATCTGTCGATACTGAATGACTTGAATCTGGATGTATTGAACTAACGTCTGACATTGAATTGCTTTTGACCCTCGATAGTAGCTTCTATTAGTTTGGTCAGGGTTGAGCCTCAACTATTTTTTGTTTTTTCCTGTCCTCTTCTTCACTTCAAGTAGACTTACTGCAAAAATCAGCAAATAATTAAACGGTTGATCTTGATGACAATAACAATGTCTTCTTCTTCTTTCTTCTTATTCTTCTCCTTTTGTAACTACCTTCTAACTTTTCTTAACCAAATATTCAATTACTATCACAGATGTAATTTTAAAGATTGAATCAACTTTAACAGACACTAGATCTCTATGTGTGTGTATACTTGCGTATCATGGAATGCTATTATAAAATGTTTGTTTACATTTTGTCTTTTGACTGTACCGGATATACCATAATGAAATCAAAACAACACGTGCTAAGGACTTTCTGCCCTCGGAACAACAAGAAAAACCAAAAAAAAAAAACCTCCCAAAAAAAAAATTAAAAAAAAAAACAAAAATTCAATTTTCAAGCCTTAGTTAGGTTTTTCGTTTTTCCGTGGAACAAGATCTGAGATCGAGTAATTTTCCATTTTTAACAATGGAACGTTTTCAAGGTTTTTAATTTTGATTTTTGAAGTTGAAAAAGTGGTGAGCCGGATACACTTTTCAAACTTGAAAGATAACTAGAAAAGCTCAGATCACTAGTGATCAGACCTAACGATAGCTGATAGCTGATAACTGATAACTGATGTTTTAAAGATTAGGTCAGTGTACTAAGACAACTAATAACTAACTACCTGCTCATCGTACTTGACGAGTGGAACACCATGTAATTAAAGTTGAAGAACCGTACGATTATTACTATGAATAGAACCATTGTTCTTCAAATTGGAGCGGAAGTGAACCAAAATTGAAAACAAACATCTTTTCCAGAATAGACTGTCAACCAATTTTCAACGTACAGAAGTCTGTTTGGAAGTAGGAAATATCTAAATTTGGACGGGTTTTTGTTATGTCCATCGACCGAACTGTTTGATCAACAATTTTATAATCAGTAGATGGTACAAGATAACTAGCTTTAATGATATTCAATTAAGCTGAAGGGATACCCCCAAGTAGTACAGTACCACCTTTTTACAACACGGGACATGCTCAAGTGGATGATTAATGTTCGAGATTCAAAGTGTAGGCTGAGGTGTTGAAATGGAAGCCTTGCAAAATTGTATGGTTTTGAAAATAAATGTAATGTAAAATGTAAGAGCTTGAAATTAATCATAGACGACGTAAGGGACGTCTGCTCGAATCTTCAAAATTCAAATTTTGAAGTGTAAATTAAGTTGATTTTCATGTGAGCGGTTACGCAGCTAGGTCGCTCCTCAAAAAAATTAGGAGAGAGAAATCAAGCAATAATCAGGATTCAATACGTAGGTGATCCGTGGATCAATATTCTTTTTGTGTGAGCTAGACCTCAATACAATTGGATCAAGATGAAAGTTTGAAGATGAAAATTGAAAATCAAAGCTCGATCGTTAAAAAGTGCTTCAAAACTTTTCCAACCGTTCATAGTTCAACACTCAAACCAATTTAGGTTTCTGAAGTCAGATCCAGGCTAATATAGCTCTGATTCTTGGTTGATCGTTCACTAATGAAAATCAATTTACTTTTGCTACGAACTACACTTCAATTTGGGAACTGAAAAGGGTAATCATAGTTAGGCTATTGTTGTATAGAAAGAGTCTGAAAAAGTGAAGATCATCATCAACTGCGATCAATTACACAATTTGATAAGTTTTTAAGTAGCTTATCATGACTAAAGCTAGGAATGTTTGAGATTTAATTATGAAAGCTAGAACAACTTTTGATCAACAAGCTGTACCAAACCAAGCTGGGAACATAGATATCACCATGCTAAGAGTACTGATAAACGGGATCAATCATATCATATATGCCAACTACATCTGTTCAATTCACAAATTTTTTAACAAGGATGCTTTTAATGAAAGGCATAAAGCAAATGTGACAAGGTTGTTGGTCCAAGTTTTTTTCAGTGAATGTTCATGTATTGTATGAAATTCTTGACGTACATGTACAATTCTAATGAGACTAGTAGCAAATTTTCACCATTAAAGTTGAGCCTAGAAAAAACGCGACTGGACTCACTTTCTGTTCCAAGCCCAGTAGCCTAGGATCATTCTTTCCCTATCGTCCCAATCGTCCCAATCCTTCCAATCCTCCCTTTCCCATTCTCTGTTCCGCCAACTCAAAAAAAAAAAATTCTTCCGCCTAGAAATTCCAAGCTCTAGGGAGGGGTGAGTTAGTTTTTCAGACAGGACCCAATTTTTAGGTTCACGAGATTCAAATTACAAAATTTCTGAAACTTCATTCAAATCCCAGAACTAGCGCCCCAAATGATGAGCCTAGCTGATCGCAAAAAAATCAACAATAGGTCTCAGAGAAGGAAGGACCCAGAAGGTTATTAGACAAGCCAGAAATGTAGTATAGCAGAGACGTACAATTTATCTAAGGGCTAATTACACTGAGTTTTAGAAAACATTATCCCGATTGTAAGAAGAACAAGTGGCCCTTAGACATATTCAGTCCTCTGTAGTACAAAATTATAGTTATTATTTGGGATTCCAAAGTCTTCCTGAGTCTTCCAGTCTCTCAAAGCTTAAAAGAAAATTTTTGGAAAAGAACGTCCATACTCGCTCGCCAAAGGGGATTTTGAAACAATTTCCAACACAATCGATAATTGATAGATTTTCTAAATTCCCACCACCGACAGTGCAAAAATGGGTCTCACAGACTGTTATTGATCTTCTTTGACCAACTCCCAAAGCCTCACATCATCTATATAGACTGGTCTAGAAGTCTAAAACCATGTTGAAATGCAAATGTAAACACACTTTGAGCATTTATTTATAGGGGCATATTGTGGCCCATTGCTAGAATTCGAACCTTGCCGCAGTAAATCACACACATTCGAAAGAAAAACAGTGGGCGTACCGCGCTTGAAAGGTGTGGCCCGATACATATTTTCTAAAATTGGCTGAAATGCTGAGATATCGCCCACATAGTTGATAAATTGTATAAAATACTGGATCAATCCACCCATTTTCCATTCTCTTGATCTTTTGCCATCAATCAATAATCAAATAAAGCGGCTAGTTATAAACTCCTTCTAATACTATACCCACACATTTGGAAGGTTCTTACTGGTCTCATTCATCATAACTACTACTATCAGTCTACTTTGCTCATACACATCAACTGCAATTACCAATTAATTAAATAAATCAATCAATCAATCATGGGTGACAATGTTGATATTCCAAATGATTTTAAAACATCATTACCTCCAAGAAAGAGAGCTAAGACAAAGGAAGAAAAAGAACAACGTCGTATTGAACGTATCTTGAGAAATAGAAAAGCTGCTCATGCATCTAGAGAAAAGAAGAGAAAGCATGTTGAATTCTTGGAATCCTATGTTTTGGACCTTGAAAAACAATTACACATTCATAAAGATTTAAACAATCATTTAATGGATTATTATTCTGGCGGTAATGGTACTGTTGATAATATTGTTGAAAAAATTCAAAGATTACCTGATCTACACAAGAAAAGACAAGATCACATCACTGAAATTGATATTGAAGAACGTGATGCAACTTTACCAAAAACTCCAGAATCTTTTTCATCTTCTCCAAAACATCAAGAAGATGATGATTCAGTCCCGGAATTAATGTCACCAGATTATAATTCTTCAGTTTCAGAAGAACGTTCAGAACGTTCAAATTCATCCTCTTCAACTGAACATTTCAATCATCAATTATATATTTCTCCTGAAACTTCTCCAGTTACTTCAAATAAGTTTTCATTAGATATTATCACTGATCCAGAACAACATCAAAACTCTTCACCAGTTAAACATGAAGTTGATATGGATTCAGATAGATTTTTTTCAGACAACACATATATCAAGAAAGAAGATGATGATCAAGATTTCATTCCTTTAGCTGATGATTTATTTGCTGATAAGTTGAATTTTGGTGATTTTCAAGTTAACACAAATGATAATGAATATGGATTTGATGAGTTGCGTAATCCAGCAGTGATTACCCACATATAAGCAGATTTATACCGTGTCCTATTTAGTTTTATATCAGTGGATGTATACAATTAGGACATGGTTATATTTCTCATATATGCAACTTTTAGCCCGATGCGCCTTCGAATTCATTTCAATTAGATGATTTTGTATTACTTGAGTAAAATGGTTATTTATTAAGGTTTCTCAAATTGGTTTTCATATCCATTAAAGGTTCAAATGAGTGGTTCATTTTGTTTCTTTGCTAGTTAATAGTTAAAATTATTATACTTTTGACATTTCAAATTTTACATTTATTTTTATTTTGGATTCCCTTTCTCACATATTTTGTTATTATTAATCTGGAAGAGGTGATCTTTGCTCTCATTGCTTATATATTCACTTATTTTATCATTGAAGTTTTGTTGTTTAGTCATGTGGCGCTTTTCAGCGACTGGGCTTTTATACAATAGAAAACATTTGATGTGGTGGATTTGCTTTGGGTTTCAAGATTTATTTTTTCGAAGGGTTAATGATTCATTATAAAGAATGGTTTGAAGAAATATAAGAAAAGGAAATTGAAATGTCTTATTTTATTTTACTGGCAAGAATACTGGTTAATGACTTGAGACAATTGGCTCGTCGTTTACTTTTTGAACTCTGAACTTCGGGTTGTGACTTTTTTTGGTCTTTTATTTTAACTGTTTATTTCACCATATATCTTTTTCAATTCACACATTCACTTTATTATCAGTGGTTTTATATTTCAGAAAAGGGTTGAATAAAATAAAAATTAACAGGTTATTGGTTTTAGGTTATACTATTTATGGTTGTCTTTTGTATTAGAGAAGTTTTAATTAATTTGGGTTGTATATTATAATAAATTTGGGAATATAATTATTTAAGTGATATTGTAGAAATATGAATCTTAATATCTAGTCTCTACTAGCAATCACTGGATAATCTTTTGCATCAACTTGAGTTCGTTGATCAATACATGCTTTTATCCATTTACCATTAACAATTCTAACAGTTGTAGCTGATCTATCTGTAAACTTTAAAGATGAACTCAACTTCTTTCTGATATCTTTTATAGTATTTGAAACTAATTCATGTTCATTATAATCAGGAATCACCACTAAATTACATTCTTCAAGTTCATTGGATACAACTGCACCGAATAGCTTCAATTTCAATAAAGCTTGTTGATAAATGAAATAGTTTGAAGCTTCTCGAATCTCACAAACAAACACTTTCAAACCACCAAACAATAAAATATCAGATAATTGTATTTCAATATCTTTATCCATGTCTTCCTGTTCTTGTTCTTGTTCTTGCTTGATATCAGTTTGTGCTTTTTCAAGTATTTTCTTCAATTCATCTTCACCCGTAGGAATCGTATAACTATCACCGAATAAATCCACTCTTGTTTCTGCCTTCAATTGTAATTCTTCTGAAACTTTGAAACAATGTTTTGGTTCTAAATTCAATAACTTATTTGACTCGATACATTTGAATAACCATGTTGATCTAATGATATCAAACCCCTTTGATCTCAGAGCATCTGCTTGAATTGTGAGTTTGTCACTTATGACTCTCAAATTATGTAAATCGGGTACTTTGGTTTCATTCTTAGTGATTTTACCACCATTCTTATGAACCAATTCACCTAATTCATCAATTGTAACCCTTACACTCTTATAAAATGCATCAGATAATATTATGAATGTTAATTCATCAAAAATGTTTGAATTTTTACTTATTGTTAAATAATCATCATCATTCCAAACTTCTTCATCTTGACTTTCTCTTTTCCTTTTCCTTATTAGTCTTTTCTTCTTTGTAACCAATTTCTGTTCTGATGAGTTGCTAGAGATACGAGATTCTTTTATAGACTTGTAATCATCTAGTGTAGCTGCTGTCCTCCAATCTTTATCATCTCTAATTTTACGATTGTATGCATTGTATAAAGTTGTGGAAGTTTTGTAATTTTTCGAAATAGAACGATCAATTGATCTTGCCTTAACTTCTATAACAAATGATTCTCTTGGATCAATCCATTCTTGCGGTTCTCTTTTACCAAATTCAATCAGTGAAGATGGTGGTTTCTCCTTCTTGAAATCTTTCCATTTCCCCTTTGTTATCCTTTCAATTTCTCTATATTCACTGCCATCAAATCCATTAGCAACACGACAAAAACTCCAAAACTTAGCTGCTAGTTCATCTTCAGTATCATCATCATTTATTCTCAGAGCACAATAATACATATCTTTTTTACTTTTTTCTCTCCCTATAACAACTAAATCAACATTTTCACCAAACTCCTCGAGGTATTCAGGCTTGATTTTAATCCATTTATCAGCACGTTTATCAATATGATAAAGAGAATGAGCTTGTTTTAATACAACACCTTCTGAACCTCTTTCAACTGCTTTTGTAAGTGCTCTTTTGATTGAATCTTCATCTTGGGCTTTTGTAATTTCAATAATTTCTACAAACTTTGGAGTGGGTATCATAACTTTACTCAAAAATTGTTTTCTTTGTTCTAATGGAACCCTTGTTAATGATCTATCATTTAAGAATAAAAGATCAAAAACAATTAAAAGCGGCCTAGCAGAAAGCTCTTCAGAATCTGGATTATCAAGTCTTTGTAACTCTGTAACAGCACTACCCTTCAGAACACCAAATGGTAAAATAGCATTTCTTTGAGGGTCATATGTAATCATTTCACCATCCAAAACACAATTCTTAACAGACTTCACAAACTTCAAATGAGGTGAAATACAACCTTTGTCGATACTTTCCCCATATAGATAGGTATAATCAGTAGCTTTCCTACTCCAATAATGTATCTGGTTTCCATAATTCTCGAAATGCACTTGTATCCTCTCACCATCCATCTTTTCCTCTATAAAAAATTCATGATCAAGTTTCTGAACCACTCTTGAATATGTTTGTGTGGCTTTCAATGACAGCTGAGGAGCAAATGGTTTTCCAATGTTAATTGATAGATCTTCTTTATTCAACCTTTCTGAAGGGTCATACAGCTTATAAGCCATAGTTTTCAAGCTTGTAACAACACTTAAATATTGTTGAGCATCAGGATGCCATGTATTCAATAAACGATTCTCCATATTTCGAACAATGTTCTTTTTCAGCAATATATCAAAAAAATATTTCAATTCCATGAAAGACATATTCTCCAATAAATAAGACAAGATTTCTATCTGTTCTTCTTTTTTCAAATCAAAGCGAGCTAATCTATCAAGTATTTGGTTAACCTCCGTAATGGATATATTTCCGCCCTTGTTGTCTGTTCTTCTTGATTTGATAACGTCAATACAAATATCTGACATCCTTGCACCTTTAGCATTTCCTGATCTTTTCCATTTCATTATTGTTTCTGTAGTTTCTGAGTTTTTGGGTATCTTTAGTATCTCTAATATTCTTCTCCCTAATGTATAGTCTTTGATATTATAAATTCTTGATCTATCTTTATGAGGAAGTATAAGACGTAGCGCTGGATATATATTTGGACCAACAGTGGCTCTCCATTCATTGAAAAATAGTTCAATTATTCTTTGCTTTTGTTCAGTAACTGATTTTCTCCCATTTGAATAGTAGTTTGATTTTTGGAATGCTTTATCTAGCTTATCAAATAATCCATCGCATAACCATAGGAAGGAAGGTAGAGGACCACCAAAATTCTGTGGAGCATCTTTGCCTTCAATTTCTGTATCAACGTACCTGGTCAATTCCCATGGGTTCGGTAGCTCTTTTTTCACTGTGACATCAGACTGGCTCATATCATGAGATACTCTATTGTTGATTTTTATATTGGTGTTCATGTTGAAGTTTCAACTCATCTCTTGTTTGTCTTCGCGCTTAGATTTTTTCTTTGCGCGCGATTCCGGATATTTTGGCACAATTTTTCATCGATACAAACAAAACGAGTATAATTACAACCATAAATAGTTAACAAGATTTAAAATAATACTATACAGGGTGATCAACGTCTATGACAATTTCAAGTTTTGAACTAGCTCGGGTATACTTTCATTATCATTTGAATCTTCCTCACCTTCATCTTCATCTTCATCTTCATCTTCGCTTTCCTCGATTAGATTCCCAAGCTTATCATATTTTGGCCCATGATGTTCTTCTTCATCATCAGATTCTTCTTCATCTTCCTCCACTATTAAATTGCCAAGCTTATCGTATTTCGCATTTGTAAGATCAACTTCTTTTCCTTCTTCGGAATCTTCTGAATCTTCTTCTGAGTCAGATATTGAAGGTAAGTTTCCACCACCACGATTTGTGTTACCTTGCATCCATAAGTCTTCTGAGTTACCATGGTCTTTCTTCTTTCTAGTCTCTTCTTCAATCATATCTAGCCATTCTTCTTGCACTTTTTGAACACTTTCGGAATCTGTACACTGTTGATATTTCTCTAATAGTTCACGGTTTATATCTAAGAATGCTGGACCCCATGAGAAGTTATCTAGCAGATCAGCTGCCCAATCCATATGACCAACAATAGCAAAGCAGGCAGCTAAAGCTTCAACACAGTTAAGTTTCCATGCTCTGCCGTAATTAACTTGATTAGCAGCGACTAAATATGGTAACAATCTTTCATGTTTACCCCCAATCTTATTGAATGGAATCTCATCTAATCTAGCCCAAGAACATTCGACAACTGCTGCACCGTTGGTCTCGACGATTTCTTTATCATTTGGACACACAACACCTTTACCGTTTGGACTTTCATTTCGTTAGTATTCAGTCAGGTCTGGTAACGTTGTTAAAAATACTCACGAGACAACAATACCTTGAAATTTTTGACCAACCCTTAAGCTTTTGATTAAACCTAGTCTCTCCAATTTCTTCCCACTACAACGTTTTGGATCACAATGATCGAAATCCCACATCGCTAACTTGGTGTGAAATTTATCAGAATTAACATGATGCTTGGATTCTCCCCTTTTATTGTGCTTCCCACCAGAACCCTTTGGAGGTCTTGTTGGTCTGTCTTCACTGCCTTTGTTTTTTCCTTTACCCATGATAAAAACGGTAGCCCTACAGCACTTAGAAAGTCTTCAAGATCAATGCTGATAGCCCTCAATCTCAGAACCTTTGATGGTTATATAAATGCTGCTTGATGGTCAATAAAAAAATCTTTTCCGACCTTGAGACCTCGGATCCATAGCCAGAGTTGACACTTTTAAATTCAAGTTGCAGTCGCTGTGTATAACGAAGGACCTGATCCAGACATCTCTAAGCTCAGAAGAATCTTTTATATACTGGGGAAGTACTGATAGATTAAGGCCATATCTCAAGAAAAATAGTATTGCCCTGTCAATAGACTGTCTGCTTTAATCATTGAATCACTCTCTGGTAATCGGGAATGCTCATGTTTGAATGGTAAGCTAGAAGGATACCTTTACAACACAATTACTATACAAAATAAAGCTGGAAATGGCCACACATCTACCATTATTGTTGAATCCTTTGTTAAATGCCATATTCAACAATCCACACCCTTCAAAAACTGCACTGAAGGAAGTTTACACTAATCTTTCCAAGGGTTGGGAAGAGGGAACCATAATTCTTGTCCCGAACTTGAGCGTTCTCTTAAACTATGTTGATAAGGAAACAGGAATACCCTATAGGGATCTATGTTACTCTGAAGAGTTTTTGAAAGACCATATTATCACAACTGCTGAAATAAGAAATGCAAGGCTTTTCACCACGTTTAGCAAGAAAGAAGTACTGATAAAGAAGGACATTTTGTTCACAGGGAAAGGGTTTAAAAGATCGCTTAGATTGAAAATTCAATCTTCTGAGTATTTCCATAACTTTAATAACTACTTTGAAAAGGGGAGAAAGTTTATGATTATGCATATTGATTATCCTTTATACGGTAATCCTGAAAAATCAAGCATAATGGAGATGATAACACCGTCAAATAATGCTGCTGAAAGAGTGGTGCTGAATGAGATTGCAAATGATACAGAAAATGATAATGATGAAGTTCAAAGTGGTCCAGAGGATCTAATAGATACAATAATACCGAGTGAAACAGTGAAGTTTGAGCAAATACTGAGGACTTTTCCTTTGGTTTCCAAGAGCATAGGAGAAAAGTTTGAAAAATTATTCAAAAAATTCAATGTTAAAGAAGCACCAGATACAGACTCTTTGATAGAAATATTCACAGAAACCATCAATCTATCATCTCATATTTTCCAAACATTAAGCCCAGACTTGGTGGATTCTATTCTTGACATGTCACCAAATCTTGATTTGAATGAATGCATTTTCAATTATGTTGAGCTCAACCTCTATGACAAGATGTGGAATCGCATTTGTGAGCTCAATGGTGATTTTATCTCGCCCCACTACGATCAATTAGAGTATTTGAGTTTAAATCAAGTGAGTTTGCCAACAGCTTATAAACATAATTTGACATTGCAAACCATAGTTGAGAAAAGAATATCACAAGCAATCACGGAGTTCAAAAGTTTAGATCTCGCAACTAATACCGTAGCTAAAGTCAAAATACTGGTCAAAACTATCAGGCTGCTCTCAGAGATTGACTCACTTACAGTAGATGCTGATACTTTAGTTGGATTATTGTTGATGGTGGTGGTCCATTCCAAAATACCCAATATTGAAAGTCATTTATTTTACATCCAGAATTTTTCCTTTCATAATATTGACCTTGGATTGGTTGGTTATGCACTCTCAACGTTGGAGGGTGTGATATATTATCTGAAGGACCCGGAAAATTTAGCTACACTGAAGAAAAGTTCCATAAGCAATCATAAGGTTATTTCTTATATTGAGACAAAAGAATTGATATCATTGAAAAAACTTGCTGATAATTACAATGGAGATGCTGAATCAAGCTTAAAATGTCGAACCATAGATGGGGAATCCATATTGATGCTTGCAGTATTGTCAAATGATTATGATATATGGAAACTACTCATTGATTATGAAAAAATCAATACACTAGAAGATATTTTAGCTGATAGAACCATCAATAATGCTAGTTTATTAAATGTTGCCCTAAATTTTGAAAACTATGAAATTGTGGATGATTTGATTGAAATACTATTAAATTCGTGTACCATTGAAGAATTGATACTTTATTTCAATATGAAAGATACACATAATCGGACAATTGGTCATTATCTATTTCATTACAAAGAGCTCATCACGAAGATCGGTCCATTTATAAATTGGTTGGATAAGGATTGTAACGGTCAAACGCCTTTATTTTCAATTTGCAGAAGCTATGATACTCCAAAATATGGTGATATGATTAAAACTGTTTTTGAAGCTATAGATAAATGGTACAAACAAAATGGCTCCGAGTTTGATTATGAAGACCATATAGATAATCGTGGTAGTACATTACTGCATATACTTAACTCACATGTTGGTACTTTGCTAAAATATCAAAAAATAAACTTGAATGAAGCAAATAAAAAAAGTTATACTCCATTGATGATGTATGCTAAGTATAACAGGGTTGAAAATATAGAAAGAATTATTCAAGATGATCGTGTGGATATTTTAAAACCTGATAAAAACAACTTCACTTGCCTTGATCTGTCAAAAAATGAGAAAGTCTCAGAGCTGCTTGAAAAGAAAGTAATGGATGATAAGGCACTTTTGGTTGATGGTAAACAAATTGGAATTGTACGTATGAGATCGGAGAATAATGAGTGGCATATAGTTGTCAGGGGTCAAATAGATGGTACCCCTTGTACAGTTTCACACAGCTTTTCTGATTTTAAAAACTTGATTGAATTAATCAAGATGGAGTTTCCAAACACATTTTTGCCCTTAGAATATGTGTTGAAGAACTTCAAAGTTATTCTAAATATTTCTTCATTTAATAAGTTGAAGATTAACAGGATTATAGAGCAGCTAAATGTTTTCCTAGGGAGTCTGTTATTAAACAAGTCATTTATCCAGTATGAGCTTCTTTGGGAGTTTTTGGTACAGAAGGAGTTCAATTATCCAGCTTTGCTAGAAAGAACACAATTGAAATTTATCAACTTTAAACATGATCTTTTGAACAATTTACCAAATGGAACTGTTCCAGCACAGGCTCATAATGAACATTTGCTTTTACAACCTGAGGAGATTAGTGAAATGAACTTCTTCCTCAAATTCTCGGTGAAAGAGATCATCAAACTCAGAAATGGCTATGACAAATTATTAAAAGTTGTCAATTTCCTTTTCATTAAATCAAATGAGTTTAACCAATCGGTTGAAATCTTCGCTAAAGAAAAAGCGGTTGATGTGAAAGAGTTAATTTTCTTGCAGAAAGTTTGGAATGATACAAATAAAGAATCAATCCCATCAGAAGACGTGTGCAATATGGTTCTGTATCTATCCTTAGCTACTGATGAAATGGTCAGAAAGTCCAACATTTTACTCAATGAAAAGATTTACAAATGGTGGAAACTTTACGGTGAGCTAATTGAATTGAATAACAATTACAAAAGGTTTAAATACGTTGAATATAAAAAAGTTAGTAAACATGAGCCTGAGGAGATTGAAGGTTTAGTTGAGGTGAATGAAGAAGGATTTAACAACCTAACACATGATACCAGTTTCGTGCTCAACGGTAATGGAAGTCCAACATCTAGGAAGCCAAAACCATCATTTTTGACCAATTTTATTGAATCGAAAAGAAACAAGTATGAAGCTAAACTTTTGTCTGGGATTACTGATGTCAAAAAGAGCTTACTGGAACTTAACAAAGATATGAAATTTAGTCATGAAACTTTGGCAATGGAAATGAATAATTTCTTGATCTTCAAGACAGAACATTTGAAGGTAACCATTAAACAGTACGTGAAAAAACAAATCAGAGATCTGAATTTTAAAAACTTGATGCTACAAAGAGGACTGGAAGACCTCAGATCCTTGAGTAAATAGTGTATAATCAAATAGCATTAAAATTAAGTTCCTCGTATATACATATTTTTCTAATTATATGTTGTCACATGTACAAAACCTATATGATTTAACCTTGGTTATTACGGTTATTACCTTGGTTATTCATAAGACTACTGGCTAAGTTTTGCAATGCTGGATTATTTAATAAACTGCTTAAATCTGGAGTACCGGCACCTGGACCTGATTCGCCAGACGAGCGATCACCTTCAGTCGCACTAGCACTGGCACCAGAATCGGCAGCTCCAGCTCCAGCGTCACCTCCAAGACCGAATTGTTGAGCCATTTGTCTTAAAGCTGGGTTGTTCATTAATCCTTGGAGAGCACCTGGGTTTTGCATCATCTGTTGAGCATATTGCATTAACTGAGGATTGTTCAACATTTCAGCGAAGTTTGGAGCACCACCAGCACCACCAGCACCACCAAGTAGTGAAGATAAATCTGGGAAGCCACCACCTGCTGCACCAGAAGCTGCAGCTCCAGCGTTGGTATCACGAGTTGATTGCTCTGGAGTGGAAACGTCTAAACTTTCTTCAACTCTTCTCTTTGCAGTTTCATAACCTTTCTTCATCGCTTTTGATTGATTAGTACCTTCTTTTTCTAAACCTTTCTTGTAAGCTTCTAATGCTTCTTTTGGTTTATTTAATGCATAGTTAGCTAACCCTAATCTTGAATATGCTTTTGAATAATTTGGATCGACATCAATTGCAGCTTGGGCATCTTTAACGGCAGATTCATGGTCTCTTAATGATGAATGTGCAGCAGCTCTGTTTGAAAGAAAGACGGCATTTCTTGGTGTGATTTCAATGGCTTCAGTGTATTTTTTGATGGCTTCGTTGAAATCTTTACGAGCCATAGCCTTATTACCTTCTAATTTTAATTCATCAGCTTTCTTTAATGATTCTTCATCAGTTTCAACATGAACAGGCACATCTTCTGCTTTATCAGTTTTTTGAGATTTAAATTCAGACAATATTTCTTTCAAGGATTTACCATTAAATTCAGCTTTGACTGTTTTTTTATCATCATCTTTGTTGACTTCATAAGCATCTGCAATACAATCAATGGCAACGTCAATTGATTCAAGATAATCTTCAGAGATTTCTTTGCTAGAGACAGAGCTCTTTAAAAAATTTATAATTTGTAAGGCAACAGATTTGTTTGACATGATATTTTGATGGATAATGGATTCAATGCTGACAATGAACGTGAAACCTTGGATTGATGTATGTTTTTATAATATTCAAGGCACGGTCGACTTCCAGCACCTTCTATATTTTTGTGAAAAACGAGACTGCCAAAAATCAACGGAGGCAATTTTACAGAAGGAATATATTCAAGAAATTTGTTTATATCCACATTGACAATAATGTCAAGAGTTCTATTTACTATTTACTGTTACTACCTCCAAATGAACTACATATAATCAGCTAATCATCTACAGTTATAACAAGTAGTTGAATAATGAAGAATTTTACGTTTGAGTAAAATTTGATTATGTAATCTTGAGAGAACTGTATATTTTAGCATTTTTCCCAATTAAAATCTGTTCCTCGTGGCCCAATGGTCACGGCGTCTGGCTACGATTTAATATCACAAGTAGTTACTTCTGAAACCAGAAGATTCCAGGTTCGACTCCTGGCGGGGAAGATTTTTTTTTGAATTTTTCAATTCACTACACTCTCGAATCCATATTTTAGTATCATTCCGCCATGACAGCTTCATATTTTTTCGTTCTTACATTACTCCTCTGCTATAATATATAACGTAAAAATTACTATAAAAGGTAAATAAAGAGTACAGGTTTTTCTTATTGTCTATTTTTTGTCAATAAGCTCTTGAACTTTTTCTTCTAGAGCTTTTATTCTATCATCTTTATCTAGATTGGCAGCGATAAGAGCTTGTACAACTTTTTCTAAGTTATCAGAAACTTGTGAGATCTTTTCAATGGATCCCTTCAAAGTTAATGGTTTAGAAGAATTCTCTGATGATTTCTGTTCTTCCTTTGCTTGGGTTTTAGGTTGATTAGGTTCAGCTTTTGGTGTAGTAGACTTTGATTCAGCTTTTGGTTCAACATTTGCTTCTGTCTTTGGCTTGGATTCTGGTTCTGCCTTAGGTTCCGCTTTTGACTTTTCTTCTGTTTTCGATTCAACTTTTGCTTCTGTCTTTGGTTCAATATTTGCTATAGGTTCTGATTTAACGTTTTTTGGTTTAGTTTCCTCTTCATCCCATTCAGAATCTTTAGTTCCATCTTTCTTATCATTGACATCATCAAGATCAGCAGCCTTTTGTAATAAAGAATTGACCTTGTCATTTTTTAAAAGCTCGTCAACATCTGTCTTTGGTGATGAGCGAGAAACAGTTTGAGATTTTGGCTCTTCCTTTGGAGCTGACTTGGATTCTTTATTTTCTTTCTTCGCTGAATCATCTTCTGCTTTTGGTTTTGACTCTTGTTTTGACTCTTCTTTCTTCTCTGAACTTGATGAAGATGGAGGGGCAGCTTCAGCTGCTTTGAAAGAAGGCTCTGAGCCATCATAAACTGATTCAAGAGAGAATAACACAGGACCATCAACTGATTTACCATCGAACCATTCATCAGCAGATAGAGCTGGTTTAGAAGAGGGAGCATCTGGGTAAATATCATCTTGAAAATTATCAGATTTTCTTGGGACGATGAATGAGATTGGTTCAATGATCGAATCATTCACAGTCTTGTACATTTTGACAACTTCATTATCAGCAACGTTAACAGCTCTTTTTGGAGCAACAGCTAAACCTCTTTGTGGTTCAGTTGACTGGTATTCGGAAAGAGGAAATAATTCATCATCTTGAAATTCAAAGTAACGAATATTACCATCACCTTTACCACCAACATATAAGATTTTATTGGAATCATCGTAAAAAGGGATCATGATACCAGCAGATGAATCAATTGTATAGAAACCACCAATTGGACCAGCGCTAATGTTATTCGAATCCCAAACACCTAGTTGACGATCAGATAAACGTGAGAACCCAGTGGTACCAATACGATCAGAATTACCTAACCAAACAGCTCTAGAATTTTTGGCACCGGTATGACCTGGTCCTTCACTGACAATTTCGTTAGATCTGATATCCCACACGCGTAATTTTCTATCACGAGAAGTAGTCGCCAATAGGTTACCACTATAGTTGAATGAAAATGAGGTGACCAAATCTTTATGTGCTAAAGTTATCTTATCCTTCCCATTTTCAATGTCCCATAATTTCACAGTATAATCACCGGAAGATGAAGCAGCAACATTTTCAGCAGTTGGGTGGAATTGAACATGACCTATTTTTCTCTTATGTCCCCCATATAGAGCAACTGGTGCAACATCTTTGATTTCATTATTTTCATCAAGATAGTTGTGGAAAGAATAGTCATCTGGGATTTTCCAAACACCAATTTTGGCATCGTCTGAACCTGAAATCACAATATTCTCGTTGAATGGATTGAAATCTGTATCTAAGACAGCAGCTGTATGACCTCTAAATAAAGGAACTTTGTCAGGAGCTTTGCCAACTTCGTCAACTGGGATAACTGCAAAAGCACCACCCCCAGAGGAATTCCAATTAACTGAAATGTATTTACCATTCGCCTTAAATATTGTTAGAAATAGGGATTATGCATCTTCCGATTTGATATACTCACTTTAATGATGTTTGAATCCCAAGCATTGGTGGTAACTTTTACATTGTCATAACATAGTTCTCTTTTGGCTGGTTGACCGAAAACATGACGATATTTAGAAGCACGAACGAATTTCCCACTGTTGACGTGGTGTTAGTATTTCGATAAACTCCAGGGGCAGGAGGTATTTAATCCTTTGAATTGTCCATGTCCTAATGAAAAATTACACATACCTCATATTCACTTGTGAGAATGTGTAATTGAATACAAATTATGCAAAACTTGAGCCTAATGTAGCTGTCAATTTGCTATTTTATGGGTTGTGCTAACGAAATGGTTGTGAACTGGAATCGTACGAATTTGGCGATAATATTAAGAGGATCGGATTTTTCGAATTTCTGACCGTGTCGGCACTTTCTTTAACTTTTGGTACTCTAGCACGAGAACCCCAGAGAAAATCCTCTGATTAAAATATAGCACTAGCACTAAACCTTGAAAGAAATGGTATACACCTATACACAACCATATGGACTAAGTTTACTAGGGAAATCTTCCAAAGGGCACGCGTTCAGTTCATACCCTATTCTTCACTTTGTTAAGAGAACGACTTCACGACTTTTTCGCGAGCTCTTTTCATGTCAACTTTTTTTTTGTGAACCGTTTTAAACAATTAATCTTTATTTCTCATTAGATTCAGCTTATCAACGAATTACATATAACCCCTTGAGTCACTTTCAATACATTTTTAAGCAGCATAATATATCTACAAACTGTCCAGAAATCGCATTTAATTTCTTCCTTGAATCATTGTGGATTGTTTGCTATTGTTACCCAGAGTCGTATTTATTTCAAATTTAACCAAGATCATCAAAGGAGTCTTTTTTTTTATAGACTCATTACACAAATCCCACTTGGTGTAAGGCTATTGTCCTTGTATTGAACATTTGCATAACTGCGTTCCAATCCAGGTTGATGGATTTTGGAAGAACCCTCATAATATAATGTCCTCTCGCGATAGAACGCCTTTGTCAACTGGGGCAAGCGATGACTCTGATCCAAAATTGCAAGAATTGGTCTCCCTCATCAAAGAGTCACACAAGCAAAGCACCAATGATGAATTACAACAAAGAGCCCTTCAAGCGTCCATGGAATATATCAATGAAAATGTTGAATCGCGACATATGTTCTGTGATAAAGGAATGTTCCACCCAAGTATTCACGCTCTAATATTGTTTTCCTTTCCTGATAATCAAGCTTTATCATGGTATAAAGAAAAGGCTGCACACAGTCTCAATTCTTGTCCAAAATGTATATCACTGTTTCATAGGGGACGAGCTAAGCTGAAAATGACATTCGCTATTGAGAGAGGAATAGATGCTTCGAGTGTCCAACGGTTTATTAATATCATTTTAGAATGGGAAGCTTCTAGGTTGTTAGAAAGGTTAAAACGTTGCTATGATGAATTTAGATCCTTGAGAGAATCAAAAAGTGATATTTCAGTACCTAAAAATATTTTAATGGGTCTAGCAGAATGTCTCTCTGCTCCTGGTTTACTAAGAATTAATCCTGAACTCAAAGCTCTCTTTGGTGAATTATTGTATTTTTTATTATCAATTGATCACAAATTTATTAAAACAGCAAACTCATTAACTGCAGGTTATATTTATCTTCTATTTGATGGTGATAGTGTCCAGAAAAAATGGGCCTTTAAGATTTTAGAAGATCTAAAGCAACATCCGGGTCCGGCGCTAGGCAGTATCAGCTCTGATATACTTGAGGAGTTTGAGGTACACTTCTTGAATATTCAAAGTCCCAAATTTTTAAATGATCAGACCTGTGAATTATTTTACAGAAATTTATTACCAATATTACAGCTATATGATACAAATATAATTTTAAATAAGCTTTCAAACCCCCAGGACCTCGAATCCGTTCAAAAAGTATTGGATTATGATGTTCTATCTTTGATGAAATTACTTCAGAAACATATCATGAACTACTTCGTTAAACCATTTCCTTACATTCTTCGAGTTTTCAAATTCATGTTGCAAAGACTTGGTGATAAGTTTTGGAATCACACTTCTAATTATACATTTCATAATTTTATTGATACCATTTCAGACTCTCCCAACTTCGTCAGATGCTTGGAGCTTTTACCACTAGCTCAAGATGTATCCGAGCCTGATCCAGATGCTTGTCTGGACGATATGATATCGTGGATTGGTGTTTTTAATGATACTCTTGTTGCATCGAAACAGCAGCAGGCACTTAACAGAATTGCACTCAACTTAATCACACATATGGAGAGCCAAAACAAAATTCCCTTGGAAAACAGAGCTATAATTTTTGAGAAAGCTTGCACGTTGGTTTCGAAAGCATTATCAATCCCAAGTACACTTTATAGTCCTGGGTTTAGTACGGATTTGCTGGTCAGGAGTGATTCAAGAGTAGTGGTTGACCAAAAGCTGCTAAGGTTTATGGATTACGCAACTTGCAAAGCAATTTTTTTCCCACCATCTGAAAAATTTAAGAATGGTGAATTAGCTAGAAAATCTACAGAGGTTCTTTGTAAAGCTATGAGGTTTGATTTGTTATCATTTGCTCAAAACAGCTATGATATCCATAATAAAAGGAAGCCACCGACTTTGAAGTTTTCCCCTGCACTTTTCAAGAACTTATTGAATCAAAATTTTGCTGTACAATTGGAATTAGCTTTTCAAATTTTATCATCCATGGAGAACGTTTCAGGTATCATACCTCTTGATGGGCCTCATAAGTTGGAGGTGAAACAAGTTCTTACTTTCCTACAAGAGTTTTTTGTGCAGTTCAGTGACGTTGACGTGAAAAATAGCAAATTGATCCTTTCAAATCCCCATAGTCTAAGCGGTTATTGGTCCTGTGTTTTCTCGTCTGACCCTAATCTATATCAATCCGCTGTGGATATTTTATACGAGACATTTGATGCGTCAGGTAGGTTGGAAGGTGTACATGGCCTTTTGTCAAATAATTTGGATGCATGTATCAGAGCTATCAATAACAACTTGACAAATTTGATTTTCATTAAATTTTATGAGCCATGTCCAAGAGCTGTGAAGGTATTATCTGATGTCATTCATGCTTTAAACAATAAAATCAATGGTCTTTTTTCTAACTCATCAAATTTTGACGGCTCAGTTAAAGAAGCATTAATCCATTTTTGGAATAGATGTTGGAATTTTTTGGATCTTATTTATGTTGAAACTCTGCAATGGGCTAACAAGTACTCAGATGAAGATTTAATTGAATTTACAAGAGATACACTGGATTTATCACATGCGGTTTTACAGTGCTTCAAAACAATCAACAAAATTAGTCAAGAAGGAGATGCAAGAAAGACTTTTATGGAAATCACAAACACCTTCCCACATATGCTTGTTTGGTTGAGATTAAGTGATTCAGGGTTGTTGGCTTCGTGTGTGAAATTGATATCATCCACTGTTGATTTAGCTACTGAAATTGATCTAGAGCTTGAAACAAATGTGATCATATTACTAGCCAAGTATGGTTCGAGAGCTAAAAAGTTCAATAATAAGCTAACAAATCAACAATCAGCTGAGATTATTGCTAGAGCAAAGATTTTTGACAAAGATTTGGTTGAAAAGACTGTTAATGAATCAGACAACTATAGGAAGAGTAGACTTCTGTCTGAGGAAGCAACATCTTCAGAAGTTTCAAGCAGAGATGTTTCACCTTTGCCCGTCACATACACTAATACGAACTCATCCAGATCTGTAACGCCTACAATAACCCCAAGCGCTGCTCGTCCAAGAGGTCAGATGAAAATCACCAACTTCGGGAGCCTGTCAAAGACTCCATCCACAGCACCTGCAAAAACATCACTTCCATTGAGTGCTCTGGAAAAGGCTAGATTAGGTATGCGTGCAGATAAAGCACCTGCTAGAGAAATAAAACCTGCTAGACCACCGGGTTTCAACCAAAGAGAAAAACCACAAAGATCAAAAAAAGAACAAAGTTCGGATGAAGAGTCTGAAGATGAGGATGTTCGTACTTTGTTCAATTTACCCAAAGAGAAGAAAGAAGGTATTACTATTCTTGGTGATAACAAGAGCTTGAAGAAACCTCGAAAAAGTGCAGCAGATGAAAGAAAGAGAGAAGAGGAATTCAGCAGATTGAGATTAAATGTTAACTTGAAACCACTTTATCAGCAGATTTTGAAATGGTCATTCCACAATGATAGTGATTACCCTAATGGTGAACAACAAAAATATCCTTCTGTTAGTGATAACTTCAACTCTGCTGAAGATTATGTGAAAAGTTATGAACCTTTGCTCTTTTTGGAATGTTGGCAAGCTATTTTAAGCGCAAAAAAGAGAGAAGCTAATAAGCCCATTTTAATTAATATTGCTTCTAAGACTACTGTTGATAATTTCTTTGAAGTGTTTTTCAACTTTACAAAAACCGAGTTATCAGAGAAGGGTATAACTGAATCGGATTTGGTGGTTCTTGCTTTATATGATAGTCCAGGTCGAGATCCAACAGCTTCAGATGTTCAAAATTCTAAAATGACTTGTTTTGCTAAAGTCAATGAAATTAAATACGTGAAAGGTGATAGTGTTGATGTTTCTCTCAGGGTGAATAGAACTGCTGCTTTAAATAATACTTTGTCTCCACATACACCAATAATTTTAATGAAAGTGATGCAAATGACGACAATCGAAAGAGAATACTCCTCTTTGCATGGTTTAAAATATTACAATTTGTCCAAACAGATCCTACATGCTTTGCCAGATAAAGGTCCAGATCTTTCAACTGAAGACGTCAATAAAGTTAAAAACATATATGAAGTCAATGATTCTCAAGCAAAAGCTATTGCATCTTCCACAAAAGCGTCTGGTTTCTTTTTGATTCAAGGTCCTCCGGGTACTGGTAAAACTAAAACAATTTTAGGTATAATTGGCCATATGATCTCAAGTTTCCGAGACTCAAATGCCATTGCGGCCCCTTCTTCCTCTTCTGTTCCAGTTGTTCATTCGTCTAATTTTGATGCTCTAAAAAGTAAAAAGGTGCTTGTTTGTGCACCAAGTAATGCTGCTGTTGATGAACTTGTTTTACGTCTTAAAGATGGTATAAGAAACTCAAAGGGAACAGCGTACATACCTAAGTTGGTTAGATTAGGTCGTACGGATGCTATCAATACAGCTGTTAAAGATATGACATTGGAGGAATTAGTTGATGCCCAATTGGGAAAATCTAGTAACAGTGGTGAAACACTGAGGGCCCTGTTCAAAGAATTAGGGGAAGTGAGAGGTGGTTTGGATCAATGTCGTGATAAACTGAATGATACAAAAGATCCTTCTGAGGCAGAGAAAATTCGTACAAGAAAAAGAGAACTAACTCAAAAGGCCAATGTCATTAAGAAAAAATTGGATGAAGAGCGGGAAAATCAAGCATCTGCTTATAGAAGCCGTGAGATCAATCGGAGAAATATTCAAGCAAAAATTTTGGGCGAAGCTGAGATTATTTGTTCTACATTATCTGGTGCTGCCCATGATATGGTTGCAAATATCGGTATCAAATTCGACTCTGTGGTGATTGATGAAGCTTGCCAATGTACCGAGTTATCGGCAATCATTCCTTTGAGATATGGTTGTCAAAGATGTATTATGGTTGGTGATCCAAACCAATTACCACCCACTGTTCTTTCTTCTGTTGCTGCTGATTCTAAGTATGACCAGAGTCTATTTGTTAGAATGGCAAATCATGAGAAACCTTTACTTTTGGACGTTCAATACCGTATGCATTCATCAATTAGTAAATTTCCTTCTAAAAAGTTTTACGAAGGAGCCTTGAAAGATGGACCAGATATGGATTCATTGACTACTCGTCCATGGCACCAAAATAAAAATTTCCCACCTTATCAATTTTATGATATTATTGAAGGACAAGAGTCTCAGAATTCAAAAACATTTTCCTACATAAATAAGGTTGAAATTGAAATTGCCATGGAATTAATTGAGAATTTGTTCACAAAATATCCAAGTATAAACTTTACCAATAAAATTGGTGTTATTACTCCTTATAAGGAGCAAAATAGAAGTTTACAACAAGCATTTGTTAGACGTTTTGGAAATACTATCAAAAGAGAAATCTCGTTCAATACAATTGATGGTTTTCAAGGTCAAGAGAAAGAAATTATCATCATGTCGTGTGTGCGTGCTGATTCTACTAAAGGTGGTGTTGGTTTTTTGAGAGATTTTAGACGTATGAATGTTGCTTTAACTAGATCTAAATGCTCATTATGGATTTTGGGTCATCATAACAGTTTGGTAAAGAATGAGTTGTGGAATGATTTAATTTCTGATGCTAAAGAAAGAGACATGTTTGCAACTGTTAAGAGAGGTTTCACCAGTTCAGTAGCACCAAGGTCATATCAACAAAATGTGGATAAAACAAGTTCATATGGATACGTGAGAAAAAACACTTCATCTATTGAAGGTCCTAACAATATCAACACTCATGGCAAAAAGTCAACTGATAATGAAGCGACAGCTAGTTCCGTTGCCTCGTCTGCTTCTGAAATCCCCGTCGCTACCCATATACAATCAAGTGCATCAAGAACGGGTAGTAATCCTGCAATTAATTTGCCCTCTATTCAACCAAAAGGAAAAAAGGATTCAGTATTCGGATCAAAATCACATATAAAATCTGCATCATCATCTAATAACGCTCCTGTGAAGCCAAAGGGTGCTGCATCATCATCATCAGCGTCGTCATCATCATCAAATATGGCTCCTGTAGATCCTAGAGTTGCCCAATCATCTTCAAATACTATACCTGTGAACCATAAAGGTTCGGAATCATCACTGTTGAAATCAACAGATAGTGTTAATGTGGCTGATGGCTCAAATAATTTACCATTACCAAACAGCACCAACAAAGAACTGCCACGGATTCCAACAGGTCCGAGATCACACAACAATAATCACAAAAGATCAACTACATCAAGTATTTTTGTACAGAGGAAGAAAAGACGTTAGGTATCAAAACTAAATTATGAACATTAGGAGGGATTTCTTTTCATGTATATTAAAAATAGATAATAAATCAATTTTTGCATAAATAATCATTCTGGTTGTGTGTTTATAGATTAATCACGTTTTGTAAGCTTGTCATTCTTTACAATATTAGTAGCGTCTTTTTTCAATCCATTTCTTAACTGAGACTTGAGCGATCCAGGATTTGAAGAATTAAAGCTTCCCGAACCAACAGCGAGCGTTGCATGAGGTGGGGATGAAGCCAAAGCTTTCTCTGAGATACTGAATTTGGCAATTGTTGGATTGATAGCATGAGGAGAACCTGATTTTGATTTTGTATCAAGCTCAGTCGTCTGAGGTAATGGCTTCCTAGCACCTGGATCAATCATATTTATACCCATATCTAAAACTGAAATTTCAGTTAATATTAAATCTTTCAGTGACTCATTCATGTTTTTAATGGATTCTAGCCTTTCAATTAATAAATCTTGGGTCTGAGTTAAATGTTCAATAATTTTTCCTTTAGATTGATCAATTGATTCATTATTTTTAGATTGATTTTGTAAAATTGTGGAGATTTTCACTTCTAAACTATTCAAAACGCTTGTAACATTCTCCCAAATTATTGAAGCTTCTTCAAAATTGATTTTTTTGGAATTGAAGCTCTCAATACAATCTTTAAAAGAAGCAACTTGTCTTTGTAACATTTCAATTACAGGACCAGCATCAATTTCATCATAAGAATGGCTTGAATCTGATGAGAATTTCATAAGGAAACCTTTCAGACCAAAAGTTTGAGTCTTTTTGTTATTTGCACCTATAGGGAATCCTAATGATGAATTTGACAGTCCGCTTTCAATTGAACACTCTTGTGATAATCTCATGATAGCTTCCCTTTCAACATTTTCAATTTTCCTCAATGATTCAAGGTATGAAGAGCTTCTACTTTCAATTATACTTTGAGATTGTGCAATTTCATTTTTTAAAACATTTTTCTTTTCCTTCAGCTGTTTCAATCTTTTTTCCAACTGATCTATTTCATCATCAACTATACCAGATTCTTCTATGAGTTGTTTTAATCGATGACCCTCTTGATTTTTATCACTCCTTATCTCTTTAACTTTATTTGTAATACGATTCTTATCTTGTTCCCATCTTTCAAATGATGAAAGAATGATTGATTTCCTTTTCAATTCTTTCTCATATAATTCGACAATAGATTGATATATAGATGCTAGTGATTTGAGATAATTTTCAGATTGATGCCGTACATATTTGGAGCTTAGACCTTTCTTTGATATTTCTGAATGAGATTTAATATTTTTTTGTAAATGTGATGATCTTGATTTCTCTTGTGACATTAAAAATGATAAAGGATCTTGTGAATAATGTGGATATCTTCTACCTATGGTTAAATTCGCAATTAAAGAATCTTCCAAGTCTTCATCTCTATCTAATCCTAATGTATCACCTGATGGAGGTTGATATCTTGAATAGCCGTTGAATGGATAATCTGGAATATTGTCATTGATGCTCATTTGATCCCAATTGTTAAAAGATTTATTATCATTATCAACGAAATCAATATTTGGTTCGTAGAGCAGCAGTTCACTTGGATTTTGTATACTTTCCATATCTTCGGATCCAAAATTACTCATATTAAATGTTTGAGAATCTTGAATCTCATCATTATCATCTGGTGTCTTTGGTTCATGACTATCTGTATTTGATCTATAGCTACTTTGACCACTTCTTTCATTATTGCTATCATTTTCCTTATTACGTACACTCTGATTATTTGAGCTTATTAACACTTCTGATTGATCTGATCCTGATTCTGACCCCAAAAGATCCAATGATGCTTCTTCTTCATTCGATGATGTATTTCGTTGTATGGCGTCAACATTACCGCCCGCATTATCAAAGGCTTGTTTCCTCCTTCTTTGATTGAAGGAGGACTTGACTAATCCTGAGCCATTCATGTTATTTCTTTATATAATCCTTATTTCAGCTTCCAGATAACCTTTGATGTGGGAGATGCTGTGTTTAATAAGAATAAACAGTTTCAGAAACTAACTTATCAACTTGTATCTAATTTAAAGTGGCATATAGCCCATAATCAATCTCCTCGGAAATACACTATCTTTTCGGGTCATGTGATTCTAGTTGAGATCCGACTCATAATCTGAGTGCTCTTATCAAATTTGGGTTTTTAATGAAGTGTTGAAAACAACTTATAAGCACATTCGATAAGAATCACAAGTTTTTTGAAATCCAATTGTAACCAATTAGGGCTGTTTGATCTAATTATATTCATCAATATAGTGATTTTTGCATTACACAATTAGGGTTATATTACTAGGAGTCATCGTATTAAATTGGAGCTACTATTTTAGATCCACATAAGCATATTGATTCAAATTTAGGGACATAGTCATACAACAATGTCAATTTTTTTCAAATCACCACTAGATCTAGAGATAAGGCTTGATGGAGAAGATTCACGTAAACAAATTGAGATCAAATCTTCTCAAGGTAAAAAAGACAAATATCCATTATATGAAGATGGTGAAACCATTTCTGGTTCAGTTACAGTAAGGGTTAAAGATGGTAAAAGAGTTGAACATACAGGTATTAAAGCTCAATTATTTGGATCTATTGAAGTTTCCAATGGTCAAAAAGATGATTTTTTATGTTTAAGTCATGATTTAGCATCAGCAGCTGAATTAGATCATAGTGAGACTTATAATTTTAGTTTTAAAGATGTTGAAAAAAGGTATGAAAGTTATAAAGGTAAAAATTTAAATGTTAATTATTATGTTAAAATAACGGTATTAAGGAAAAGTCAAGATATAACAAAAATTAAAAAATTTTGGGTTCATATTTATTCAAATCCAACTGATTTGAAAAAATCTATAAAATTAGATATTGGTATTGAAAATTGTTTACATATTGAATTTGAATATTCAAAATCAACATATAGTTTAAAAGATGTCTTGGTGGGAAGAATTTATTTCTTATTAACAAGATTAAAAATCAAACATATGGAGATTAGTTTAATTACGAGGGAAACAGTTGGTAATGGATCTTCTCAATTAACGGATTCAAATACAATTAGATATGAAATCATGGATGGATCGCCAGTAAAAGGTGAGACTATTCCAATAAGATTATTTTTGGGTGGTTATGAATTAACGCCAACAACAAAGACAAATATGTTCAATGTTAAAAATTATTTAAGTTTGGTAATTATTGATGAAGATGGAAGAAGATATTTTAAACAATCAGAAATTGTATTATTCCGTGCTAAATAGAATATAAGAGAAATGTGTTTTTTTGCCCTAAATTTCTAATAAAAATTACGTGTTTTACGGTTCCCCAGGTTAGAAAGATGTAGAGAAATGACCCAGTTGATATTAATGAAGTTGACAGCCATCATCCCCAACCAAAGACTTCCATGTCAACATTTTGAAAATTTGGAACTGTCCCTGGAATTGATCATCGCCTAATAGCTATGCTAAGTTGATCTAATCCATAAAGACAAGTTCAGTATTCCGTTCCACCGCTAACGGAAAAACTTGAAGTTGAAAAATTATTCCATTAGATTTCAAATCTAAACGATGTTGATGAATACTGTTTTATGGTCAAAAGTATAAGCGACAAGCATCGTATCGTTTGAAATTGTGCTACATTCAGAGTAAGAAACCCAATAGTAGAATAATGCCATGAGGAAACTCCACGGCTGAGATTTCAAAGATATTTAATCAAGGCGGCAGTTTTGTCGTATCTGGTCAGGGTGAAGTCTAGCGATTTGCCTCATCCAGAAAAGCACACATCTGAAGATATATATTTTGAGCACTTGGGGCTGTTCTGTAATTCAGAATTCTTTATATCCCAACGCTGATTATTTGATAATTCTGGATCCTGGAGTTCTGGTCTCCGTCCCAAAATACAAACCCGCATTTAAAATAATTTTTGAACTAGATCCTGAACAATTTTAAATCCTGAATCCTGACTCGTGAGACCTCCGTTACTTTGCTCTTATTATTTCCCTTTCAAGAGAGCTTTCCACAGGTTTTATTGTTGAAGGGAAACCGACATTGTAACTTTTGCTTGTTGTGAATAGTTTTCGATGCAATTTGTTTTCATTGGGCGCAACTTGTAACTTGTAAAAGACGTGTAGCCAAGTTCCGTCAGTGCGGGAACATGACATGCGTTTGTCCTGTGGGGAGAACTTGCTGGAAAATTTCTTGCAAACATGGACAACATATGCAAGATTTGAAAATTTTATGGGGTTATTTCTCCAGAGAGAATAATCCTGAAGAAATAGGGACAGAACGTATTCTCTCCACGAAATATCAAGAACAGAGTGTACAAGAATAGGACCTGTAGAATTGTCGTATTCAGGAATCAGATATGTATGTTCAGCCATCGTATTTCAGGGATGGATGTCTAATGATCGTACGCTTATTGTAGATGTCGTAATTTGTAACATGATTCCTGATGATTCCAAAATTGTAAGTTTATAACGTGTCTATAATGTGGAGGGGCTCTCTTTATTTCAAGTACGGAGGGAAAACACTCCCGAAACGAGCTGAAACTAGAAGATTACAGTTTTTGACTTTCGCTACATTGTGTATAGGAAACATAGATTTTCAATCTTCTCTACGTGATTGTGGATGAAATCGTCGAACAACAAGACATTCAAATAAAATTTCACTTTAGCCACTTATTGATTAATCGATAACTAATATAGTCAAAGACAAGATCTGGGCTAATTGTCTGGAGATTAATAAACCATTCTTCAAAATATGGGGTGATAAATGACTTGTTCAATAAGCAAACCTGTAGTCAACGTTCTAGTGCATGTGCTTTTCTGGAGTATATCTACATTTATTTTTATGAAGTGACTTGAATCGACTTATCGCTTGAATCTATGAATTAGCCAAGAGAGTAACTAACTTTGGTGTAAATCACCGCCTTGAGCAACACTTCTTTAATTTTAAACTTCTGAATGCTAGGCAGGAAATAGAAAAGATTGTTCCTTCCATTTCCCTTGTACACGGCGGTCTGTTGTGTCTGTCTGGGAAAGCCCGTTTTCTCTTCAGGGAACCTTACCGCTTCTTTATAACTTAAAGTGGAACCTTGAAGTATGATGAAGTACTCCGCAAACTACTACAGCAAATTCTGGCTTCAATAACTATACAACGAATCAGAGTATCGTGATAAAGAGTCAGAGAATTAAACTTGCTATATGCTCTGTGTTTTCATGTTGTTCCCTTTTCGGACATACTCGTAGTTGTGGATCGTGAGCATAGAATACGACAACTAGAATAAGAATCTCGTGAAGAGCAGTGAAAAAGCGGAACTCTACAACTTTGAGATATTAGGGAGTTCAATAGTGAAGTGAATCTAAGAAACTTTTAATGAAACAAAACCATTTTCTTCTTCATTTTTTTGTCTAATATCCATGGGCCCTCTCCCATTTGTTGTGCTGCATTGATCTTTTGCTGTACGGATTTGAAATCGATTTAAATTTGGGCATGACTCCAAAAATTCGGGGCAAAAATAAATCTGCAAGCCCCATGGAGAATTGAATTATATGAGACAAACCACAAAGCGCCTTTCCAAAACAAGAACTCCCTCTCTAGTACCTTGAAGCTTAAAGCTTGGAAAGCTTCTTCATGTCAAAAATTTTGTT
This sequence comes from Hansenula subpelliculosa, assembly GCA_030582255.1. Lineage (NCBI taxonomy): Eukaryota > Fungi > Ascomycota > Saccharomycetes > Phaffomycetales > Wickerhamomycetaceae > Hansenula > Hansenula subpelliculosa. Next base: position 186,596 of record JAKTWW010000205.1, read on the forward strand.
GGAATGTTATTCAGCCATACAAGGTCTCCATTCTTTGAATATCCATCGTGTTGGGTTTTAGCTTATTCAAAGCGTAACCTAATCTGGTAATCCAGCCATAAGTTTTTCCTTAGTCACAAACTCACACACCCTGCAATTTCTCCGTAGAGACAAAATCACGATCTGCACAACTTGTTAAATTTCGAGACCGCTCCTCGAATTTTCTCCAGAATCCAGATTGCAAATTAAAACTAATGATCAATCAGCGCTCAACAAATTCCCAAAAATGCGCTATCTTTTGTAACTTTTTGGGCGCTATTTATTTTTGCACCGCTGGTTTATTATTCTGGCATGTAGCATTACACACTTTGCGCTTGAATGTCCACGGATCATCTCCCAAATATCTCCAGATTCTGAACATTGGACTGGACAAATCCACACCCATCTTTAAGCCTCTTTCAAATGCAAATGAAGTCGTGGAGAATGGGGAAATCCAAAAGTATGTAAAGATTCGAATCCATTGAATACATGACTTGTTTATTTAGATCAACTTTTTGGAAATGAAACGTATAAATAGCTCGTAATCTCCCCAAGTTTTCTCATTTATTTTCAATTCTCTAATTTATATAATATCACAATTAGAACCGCTATCACAATACAAAAGTTACTGCATTACAATAATGTCCACTGGTCTTTTTGAAAAGGGCGTCGAAGATGGCCAATACTCTTATACTTCAGAATCTGAAAAGAATCAACATATTTCAGATGTTCATAATGATACAACTCATGATAAAATTAATAAATTACAACTTGATCCAAATTTCAATTTTGAAAAAGAGATTGAAGAAATTGAAATCTTAGCAGCCAATTATAAACAAAATAGAACTTGGTTTCAAAGAATGTGTGCTTTAGAATATGAATTAAAATTTAAGAATAAGAATAATATGGTTCGTTTATTAGGTATTTTCGCCGCTGCCGCTGGGTTATTATCTGGTATTGATCAATCTATTATCTCAGGTGCATCTATTGGTATGAATGTGGATTTACATTTATCAAAACATCAAGCTTCTTTAGTTTCATCTTTAATGCCTTTAGGTGCTGTTCTTGGTTCTATTTTAATGACAAACCATTCAATAATTTTTTCGGTAGAAGAATGTCAATTATCATCTCTTGTGTTTGGTATACAGTTGGTGCTGCTATTTGTGCTGGTGCTCAAGATCATGGTATGATGTACGCTGGTCGTTTCTTATTAGGTATTGGTGTCGGTATTGAAGGTGGTTGTGTTGGTATTTATATTTCTGGTAAGTATTCATCATTAATTTTTCCATTGATATTTATCTAAGTTTTTAATGATATTTATCCGGAAAGCTTGTTTTCAGTTGCAAAATTTCTTGGAATATTTTTTTTTTACTAACTTTTGCTTTTTTTAGAATCTGTTCCTGCTAGAGTTCGTGCTAATATTGTTTCTTTATATCAATTGAATATTGCTCTTGGTGAAGTTTTAGGTTATGCTATTGCCGCTATGTTCTATTCTGTTTATGAAGGATGGAGATATATGGTTGGTTCAAGTTTAGTCTTCAGTACTTTATTATTTATTGGTCTTTTCTTCTTACCAGAATCTCCAAGATTTTTAGTTCATAAAGATAAAATTGGTGAAGCTTATGCGGTTTGGAAAAGATTAAGAGATATTGATGATCCACAAAATAAATTAGAATTTTTAGAAGTTAGACAAGCTGTTATTCAAGAAAGAGAAAGAGAATCTGAAGAAACTACTTTCCAAAGATCTATTGAATTATTCCGTAATCCAAGAAATAGAAGAGCTTTAATTTATTCTGCAATTATGGTTACTTTAGGTCAAATTACAGGTGTTAATGCAATTATGTATTATATGTCTACATTAATGGGTAAGATTGGGTTTGATAAAAAAGAAAGTGTCTTCATGTCATTAGTTGGTGGTGGTGCATTATTAATTGGTACTATACCTGCAACAATTTCTAAAACAGGTAGAAGAAAATGGAGTTTAAATATCATTGGTTGTATCATTGGTTTAGTATTTGTTGGTGTTGGTTATCAAATTAATGTTAAAACACATAAAGCAGCAGCATTAGGTACTTATTTCGTTGGTATTATCTTATATATGGGTTTCTTTGGTTGTTATGCATGTTTGACTTGGGTTATTCCAGCAGAATGTTTTGATTTGAAAACAAGAGCTATTGGTATGACTATATGTTCATCATTATTATACTTGTGGTCTTTCACTGTTACTTATAATTTCACAAAAATGCAAGAAGCTTTCACTTATACTGGGTTAACACTTGGTTTCTATGGTGGTATTGCTTTCATTGGGTTATTTTATCAAATAATTTTCATGCCAGAGACTAAAGATAAAACATTGGAAGAAATTGATGATATTTTTTCAAAATCTTCATTCACTATTGCAAAAGAAAATATTGTTAATATGAAGAGAGCTATTGGTAAACATCATTAGTTGATTTTTTTTAACAAATTCCCATTGAATTATTTGCTTAATAAAATAGTTTTATATATAGTTATCGGTTTTAATTATAATGTCTTATGAATTATAAGTTATTTTTGTAAACACTTTCAGATTAAGAACTTAATGAATTGATTTCATAAGTGCCAAATACTCTCTTACCTGGCCAATGTTCCAGCAACTTCAGTAATCAAAAAACTTCACTACTAACACAATCGTTTTTAAAATAAAATGGTTTATATTCAAATTTCGAAGGTTATTAAGCTGAATATTAAAAATATTAGATATTATATAATTAATATTTCCTTGTCACGTGACCAACTTTTAAATTTAAATAAATTATCCTGTTTTTGCTTTTATTAATTTTTTAAAGACAATCAATTATTGATATTTAACTGCAATTATTACATTAATGTTTTATTTAGTTCAAATTCCAAGATTTCCAAAACTTGGTTAAAATATTCAAAATTTAGACAATTAGAAATAAGGAAAAATAATTTAATTAAACTTCTGTAAAAGTTAATATTTTTTTTCCAGAATATAAATTTAGCCATTGAAAAATCTCTATGGCTATGGAAAGTCAAAGTATATACTAATAGCAGTAATAAAAATATGCATAAGATGTAAATGTATATTCTTTAAACTACCCTAAAGATTATAGGCCATTTAATTTGGCCGTTGAATTGGCAGATATGATCAGGGTAACCAATTCCGCGAAATTACAACTTGTGTATTTATTTTTTGCTTTTTCTGAAATCCCAAAAAAGCATTAGAAAATTTCAAGAAAACCTATCATTTGTTACAAACTTGTAAGGAACATTCCGTCTTTTGGAGGATATATATAGTCCAAACATTTCCATTGAATATTCGTTTAGTTGTGCTGCTAATTAACTAGGAATATTTTACTACTACTACCTTATTCAGAACTAGAAAAGAGTGGGAGTCGATATAAGTTTAAGTTGCCTCTATCCTTTTTGCTTATACAAAATTACCGCTGAAGTTACAAACAAGAAAAAGTCATCAAATACTTCAAAGTCATATTATATACATAGATTCAATGAGCTCAGTCTTGCCTTCTTCATTCTCATGGGGATTTGATCCAAAGATTCAAGAAAATGAACAAGAGGAACAATCTTTTAGAGATCATTCCAGAAATCACCACATTACAAATCATAGAATAAATCAAGAAGTTTTAGCAAATTTACAATCTTCAATGGGGTCCTCACCCTTAAAAGCGAAAAGAAAACATCAAGATGATGATCAAGAATCTAATGGTACACCAAGAAAGAATATGCATAATAAAAAAGTGGATAAATTCCGTGTTGCAAAGAAAGATATTTCACATAAAAGAACAAGAGTTCAAAGAATTATTGGTCAACCTTTACCTACTAATAGAATAATAGAAGTTTTAGACAAAAAGAATTTGCAACATTTATTGACAAACTTAATCAATTTACATCCTGAAATTACTCAAGATGTTTATCATTGTGCTCCAAAGCCAACAGTCCATTGTGCCATTGAAGTTCTATCAAGCAAAATTGATCTAATAATAAATAATTTACCATATAAAGTTGATGCATCTTCAGAATATTCATACTTAAGAGTTAAGCCTTTGATTGAAGATTTTTTAAGTGCATTATCAGATTATACATTACATTTTTTACCACCAGTGGAAACTCAACCATCAAACTCTTTAGAATTTTTAGATCAAGCAACTAATTTATTACACAAATTACCAAATTTCTCTAAATTATCAAATAATTATTTTAAAGAGTTAGCTTATGAACAACTTTCACATACCTGGTGTATTTGCTTGAAAGAATTTATTAAAAGTCCAAACTCAACTAATAATGCTGGTTTATTGTTATTGATTAATAATAATTGGGAAGCTAAATTAAAAAGACATAACGATGATTCTAATAATAAATTAGAACCAGTTGTTGAATTTTTCAAAGATGAAATTAGTTGGTTAAATGATGAGCTAAATGACAAAGAAGCTCCTAATAAATTGGCAAACAATTTTAGCCCACATAATAGCCCATTGCATGGATTCAAAACTAATTTATTAGATGGTTATAGATAAGCTGTAACTAGTATTGCATTAATTCATACTTTTTATTCCCCTTTCTTCATTATTTGAAGTTTCATTACAATGTTTATGATTACTTCTCTATTATATTTTCTGTTTTTATTTGCGTTCAAAAGGTTTGTTGTTGCGTGTTTGGTGTGATGTTTTTTTTTTCTATTTATATATTTAATGGCGTATGAGTGAGTCACTGGTTTTAGCATACTACTTTATAATTAATTAACGATCTTTTTCATTTTTTGTATATATGTAATTGTACAAAATGTATTTTAAACTAATCAGCTGTGATTTTATATTCTTCATTTCTTTTCTTCAAATCATTTAAGCTCTTCTCGAATTCTTCTTTTGAAACACCAGCTTTCCATCTTAAAGCATGAGCATAATGATCTTCTGGAACAAATGTGTGACCTTTAGTTCTATAAACTTGCTCTCTGTATGTACCACCTTCAACAGCATATTCTTTTTGAGCTAAGCCTCTTTTTTGTAATTCTGGGATCAATAAATCAACAATGTCTTCAAAAGTTTCAGGGAAAACAACATTAGAGAAATTAAACCCACTGATTGTTGATCTATCAACATAATCTTCAATTTGATCCGCAACTTCTTCTGGTGTACCAATAAAATAATTACTATCAAAGAAATGTTCTGCAATGTATCTTCTTGAAACAACATCACCTTTTTTATAAAAAGCTTTTCTGGTGAAACTTGAAGCAAGACCTTTGACAGCTGGATCATCAACATTTGTAAGGTCTTCGTCCCAATCCCATTTAGATAAGTCAAGACCACCACCACCTAGTTGAACTAAAGTACCGTCTAAATCCTTATATGATTCAATTTCTTCAGCTCTGATATTTGTTAAAAATTTCAACTTTGATGGATCTCTATTATAATTTTCTTTAGCAATCTTCTTTAAGGCATCGATCTTGGATTTAGCATCTTCTGGAGTTTCACCAATCAAGAAAATAACTTCACCATGTTTAGCACCTAATAACTGACCTTTTGGAGAAGAACCAGCCTGAATAATCAAAGGAATTCTTTGAGGTGATGGCTCTGTTATTTGCGGACCTGGAACTCTAAAAAACTTACCATCAAAATTGATTTCTCTAATACCTTCTGGATCAGAAAATATACCCTTTTCTTTATCATAAACTAATGCATCATCTCTCCATGACGATAGAAGTAATTCATAAAATACTTGTAAATATTCATCTGTTTTTTCATATCTTTGTGTCTTTTCTGGTAAAACATTATCATCACTTAATTGTCTACCTGCTGATGGTAATAATGATGTAACAACGTTCCAACCAACTCTACCACCAGAAATATGATCTAAAGTTGCAATTCTTCTAGCAAAATGATATGGATGTTCACTTAATGTAGAACATGTTAAACCAACAGAAACGTTCTTAGTTGAAATGGCAATAGCAGCTAAATATGCAGTTGGATCACATTTTGGAAAGTTATTACCAGATATAGCAGCTTCTGAAAAATTATAAGGACCTTTATAACCACCATAGATAGCCAATGAATCACCAATGAATAAACCGTGTAGTTTACCACGTTCTGCCAATTGTGCTAATTTTACCCAATATTCAGCCTTGAAATACTCTCTGGATTGGTCCCTTGGATTTCTCCATTGACCTGGAGCATGTAAAACTGGAGTCAAAGCTTCAAAAAAGTTAAGAATTAATGGTTCTTTTCTTGGTTCAGTTTTTTGTTTCTTGTTGATATGTTCAGGTGCAGTCATTTTGTTTCAATAAAGTTGAAGAAATTATGTCTTTCAAGGTCTAGTGTATTTCAAACTAGCAGCCTCATCGCAATTTATACTTCAAGATTTAGGAAGATGATTTGTAAGAGCCTGTTGATATCTTATTGTATGGCTCGAGTGCCAGGATTGGAAAGCGAATTGTGGCTTCTCGATATCCACACTTAGCTCAATTTGTCACAGGAAGCGCATCTTAACTAATCCATATGGGAAGAAAAACCTCCAAGCTAATCAATCAACCATCTAATATGATACCAACATCTTTCCCGCCATAGTTTTCACACAACGTGATCAATGGTCGTCTAACAAGTGCCTCCAATGCATGGTTGAATGAATGAATGGTTGAATAAAATCAACACTTTTTAATCGCACTGCCAAAATTTGTCGTGCCACTCAACTTCGGGCTCTCGCAAAATCGACAACGGCCTCTGTAAAATTAAGAAGGTTAAACTTGTTTCGAACTGAGAAAGACTCACTTTGGGGGAAACTAAACACTTCTTAACCGAGTTCTTAAATATTCATTACCTATTAACAATTTAAAGAGATGGCTGGAGTTAAACCCTTGCATCATGATCCAAAAAAGATTGATCAATTGAACAAGGAGGTAAGTCCAAATCAAAATTTCCAGATCCGATAAGAAATTAACCACTTTTAAACAGTTATATGTTGCTGCTGCTATTGGTGCTTTTAAAGGAGGTCTAATTGGTTTAACTACGGGATTGATATTAAGGCTCATAAGTCCAACGTATCGTAATGTAAGAACACCAGTACGTGTATTCTATCATGTTGCTTGGATAAGTACTGGTGCTGCGTTTTGGTCAGAAAAACAAGTTTATTCATTTGAAGGAAGAGTTTATGCGGAAGAAGCAAAAAGAAGAAGTAAAATTTTGGATGAAGCTGCTGATAGAGGTATTTTTTTAGAGGATGATAAACGTAATTTAGATAACGGTTTACATAAACCTGAAGTTATTGACCAACTTGAAAAAGAACTTGCATCAAAGAATTGAAAACGCAGTTTATACTACTATACTTATGATAAGTCATGAAGAATCCGAATAAATGATTATATATAAATGTTGTTCCTGTAATTTCATTTGTCATTATTTTGGAATCAATCTAACGGGTTTCTTATTTAGAAATGTATCCTCCATCGATATGGTATTTGTTTCATTATGTACCCATTCACGCTGCTGTACAGCATTGGCCAATTCAACAACATGTGATAAGTCATCAACTAATCCAGGGCTTCCATTCCTAATAATACTGATCTGTTCAGTGTCCATACCTTCAAATTCAGAAGTTACAGAAAGTTTAAATTTGGCAAGATAAAAACTATCAGAAGTCCAAATTAAAATTTTTGCACTACCTTTCGTAACATTCATAAAAGCAGCACCTTTAACCAAAGAATCATCTCTTTCAGTGAGTGGGAAACACAATGGTGCAGTCCATCCTTTATGCCAGAGAGAAATGGAGTCTTCATTAACAACCAATAATAGACTTTTGTTTGCACTTGATACTATTATGTCCCTAATTCTGTTATTTGTAACAAGCACCTCAGTAGGTTCATCATCATCTGAAGTAAGATCCCATATAAAGACAGCACTAGGCATTGATCTTGTAGTAACGAATAAATTATCACCATTAACAAGAAACTTTAGGACGCCCTTCATATGTAACGGTAAGTTTTCAATTTGAGGAACTTTATAGCCCTGCTGTCTTCTGAAATATTTGGCTTCAACATAATCTTGTTTCCATATTTTTGCTGATTTTAACTTTGATCTATGGAATAATGTATAATCAGGGACTAGTCCTGTAGATAATTTTAATTGATGAATATTTTCATAATGATCAATAAAATAAACCCTATCATCATCAATCCATCTCACTTCAACAGCACCTAATGGGTCTTTATCACTTTGAAAATTGAACCACACATCATGGTTTGAAATTGAAGTTGTAAATAATGGGAATGTAGAGATCTTTGTTTCACCAATGATTGAATCATTACATAATAACCATTGTCCATTTGGTGACCATTCAACCGAATCTGTTAAATTCAAAAGAGAACCTAGATCAATACTATGTAAGTTTGAGATTGTAGATCCATTATTCATAAAGTTTAAAGCTTTATACTTATTATTATGGGAAGTTATTATCGTGAAGATGTTTGAATTTGGTTTGAATAAAACTTTATTAAATTTTGGGTTTTCAATAGTTAATAATGGTTGAGGATAATCTAATGAAAATATCTTTGCACAAATTTCATTCGTGGAAAACACCACAAGTTGTTTTGACCTTTCGTACGCTGTATCAATCGATTCTTGGCCCTTGGGTAGCCATTCAAAACTCTCTATACCGAAAACATTATCCTCTATTATTGAAATATCAACTTTTTCATTCTTTATATCATAAATCTTGATTGTATTCTCATTGGCTATCAAAACACCAATCTTGCTACTTTCACCATCATGTTCTGGTTCCCATTTGATCTGTGATATTCTAATGAATTTATTATGAGTTTTGGAGTTCAACCGTACCAATCGTAGTAAATTTAGTGATTCTGATTCTCTAATGACAAGTTTTGAGCTGTTCAGGTATGCAATATATTTACCACATGGTGAAGCTACAGGATTGTGACCTGAGAAGGTAAACTTGGATGACTCATCAATCAAAGACATGTTAGCTAACTTTTCATCTCATGTCTTTCTCATGAGTTTGTTGTTGATCTAGTGAAAGGTAAACACAAAAATGGCATCGCGTAAAGACAGATTTTTTTGATCCGGGAACTACTTTCAGAGATTTTTGTATATAGAAGATTTTAGACAGTTTATTAATCATTTTGATGAACACCAATGTGTTTATCAATCTCGTTGATGAGCATATCAGCATATATGAGGCTCTGATATTGCTCCATGTTGGAACTTTTGCTGTCAAAAGTAGCAACTAGTTTGGAGTATGAACTTTTCATACTGGTGAAAAGTCTATTTTTAACGGAGACTCTTTCTAATCGAAGACACTCTGATATTGGGGAATAAATTTCGTCTTCATTAGCTGACCCTTCATCCTCTTTTAGATTGTGGATTAGTGGAGGGTCTTCCATGAAATTACCTGGAACATACTTATCGCCTGAATCAATGATAAATCCTATAATGTACTGTGAAATGGATGATCTCAAAACATTATTCAAGATCTCTAATAAAGCTTTAATATTTCCAGCGGAGACTTTCCCAACATCCAACATAACTTTAGGGTAATTGATACCTTCTAATAGCTTATCAATGATACCATTGATAAAATCGCAATCCAATAATACAGTGTTGTATTGAATAGGAATCACCAAGAAACTATCCCTATTACCTATGGTACTGGCGATGGCAACGTTTCCCAAATCTGTCATGGACAAGAAGTGGTGTGGATCTGAGCTTGCCAACATTGCATCTGTTGCCTTCCTTATTTTATGGTCAAGTAGACTTTCACAAAAATTGGCTTCCGGGGTAGATGAATTGAAACCAACAGGGAATGGGACACCACTTGCTAATTCTCTATGTGTCTGTGATTCAAGGTTACTAGAGGATACCAAACCTAAGCTGAACAAGTCATTAACATAATGACAACAGATCGGATCCCCAATGTCACCAACTATGGGTATTCTTTCAGCTAACTTCATCATTAAAATTCTGCAATTAACAACCCCATGGAAAGCAACTCGAGTCATATAAGAACCATCAACATACATTTTCTCCTCACTAATGTTCAGATTCATTGCAATTTTCAAATTTTTCAATGGAATGTTTGGCTTGAACAACTTCTTTAATTTATCTGGTAACTTTTTACTATCAACAGTATCAAATTGAGCTCCCGCCAAATTTGATTTAATCAGTAACCATTGAGAGCATGCTTCAGCTTGAAGATTATCATCCAAGTTCCTAGGACCAACTATAACAAGCCTCTCCTTGGATTGTGGTCTCTGTAATTCTTTGGTAAACCTATTTCTAAAATTAATGATTGAATCTTTCAATTCTGAAGCGACTGGACATAAAAATTCCTTGACGACGTCTGGTTGAGTAACAGCAACCTGACCTCTTTCTTTACCAAATCAATTAGTATACAAATACTGCAATCAGTAATCAAAGAGGAGTTTGTATAAGTATACCATTCAAACATTCATCAGTTCCTGTAGATAAATCTCCAACAGATAATTCAGTCAGGGCATTCCACCGCTGCGATCTGGACCTAAGAGACGAGCTCAAGGTGCTCGATTTGGATGATACCTTCATTGTTAACCAACTATAGAGCCCATACTCGAGTGTGTCAAGATGGTAAAAGTTTCTGAATCGTATGTGTTCTTGATAATGGAAGCTCTATTGTTTATTATTTGATGTTTGGAAATTCAGTACACACAAAACCGGAAAAGTCGACCCAGACAAAAAAAGACACCAGCGCTTACAAAAAGACAACAATCAGTATCACTTGAACAATCATCAGTACAAGCCATATAAAACCAAGCGGAACGATGAGCCAGATGAACCAAAAGAGATCAGAATCATTCATAAGTATGTCATAGTTGTCACGGCACTCTTTTGAACCAATTACTAACCTCTCAAACAGAGAAAGTGGATACGAATACAGAGCTCCTCATCTCGAGGTTCACCAACATCATTGCATTATCAGTGAGTATCATCAATTATTAGCCTCTTAAAGATCATTGAGAACTGACAATGGAAAGGCATCCACAAGCTCACAAGAAGTTCAAGCTTCAGAAATGCTACAGATTGAATTAAATGCACAAACAATGGTGCGACTAGTGGAAGAATTATTATCAGTTTCAAGAACATTGAAGGAAAGTTGGATACTTGGTCAATTACCAGAATTTAAGAAAGTTGAAGATCCAACTATCGGAATCACTGAAAAAATTAATACTGTGCTAGAAAAAGTTTTGAATAGTTCCAAATTCGATGAAGAAGTTGAAGTTGAACAAGATAAAGAATTGGAAGAGGTAAAGGACGACGATGACGAGAATGATAAAGATATGAAGAAAGAGGAAGTCAAGCAAGAGGAAGGTGAGATTAAAAAGGAGGGAAGTATTGAGGCAGAAGTGAAAAAAGAAGGTGAAGACCCTAAAGACGAAGTAGTTAAGAAAGAAGAAGAAAATGAGGATAAAGATGTTAACATGAAATCTGAAACAGAAGGTCAACAAGAGAAATCCGTTGAAGTCAAAGAAGAGCAATCACCTCAAGAATCAAATAAAGAAAATGATGATAATACAAATCAGACGTCTACAAATCAAAACAATACACAACAAAACAATACACAAGTACCGTCAAATGACGAAATTATAGATATAAGTGATAATCCAAATTTTGATGAATTAGATTTTGAAAGTTTTGGTAATATGGATCAAAATAACGATGATAATGATATAATAATGCTGGATTAAGAAGTCCGTTTACTTTTATAACAATAAACTACATTTGTTCTATACCAAACCGTAATTAAAAAAATGTATTGAAAAATTGATTACCATGAACTAAAATATCCCTTGTTAAAAATGTTTTTTTTTTCTTCCTCCTTTCCTATTGTAGTTTTCCTTTAAATTCCCAAATGAATTTAATACTTCATCTATTCAAAATCATAAAATACACAATCATCATCATCATCTTCATTATCTTCGTTAGAATCCCTTTTTTCCATATAAAATTGTTTAAAATCGTTATTCAGATTAATATAATTCGAAGAAGGACCCCTTGGCCTTATGTTATTATTAACAATTTTCAAATTGTTTGGATTTGTTTTATATGAAGGTAATAAATCCATTGGATGTATCAAAGATTCATAAGGATCTAGCTTCCCATCATCTGTAACCATAACTAATGTTTCTGAATTAAGATAATCATCCATTGAATTTGTTGAAATGGATCCGAGGCTTTGGTCAATTAATGTTGTAGTAGAAGATTCTGATTGTAAATTTGATTGTTGTTGTTGAAGTAAAATTGGTGATGATATTATATCTTCCAGAGATTCTTCTAATGGCGTATGTGATAAGGATGATGATACAGCTACTGCTTCAGATGCAGGTATTGATAATGATGATGATAATGATTTTGTCTTTTGTGTTGTATTAGTATTTACCTTTTTGTTCATTTTGATCACTCTTCTCTTCTTTTTACCTTGAGTTGTTCCATGTGGGTTTATCTTCATGTTTTGGTATTCAACTTTAGATAAAGAGACTCTTTGAATCACATCTGTAAACCCCTGAGGTTTCAATGAAAACGTATCAAACAAATTTTCTTGCAATTTGATGTTTGTAGGTTGATCAAATAACGATAATGAGCTTATGGATCTTTTCAAACTTGGTTGAATATTAACTTCATCTTCCAGAAATGATTTTGTCTCAATAGTTGCAGCAACGGTAGAATCACTTTCTGGTTTCTTAACATCATCTTCAAAATTTAATGAATGCAACATTTCTGGAAGGTCTTGTTTCAACATATCAGTGATCATATTTAAAGTATCTTGTTTAATCATTTGAAATAAATCTTCATCTAAAAATTCATCTAATGAAGTTTCAATATCTAAATCTATGAAGGGATCATCATTAAATACGACTGTGATTCTTCCATTATAAACAACTGTTAATATAGCATCTATTTTAATGTTTTTAATCTTGAATGCAACGGGTAATATAGTTGATTTATCAGCTAATACAAAAGATGGTTTGGTGAATGAATCAAAATCAATTAGTTTAATAGCATTTGCTTCATAATCTGTATTGAAAACAACATTTAGTCCACCATCATAATTGAATTTGAATAACCCTTTAAATTTCTCTTCATTTAGATCTATTATATCTAGTATTTCAAATTTTGGTGCTTTATGACTTAATGATAAAGATGAGATTGACACCTTTTGCGGAAGTTGTGGAATGGTTGTTGAGCTTAAAATCGAATTTATTGAAGATTTAAGGTCCAATGCACTCAAATCCAACCAGTTGAAGAAAAAAGACATGGTTCAAAGATCCAATTTCCAGTGATTTTAAAGAATAAAAGATGAAAGTTGCTTCTTTTGAAGGGCGTGAGTGATGATGATGCTGATGATGATGACTTGATTTACCGGGATTAAAACCAGCGCTTGCGATTCAATTTGTCTGGTGAGATTCCTGAGCGATATAAATAGTGGACCTTGCGTGTAAACTTTAAACTTGTTTTCCAATGTGTTGCAACTATATTTGCATTATCCAATGTGACTTATTCGTTATTATTATGAGATGGTAATACGGTAAACATGGGTTCCAATCGTTTTATAAGTTTTGCCTTTTGGCTGGTTTCAATTCAGACATGTGTTGGGACAGAAATCGATATCAGCTGGTTGGCGACACACACCCAACAGTGGCCATTCAGGCTAAATACAGTGAGAAATGTGTGTTTAAAGGGAGCAGTCGGGGAGGAAAGAAAAGTGATATGGTGATAATATAAGCAGGTAGAAAGTATGGTGTATTCACGTAGTTGTATAGGTTTGGTTTACTCTTTTTGTTGTGGTTATTGTATCGTTGTTCGTTAACCAAACAGCCGATAACACAATATGTCAAATGCACTAGCTTCGAGAACAGATTCTAGAACACGAGATGATATTGATGAGACAGCGACAACCTGAACCATGTTTAACCAGAAGGTGCTATGTTTTTATTGTCAGTTAGTGCTCTTGCACCGCATACAAAAGCCTAATCATCAGCTTCACCAACAAGATTACCTTCTCAGTTGTTGGCTTGAAAATTCACGTTACACCGCCAATTTCTTCGTTGAGTTCGAATATTTCCAACAGAATTCGGATTTTCAATTTCTCCATGCTTGAGTAGTTTGAGTACTGGAAGTGTCAGTTACTAAAACAGCTTGAACAACCAGGTCGATTGAACGATTTGAGACTTGAGATTCGAGAATGCTACATTGAAGGACATTTACGTTACCTGTTAGCATGTTATCTTGTCACTATATATACTCTTATATAAATTAAACGAAAATAACCTAGTATCTCGACGTTCAGAAAAACCATCTATTCTCTTTTCTGAAACAATACCAAGTATTATTAACCTTTTCAGATTGTTTAGGGAAACTATAATCAAATGAAGTCTCAGGTTTACCAAATCTTTCTTCAAATAACGTAAATGGGAAATAACTATGGTCAACTCTTTCCAACCAATGCTTTTCTGAAGGAACATCACTCCAATGTGTATACTTCACTTTTGAGACATAATGATCATGTTTTTCTGTGGGTATAACTTTTTTATCATCTTTATATGGTGCACCAATAGGAACATGAACTCCTCGTTCTGCCGCATCAACTTCCCATTGAATATCAACCATTTTTTTAGCATGATCAAAACATGTCATAGGATCTCTCACAATATGGTGGCTTCTTGAAGATGGTTTAGGTCCATAAATCATATAATAAAAGATTTGACATATAACATAAGTCATTAAAAGTAAGAACAAACCAGTGATTAAACCAATTGGAAAATATATAAGAAAACTTGTCATGATTATTCTTTGAGTTTCTTCTGAAATCTTCATCTGGGTCATATAATCGTAAGTGAATGGATTAAACATTTTGTTAAATTATTTTAAATTTTTTATTCTTTATAGTCTTCTTCAAAACATTAACGTTGAACGAAAGTAGATGGATATCAAATGACAATAGAAAAGATATCCAATTTATATAACATTATCCATCATCACCTCTTTTCTGTTCTTATAGAATGTTGTTGACCTCTGGTATCATTAGAACTCTTCCATAATTGATCTCATCGGAAAAACATCTCATGTCAGAAAATTTAATCAGCCGGAATGCAAATAATAGAGCTCAACTTAACCCAACACTCATAGAGGCCTAAGAATCACTATTTTGAGACAACACCATACATCCAGAATAAAAAGACGTCTATTCCCATCATATTTCCTGTCTCGTCCAATCAGAAAATTCATCATTAACATCATCACCTTGTTTTCTAATCAATGAATAAAAAACAGGAACTTTAATAGTTTTATCCAATATCTCATTCTTTCTGACAACAGTTTCATAATGATCTAATTTATTAAATTGTTCAAATTTCAAATCTTTGATCTCAGCTAACTTCATTTTAAAAATTTCTATGATACTAATCATTTTTTGTAATCCTTCACCTGAACTCATCAAAAACACACATTCCCCCTCGTCTTCTCCATTAACCGCTGTAGCTAGTTTAAGTAACTGACTAACTCTTTTTTGGATCTTATCCCCCTTTTTAATAATAATTGATTTATGATTTGAATTTGTTAATGTTTCTGATGATTTGAAACTTTGAGAAAATTGAAATTGTTCTTCTTTAGGAACTTCACTTGATTGACTTGTGTTATGTTTCTGTTTTTTCAAAGGAGGTTGTTCAATAGAGTCCTGACTACTCATTTTGATATGAGAATGATATGGATTAATTCTAATACCTTTGTTATTAGATCCTAATACCAATTTGGCGCTGATAATTTTTTTTTTTTTACTTAGTGCATTGGAAACGGCGCAGAACGCATTCGCGAATGTTGACTTAGGTATAAGATTAAGTTGATCAGACTACTGAAATCAGATTACTAGAACACATTTCTCATTAAATTAGGTTACATGAAGGTGGATAGTATATTGATATAGTCACAGTGAAACAGTATCATCTTTAGCGTTTCCTGATGTCATCTTCAAAGTCCAAAGCGAATTGGATTTTTAACTTGATCTCATGTTCATCACACCTTAGATAATTCAATAATCTTTTATTGAATATTGACAAATCGTTCGTCCTTTTATACTTCTTGAAAGCTCTGAAGAAACATTTCCATTGTTCTTTAACCCAATGCTCCGCATCGCCTAGTTGTTCTTGCTCTTGCTCTGGTTGTTGTTGTTGTTGTTGTAGTTGCTGTGGTGGTGGTGGTGGTCTTTGTCTTTCTTCTCTAATAACTGGTTTTGATTCTGAAATTGATTCAACATTGGGTATATGATCAGAAATATTTTCAATCATATCAGCTGATATTATTGTATTATTACCCATTGGAGCTAGTGTTGGATATAGTTGTTTATGTTGATTTGTTGGTTCTGATCTTTTTATAGGTGTTTGTGATGGGATTATTGGATATAAAGATGGTTTAGATTTCTTATTGATAGTTGAGGTCTCTATAGGTTCATCATAACTTTTTCTTTTTCTTGGAGGAGATTCATGTCTTGGTTTTTCATCATTAGGTGGTGGTAATGGGACTGTTAATTCTGGAACAGGTTCTTCATCACTTGATTCAAACTGTGACAGATCTAATAAACGTGACGATCTTCTATCAGAAGTTATCGAAGCAGTTGTAGGTTTATTATCAATATTGGAGGTATTTGAAGCAGGTTTCTCCAATAGTTGTGAATTTGGTTTGTATTTATTTTCATCAATTATTGGATTTTTGATAAATTCATTCAATTGCTTAAAACTTGAATCAAATATGGGATTAGGAACCTGATCTTTAAATATATTAGGCAATGTTCTTGGAGAGATTTTCTCAGTTTTCTTCGGATCCAGTGGTTCAAGCCTTTGAACATTTGATGTAACTTCAGATTCCTCAACTTTTTTACTTGAACTTGATCTATCAAAGAATATAGATATAGCTTCACTCTCTTTCTTTTTTCTTAGTGATATATTTTGCCTTTCCTCTTCGATAAATCTTGTATTCGTTATATCGGAAGCTAAATTCCTTTGTGATGGATGATTACCATCCTCCTCATCTTCATATTCTTCAACGGTTTTAGTCATAGCTGGATACAGAGATGGTGGTAATGATTTCCCTCTGGTTGAAGTTGTTGACTCTGGTTTGGATACCTCATCTTTTTCTTTAGCTGTACTTCTTTCATGTCTTCCTTGCCTACTAGCAGGCGACTTTTTTAAGGTTCTATTCTCTTGAGGTCTTGTTCTTTCATTATGTGGTGTTTTGGAGCTTGGTGGTGTGAAAGTTGGAAACGATTTTGACAATGAATTGGTCGATTCTGAAATTTTTGTTGCCGTTGTTCTAGATGGAACAGTTGAGGATGATCTTCTTAGATTTTCAGGTGGATAAATGTGCTTTTCAGGACTCAGTATATCACTTGGTATTTCACTCAAAAGAGTGTTATTACTATTGTGATGTACCCCAATCAAATCATCATCATCATCATCCTCTGCATTGTTCTGGTTGGAAATGTCATGATTGATATGGCTGTTTGTGACAAGTCTTCTACTTGAGCTATTGAATGTAGCGGCAGCAGCAGCAGTAGCGCTATTGGACTGTTCTTCTCTTGAATGATCATGATACCTGCTTCTTTCCCTTGATTTTGAACTTGAAGGTGATTCAGCTGCTGGTTCACTAACTTTTTTGGGACTTTTACTAATGCTTAAATCTCTAGTCTTGGGAACTTTTGGGGTACCTTTCCTTAATGGTTTCTTTGGTGATGATTTTATTGGAACCTTGAGCGTGTTTGATTCTCTTTGGCTCTCACTCTGATTTCGATTACCTTTGCCGCCTTTATAGTCATCATAAGTAGTTGTGGTATCATATTCATCACTTGATTCATCACCATGACCGAATTGTCTTATCGTCTTCACTGGAGATGTGACTATATTGGAATCATTTCTCTTTGGGTATCTCTTGTTCCAGCCTGGAGTAGACTTCTTTGAAGCTGAGTTGGACGTAGCTGACCTCTTCAAAGACGAAGAAATGGATGGTGGTTTGGGATTGGCTTTATTCGGTGTTAATTTGTTTAGCACTGCATTGTTGGTATATGCTTCCAAGTTGGAGTGCAACCTCTCGCGGATGAACTCATCCTGCTGGGTGTGGTCGTCCTGCTCCATCTGGTGTGTCTGTTGTGTTTCTCCCCCAGCTCCTTTCACTAGCCTCAGTTGATGCTCTAGTTGTGGGTTTATAGCATTTCCCACTCTCTTTACAATTGTTTATATTTGTTTCAACCGCGTTTGAAAATCGTCTGTCAGAAATTTGCGTGTCATTTTTGTGTTTGTGAGAATTTTACAAAAGCGTAAACGAAGTCATCAACCACAACTTGTGCCATAAGTCAACAGCTTTTTGCTAAAGGACCTACTCATCCACTACGAAAACACACAGGACACTATAGCTGGACTTCCAAACACATATAGATCCATTGAGAATACAAAGCACTCCGCACTGACACATTCCATTTATCATCAAACTGCAGGGATAAAGAACACATTGCCTCTCTAGATTTATTGTCAGAATTTCATTCCGTTGTCATATTCCTACTCATTTGCCATCAACCCCAAGAGGACAGATCATTGAGAACAAATAACTTAATTCCATAATTAACCATACGCTAATTCAAATATCCATCAAAGATATTAATCTACATACATCCATTACTACATAGATTTTGTTTCAAGAATTTCCATTCCACTTATCTATATCTTTTAAGGTTCATCCACAAATCCCCCAAAAATCATCAAAAAAAAAATAGACTTTTCCCAAGCAAAACAACATCCTCAAATAATGTCTGAACCATCAGGAACTTTATCACCAAACTCTGCTAATGCAAGACAACATCGTAGAAGATCATCTTCTATTATATCACATGTTGAACCTGAAACTTTTGAAGAAAAAATCGATCAAGAATCAACTCCAAATTTAAACGCCAATTGGGTTCATTCCAAAGGTGCTTGGAGTATTCACATTGTTATTATATTAATTTTAAAAATATTTTTTGATTTAGTACCTGGTTTATCAAATGAAATTAGCTGGTCATTAACTAATTTAACTTATGTTCTTGGTTCTTATATCATGTTTCATCAAGTTAAAGGTACCCCATTTGAGTTTAATTCAGGTGCTTATGACAATTTAACAATGTGGGAACAACTAGATGAAGGTGATTTTTATACACCAAGTAAAAAATTCCTTGTTGGTGTTCCAATTTGGTTATTTTTATGCTCAACTCATTATAGTCATTATGATTTAAAACTTTTCGTTATAAATTTATTAATATGTGCTGTTGGAGTTGTACCAAAATTACCAGTATTTGATCGTTTAAGAATCACTTTCTTCTGAAAAGAAGTTAAAGTATCATCATCCATCATCTATCATCTATCATCTACATTCCATAATCTATCATCCACAGAACAATACTATAATTTAGAGCTAGTTCTCTAGTTTAAGCCTAATGATTTTTGTCACATGTTAAACAATTTGGTTTTATTTTTTTTTTATATATAAAATCTCAGCTGAAAAAGAAGAAGGGATGTACTACGAATCTATCAAGATTCAAACAAGAGGGATATTGTTTATATACAGAGAAGAAGTCCCTCATTGTGTTTTTAATGAAATATATCAATTAACTTATAAATATTTATACGTTCATGATTGCATTATGCTTCATGTTGCAAGTTTATTTTATACTATAATTATTCTATATGTAATAATCATGTCTTTGGATGAAATTTTTAATAATAAATGAAATTGAAATTTGAAATTACTTGTAATATCACATGTAATGTTGATTGATACTGATTACATTGGTATTCGCGATTTGACTACAATGTATTTTATTGATGATGATTCAATTCCTCTTCAAAATTTCCCTGTTAATTTAACCTAATTAACCTTATATAAACCCTCAAATATGTAACCAAATAATAAAAAAAATGAATATAAATGCGTGTAAGACTTTCCTGATAAAAAATAATGAATTTTGTTGATCAACAACTAATGGGTATAAAATTTGTGGATATATATATATATATATATATAAACAAATCAATTCATCTTATCTTCCAGTTATGCAGTTTGTGACTATGATTGTGATTGTGATTGAATTTGTGTTTGATTTAAACGATCTTTAACTTTATCCAAAATTGGATTATCCAAACCTTTATCTAAACACATTTTGTATAAACTTTCAATTAAATCATGATCCGATTCGAATAAAGTATTTGTACTTGTACTTTCTGTATTAACTGAAAATAATGAAGATTTTGATGATGATGTTGAATCAACAGGTGATGATAAGATTGATTCTGCATTATTTTTCAAATTTGTGAAAACTTTTGTGAAGAAAGAATTGTTTGAATAATCCGTATTTTCATCATTTTCAATATTTTGTCTTGATTCTAAATATTCTTGATCTAATTTATCGAAATTTTCTTCAGTATATTGTGAAATGTTTAAATTCATAATTTCATTAATGAATGAATCAACATTATTTTGGAAAACACCCCAACAATTTTCTGATAATAAATGTTGATAAATTAATTCAGATTCATCAATACTTTGTAATAATTTGGAATTTTTAGATAATATTATTAAACCAACTCTTAATAAAGTTTCTTTAACACCTTCCAAAAACATGATATCAAAAACACGAATTAAGAAACTGAAAGGGATAGTGATTGAATAAAATGATAAGAACCATTGTGATAAGAAAATTTTCAAATCGACACCTAAATTAGAAAAATGTTGCGATAGTTCAGGTAATTCATCAATAAAGATTTTTTCAAATTGATAAAACCATAAATTCAAACCAGACATTTGATGATCATAAATATTTCTTAGTTTATTCAATTCAAAAAATTTCACTAATGAATTAAAAGTTTTAAAATCATTTTCAAAATGGAACAACATTGGAGCAACAATAAATTGTAAACCTTGACAATAACCCATATCTGAATCAAAGATACTATAAGCATTTAAGATTTTTTCAAATTTATCTTTAGTTTCAATATCTTTAAACATTGATAATTGTGGATAAGTTCTATTGACATCTTTAGTAATGATTCTAATATCTGGTGAAATATCATTATTTAAGGATTGATATAAATTTAATAAATATTCATCAACTTCACCATTTGAATCATTTGAAAAAGTTAAGATACCCCAAACACGATCTCTTAAAGAAGTTGGAATACCATTAGTTAACATGAATCTTGTATAGTTTGGTAAAGTTAAAATACAGTTTGAAAAATTGCTGATAAAGAACCACCAAAATGTAATTTCTAAAGAATCATATTTTTTCATATTATCCAACATTTTAAGACAACATGGTTGCAAATTTTCCTTAGGGATTTGTTCTTTAGCATAATGATCATTTTCATATATGGATTGGTTACAAGTTGAGCAACAAAAGGCTAAATCAAATGAGCCTGAATTTTGTAATAATGTTTCAACATCTTCCACGCTTAAATTGTCTAATCCAGAACTTGAAGTTGAATGGTTATTTAGTTTCTCTAGATGAGAAAGCAATAGGGCGGTTTGATCAGAAGTACCTAGTAATTGTTGAGCTTTGGATAAATTGGCCTCTAGTTCGAATAATTGCGGGAAACTTGAGTCGTCCATGGTGTCAAATTGGTGTAAGACTGTAGTGTTTGAGATAAAGATGGTTAAAAAAAGTAGAGGTGGTTGGCAGTTTTTTTTTATTAAAGAATGAATAGTGGTTGGTTATGAGTATTTTGAAGCAGTAAAGGAATGACTGGCACTAAGGCTGGATGATAGCGGTTGGAATAAAGCTTTGTTAAA
Source organism: Hansenula subpelliculosa (assembly GCA_030582255.1). Lineage (NCBI taxonomy): Eukaryota > Fungi > Ascomycota > Saccharomycetes > Phaffomycetales > Wickerhamomycetaceae > Hansenula > Hansenula subpelliculosa. The sequence continues at coordinate 208,468 of JAKTWW010000205.1, forward strand.
GAGTGACTATGGGTAGGACGTGGTTGTGGAAGAGTAGAGTTGCTGACCAGGATTGTTGTTGATATTTGAATCGAATCTGAAAGGAGCTGGTGTGTTTCAATTTCCAATGCGCAGGCGCTTTTTTGTTTTGATTTGGGAATTTACTCGAGACACGAAAGTCGCGGAAAAAGCGTTCGCGAAGTCGCGAATTTGCTGAATTTGTGAGATCTGAGATCTGTGTGGAATAGTATTGAGGAGCACAGGAGATTGAAGGATATCGTGGTTGGTGAAGGTGGCATATACGTGGAAGTATGAATCATGGAGCTAGCCATAGCTTCTGTGGATTGAGGGGTGTGATTATTTTTGGGGGCAATTCTTTGGTGCTTTGCGTTGATAATAAACCCCGGTTCCCCAGGTGAAAATATGTCTATAATTCCTACATGTCACATTGGAACTCATTACTGAAATCAAAAAAACTTTTAGTTATGATACTATTATACAAGATGATATGATAATCTATGCAATACGTTCTTTCACGAACGTGGTCATTAAGAATGGGCTCAATCTCTCTGGTGCTGTATTCAAACAGTTTCTTCACTTCCACAACTCTTGGTGGTTTCATTACTTTCTGACTTCAATAAACCATCATCAGCTAATTCAACATCATCTTCTGGAGTTTTTTCCTTTGATTTTTTAATATGTCTACCAAATCTTAAATACCAAATCAAATGTGAAGTGAAAATACCCAATTCCATGAATCCAACAATACAATACAAGACAATCCCCAAGACATCAACTTCTTTTGAACATGCAACTGATAAAGCACTGAATAAAGCACCAGAGAAGTCCAAAGTCAAGAAGATGAAACTAATACCAACAACACAACCTTTTCTTTTAGCTAATTCAAAATATGGTGGTAATAATCCAATAGCCAAAAGAACTGAAGCAATGATACCAAAAATTAAAGTTGGCCACATTGTACCTTGAGCTGTTACTTTCTTCAAAGGTACTATAAAGCCAACTTCCAATGCAGTAGCAGCTAATATAAATACACCAACATATAAGACAGTCTTCTTTTTAGATTGTGAAACTGGTGGATAATGTAAAGTTTGTGCCCATGTTACCAGACATAAAAATGTAAAACATTGTGGTTGGATTTGAATTGGAATACTAGCATCTCTAGCAACAAAAAAGATTGAAAATGGAACTCCACTAGCAGTCCATAAGAATAACATTAATGGTTGTAAACCTTCACAATTTTTTTTTCTATAATTTTGAATAATTTGTGGAATCATCTGAATACACCAACAAACTGTACCAATTGTTCCTAAAACATTAGCAACAACACTTTCTGAAGCCATCTTGAATTCATTAACCAAGTGAAAACTTTAATTTCAATATAATAAACAAGAAAAAAGACGATATTTGGTATTGTTGTAGTTATAAAAGTGGATCAATAGTTATTTAAGTATTCTTTATTATAGTTGCGAAATTCCACCGGAATTACCTATTGTGTCAAAAATTTTCACTCTTCGACACGTTTCTTTTGGGCCTAAGCAATAGTGATGTTACTCATCAAAAAAAAAAATAGTTTCTTTGTTAAAAGAATGTTGAATTGTCAGAAAATTTAAAGGAACCAGGTGGCTGATAGTTCCATAATATGACTATTTTGGAGTTTTTTCATTATGATGTTCTACTTTTCCAAGCATTTCGAAAGTGCTTAATTTTAAAATTCGAGAAGCACTAAAAAAAAAATTTCGCGAACGCAAAAAATTGCAAAAAATCTTCTCATGCATCGCGTATAGCTTAAATAACCGGCAAAGCAAATTGTGAATTTACAAAGTCATAGTGGAGTGATGGAAGTAAATCGCATTATATATGGCATTACAACTAATTTATTTTAAGTTCATGAAATCGTTCAATTATTTATGCATCAAAAAGATGAAAGTCAATAAAAATAATCAATAAAAATGTAGTTAATGGATTGACTCCATATCTTTTTTCTACTTTTGTCTTTTTTTTTTTGAATGTGAATGTGATGATGATGATGAATAATGCTTAAAATGTATGCTGGATGATTAGTGATGGATGATGAATGATGAATGATCGTTGATCAGAAGCCACGATTGCTTGATGATGTTAAAACAACTAATTTCTTCTTACGACCCTTCTTTTTACCACCTTGTTTATTTTCTTCATTTTCTTTAGCTTTTCTTATAAGTTCTTCCGTATTCCAATCATCTGTAAAATCATCTTCTGTTATAACTTGTTCACCTTTTGGAACTTTTGTACCCCATACTGTCGTTATATAATCACCTGAAGAATCTTTACTTTGTTCAGAATTGTTTTCATCATTCCCTTCACCAGAAAGTTCTTCATCTCCCAATGGATGTAATGGTTCTTCATCAAATGGTAAATTCTCTTGTGATGTAAAATCATAAGTACCCCATCCATCATTTTCAGTTTTATAAAAATCTAATGTTTTCAATTCTTGTTCAACATCAAATGATCTTTTCGCACGATCTTCCTTTTTCATTTTAGTTAAAATCTTTTTCCTTCTTTCATTCAGCTCTTTAGCAAATATCTTGTGAACTTCAGGTGATAACATATTTGTCCAATTAACATCAATAAAAGCCAATTCTGTACCTAATGGTAAATGACCAAAATATTTATATTTCTTTAATGTATTTTCAGTAACCATGTGACCATAACTGATATTATCAACTTTCAATAATAACGTAGTTGGAAAATTTGCATATGAACCATATGTGTTTAATAAAACTTTAACATCTAATGATGATAAAAAAAATCTTGTTGGTGAATTGAATGCAGTTTGATAAAAAAAATAACAATTTGAATCACTTAATCCACTAACGTTTTTATTTATGGATAAATTATCCATTGATGTGACTAATGGATTTGGTTCAGTATAGTTGTCACCAAAACCTTCTCTATATAGTCTTAAACGGAGATCAATATCTTCTAGTGCCTTCTTGACATATTTACCATCATCGTTATACAATAACTTATCTTCCTCATATTGTTTAGTGATTGCTAACTTTTCTTCTTCATATGAATTCACTATAAATTTCAAACCACCTTTCATTATTCTTGCATATGGATATAATTCAGTATCTGAATACCAAGGCATGTTACCAATTTTTTGATGATTTAGATTCAAACCAAATGGAATAGGTAAAATATTATCCATTGGTTTTGCCATTAATCTCAATACGACATCTTGACCAATCTGTGGAACTTCAAATCGTTCATCTGTTTCATTAATTAGAACTGGTTTGATCTCTTCAGGTTTGACTGAAAATGAACACAATGGGCATTCTTTATATTTTTGGAACTCCTTCTTTTTCACACCTTCTGAATCTAAAAAGCTCAACAAACAAGTATGGCAAAAGATATGACCACAAGAAATCATTCTTGGAGCAACAATCTCTTCAGTTAAACAAATTGGACAGTAGTTTCCCTTTGGAACAATCACTCTAAGAATTGAACTATTTGATAAAACTAAATTGGGATCCAATGTTTGACCTTTGTAATCATGTCTATAATCCACAATAAATCTATAATTTGCATTAACAAATTCTTCACCTCTTAAATGAATTTTTTCGTCATTATCTGATCTTCTTCTTCTTCTTCTAACTGGAACTGATCTATTAAGTTTATCTGATTCCAAATCACGGGATGGTAAGGAAAAATCCAACAAATGATTTATAGATATTTGTCCTCTCCTTCCTCTAGCTTTGAAATGACCAGACATAACTTCATCTTCTAAATTCAGACCAAACTCATCACCAATATGTTGACCATCAAAATTTGAATTAGATTGTCTATTATTGATATTATTTGTTTTGACTTCTCTTGGTCTTTGACCTCTTGATTTGTTAGAGCTTCGTCTATTCTTTGATGGAGCAGCTGGTGGATTTGTATGTGAAGACGTATTTGGATTTGATTTTTGTTGCTTTGATTGAGAAACAGGGGTTGTATTTGATTTTTGTGACGGAACAAACGCATTAGCGTTGGGATTATATTTGGAAGTCATTTTCCTTTTAGGTTGACTGTCAGCTATCAAGCCTTCACCTGTAATACTAGTTGGTTGATTCAATTCTGGAAAGATATTCGTATTAATAAATTATGACTCTTTGGGAGTATTTATCTAGGAAGGCAAAAAAAATTCTTGTTCTTCCTCTTCAAGCTACCTAGGAAAGTGCAAACAACCTCTTTCTCTAGTGATTTTCTTGTAGATATGTAATCTTCCAAAGGAGACGTATCACTCTGAGTATAGTGTAGTACTTGATCACAGGTTTGAACGAGCCTTGAAGCTGTCTGTTGCCTGTGTTTATGAAAGTGTTTAGCAGATAGAATTACTATTATGGAAACGCTCAACTTTTGTGTGCCAAAATCCAAAGCTGACAAAGCGCCCTTTTTCGCGAAATCGCAGCAGTCGCGAATTTCTATAGAAATGTCCAAAAGTATAACAACATCAAGCACTAAGAAGAATCGTATTTTAATAAGAAATATCCCACGAACCCCAGATAATGTCGCAATTCAAAACGGCCAATCTAGCGTGAGTTTGATACTAGTGTAGCAATTTGATCCAAATACTAACTTTCACTAAGCTCTGTCGTTGATTTACGTTCCGCAACTGATGAGAAACTTCCAATAGTACGTGTTCCCTTCATTTCTCCATGAATCTAATGACTATTACAGTGTCACTAACTTTTGAACCCTCTAGGCATTAGAGTCATTAGGATACCAGCAGTCATTTACATTAATTGATACAAGACTCGCACTTGGATATGCTACAGCTATAGCTGCAGGTTTAACTTTTTATGCTGAAAAGAAACTAAGTTTCGCAGATGCTCTACCATATACAAAATTATTGTTGGTACTTTATATGATATTTTCTGCTGCTTCTTGGGCTCATTCTAAATTTGTCGAAAAATCAATAGTATACAGTGGTAAGAAAGGTAATCAAACCTTAGACATTTCAGGTAAAATTGATAAACATGTTCCAGAATATAAATTAACATTCACATTATCAAATAAAAATGCATCATCAGTGACTTTTGATAAAACTCTACCATTCACTGAGATATTTGATAAGTTTGGTAACTTACATGAATCACAATTGAAAAATTGGATAAAGCAACAATTGGAAGCTAATACAAAGGAAAACTAGAAAAATAATAATAACTCATCTATAATTATTAATGCTATTAAATTGGTTCTATTTATATGAAGTGAAATGTCTATAATTTTTTAAAGTTTTGATCATGTTGATCCATAACACTTGTATCCATCTGACTGAAACTTCTTGCGAATTCATTAAAAGAATAAGGTAACATTCTCAATAATGGAATAAAATAAGTATATAATGGACCATGTAATGTACCTCTTTCTCCCAATTCAAATTTTCCCACAATCTGTGATGCCAAATCTTTAGCATTAATCACAGGTGCAAAAAATTGTCTTGGTGGTTTAACATCACTAAATAATCTTGTATTCAATTGACCTGGTGTAACAAGTAAGAATCTAATATTTGCTTTTTGTATTTCATGAGATACTGAATCGTGTAATGATATTATAGCAGCTTTTGTAGCAGAATAGATTGATAAATGTGATGGACTTACAAGACCCAATATGGATGCAATTGTAACGATGTATAATCTGGAAGTTGGTTTAACATCTTTGATAATTTCTTTCAAGAGAATGACTTGTGATAATGTATTAATTTGCAAGATTTCTTTTATTTTGGTATATTCTAGATCTAATAATGATTCATTATGACGGATTGCAGCATTATTTATCAAGATTGTGGGTATTCCAATAGTGGTTTTAATTTTATTGATTTGTCTCAACAATTGTGATTCATTGTTCAAATCACACTCTATGAAATGTACTTTATCATTATGGAAACAACTCTCTCCTGGGGGTTCCTTATCCAATATAATCACTCTAACTTGTTTTTGTGATAATAATTTGGAAATTTCTAAACCTAATCCATTAGAACCACCTGTTATTAAAGCAAGATCTTTCTCTCCGACTTCATCCCAATAACCTCTTTGTTTATATAATGTATTCAAGCGCCTTATCAGCCCACATATAACAACCAAACTTATTAAAACTTGTGAAAATATAGTTGGCAAAATAAATCTAGAAAAACTTAATTAGTTATTCTCATATTTGAAATAAATCTCATATATAAATTTCATACGTACAATGAAAGGAAAGTTAACCCAAGAATGAACCCTGAAGAAGATAATAATGAAATGATTGTATCCACCGTAAGCATTCCCAGAAAAAAAAAAAGCGAATGACAGAGGTAACCAAGAATTGTTAGAAGAACTTGATCAATCTTAGAAGTTGATGTTTTTGGAAAATTTGTTTACTCTTCTTTATTGTACGAGCATTTTAAATAAAATGGTTTATACACTACTCTTCGATAAAAATTTTGATTAAAGTATGGAGTTTTTACAAAATGAATAAATGTAATGAAATCATGAAATATATATGCAGAATAATTTACAAAAGGATTTTTTTTAAATCGAAGAAGCATCAAAAGCCAAAATCCAAAAGCCAAAAAAAAACAAAGAAAAAACGAAATCTTACAGACCAAACAAACCGCATCAGAACTAACGAATCAACTCCCCGAGACACAATCAATATCTTTTTTTACCTTTTTTTTGAACTAACTCAAACCCATCATCGTCAACCACTGGACCTGTAGATTCATCATTAGCTTCACCCATTTCAACATCCTCCTGTATTGGTTGTCCAGTTAATTGTGGAACTTCATCTTCTTCTTCATCATCTTCATCATCTGAAGTATCTGGATTTTCTGGATCTTCATTAATTGTAATATTTAAATTAGCTTGTCTATTAGCTCTATCTTTTTGTTTTTGTTCCCAATTGGAATATAATTGACGAACTTTTTCATAATTTTTATCAGCACATTCTCTATAAATTTTAATTACTCTATCAGCAATTGGTAATGAAGAATCATCTTCAACATTAACATCAAATTCATCAACCATTGCATTCAATATAGTTTCTTCAACTAATTCCACATCAACAATCTTCCCATCAAATAATTCCACCACGATAGCAGTGATCCAATCTCTCTTAGCTTCTGATTGTGGACCACCCCATTGATTTACAACAGCAATTTCTAAAGCTTCCCATGAATGTATAATCATGGAAACACCTAATTCAAAGTTTGCTTGTTGTTTTTCATCACTGAATCTTAAGGATTTTTCGCCCTCCACTGCTTCCACGTAGTCACTTGAGTCAATAACTGGCATACTGCTTGATATAATAAACCTGTCTCAATATTGAAAAAAAAAAAACCCAATGATTGTGTATCAGTATTTCATGTTTGAATCAAGCTCATCGCTATAAAACTTTTTTTTTTCAAAAACCCGCGATCCTCCTCGGAACTTCTCTCGGTCACATGACCGGAACATTTCAAGATTCGGCCCGAAGCGGCTGTGGATTTCAATTTGCGTGTTATTTCCAAAATTAAAATCAAATTCAAATTGACCACACGATGATTAGTTTCTGATGGGAACGTACAACTTTCAATGGTTAATTAACGCTTTTGCTTATAAAACAACAGATTATTAAGTGGTGTTTGTCCTTACTGCATATATATTCTGCTGACAATTGGGTGATTGTTGATTTGAGGAAAGTTATTCTCAATAGTTTTCAAGTATTATTCATTACATTTGATAAAACAATAGAGTGATAGCAAAGTACCATTCCAGGAATAAATTATACGTATCAAAATTAGGAACCTTTAATTTTTTACAATTTATAAAGTTATAAGTTTCTGTTACCAAAATGTCATCAGCTCAAGAAAATTCTGAAAAATTAGATGCTGCTTTAAGAGCATTAAATAAAAAACCTGAAGGAACTGATTCAATTCGTGATTATTCAATTCATATTACAGAAGATGGTTCAAAAGTTTCAACGAAAAATCGTATAAATAATAATGTACCACCAATTGCAAATTTTAAACCAACTAATGAACAATTGTTTTTATCAAATGGGATACCCAATTTAGAATTTTTAAAACAACATTTTTTACAAGAAGGTAGATTAACTGAAGAACAAACTATAAGAATTTTACAAATGGGTAGTGATGTTTTAAGAAAAGAACCAAATTTATTACAAGTTCCTGCTCCAGTTACTGTATGTGGTGATATTCATGGTCAATATTTTGATTTAATTAAATTATTTGAAGTTGGTGGTGATCCAAAAGATACTTCATATTTATTTTTAGGTGATTATGTTGATAGAGGTTCTTTTTCAATTGAATGTTTATTATATTTATATTCAATTAAAATTACTTATCCATCAACTTTTTTTTTATTAAGAGGAAATCATGAATGTAAACATTTAACTGATTATTTTACTTTTAAAATGGAATGTTTACATAAATATTCAATGAAAGTTTATAAAATTGCATGTGATTCTTTTAATACATTACCATTAGCTGCATTAATGAATAATCAATATTTTTGTTGTCATGGTGGTATTTCTCCAGAATTAAATAAACCTGAAGATTTAAATAAAATTGATCGTTTTAGAGAACCTCCAACTCGTGGATTAATGTGTGATATATTATGGAGTGATCCTGTTGAAGATTATGATGAAATGAATGATGAAGATGATAATGCATTATTTATTCCAAATAGTGTTCGTGGATGTTCTTATGCATATACTTTTAAAGCAGTTTCAAATTTTCTTACAAGAAATAATTTATTAAGTGTTATTAGAGCTCATGAAGCTCAAGATGCAGGTTATAGAATGTATAAAAGAACAGAAACTATGGGATTTCCATCATTATTAACAATGTTTAGTGCACCAAATTATTTAGATACATATAAAAATAAAGCTGCAGTTTTAAAATATGGTAATAATGTTATGAATATAAGGCAATTTAATTATACACCACATCCATATTGGTTACCAAATTTTATGGATGTTTTCACATGGTCATTACCATTTGTTGGTGAAAAAGTTACAGATATTTTAGTTTCTGTATTAAATATTTGTACAGAAGAAGAATTAGATGAAGAAACTCCATTAGATTCAAATGCATTAGAAAGATTTGATAAGAATGAATCATCAACTACTACTACAACTGCTACTACAACAAAACCAATTGATTCATCAATTAAAAAATCAATGGAAATTTCATCATCATCAGATGATGAAGATGTTGATGAATTAACATTAAAGAGACGTGCATTACGTAACAAGATTTTAGCAATTGGTCGAGTTTCAAGAATGTTTCAAGTTTTACGTGAAGAAAGTGAAAATGTTGAAAAATTAAAACAAATTACAGGAGGTTTTTTACCAAAGGGGTCACTTTTATCAGGATCTGATGGATTAAAACAACAAATTAACACATTTGAAGATGCAAAACGTGTTGATTTAATTAATGAAAAATTACCACCAACACCTGATCAAGTTTATCAACAAGATAAAGAACGTGAAGAAAGAATAATTAAAGAAATTGATGATTCTGTTATTAGAGATACAAAAATTCAAAGATTAGCTAAAAGATATTCAAATTCAAATATTAAAAATGCAAATAAATGAAGCAAAAGGGGAAAACCTAAAGCCCCCATCACATATCAAAATGCGTATCAAGTGTTTAATTTTATAGTAAGTTCTACAAAAATGAGATTTTATAACAAATGTAGCATTTTCTTTTCTTCTATTTTATTATAGTGCTCTTTAACACGGTCTAACCCTTTTATTACTATCCTCTTTATTAAATTCTTGGTCTTGTAGTAATAATTCATCACGATTTCTAATTTTAAAATTCATTTCATCATCATAAATATTCACATCCATTCCAGTTTCTCCAAATTTATTTAAAAAATTACAATCATCACAATTAAAATTGATATCATCTGCAATTCCTGAATTGTCTAAACCATTTTGATAAAAATTGTCAATTTCCATTTGATCAACTCCATCATCTTCTTCTTCATCTTCTTCATTACCGATATGTAAACAAGAACATTTCCCAATTGCATTAAAAGTGTTATAAATCATTTTCGTACCTTTATTCAATCCGAAGAATTCATAAGTGAATAATTTTTCAATTTCATCATTATAAAATCGATCATTTTCCCAATATTTCGGTATGATTGAGAATTCTATAAGTTCATCATCCTCATTATCATTATCATTGCTTTCATTGTTTCCATTATCATCATCAATTCCACCCCCTGGTGATGAATATTGTATATATAATTCAAGTTGACCATCTTTATTTTTCCGTACTGCATGTGCAGGAATTTTTAAATATGATAATTCAATTCCTATTTCAATTGAATTAAACCATATTATTAAACTTGTATTTAAAACGAAAATATCAACCAAGATTTCTTTCTTAATGAATACTGAAGATTTAAATGATTTAAAGAATCGAGGATTTGAACAGTTGAAAATCCATTTTCTACCACCTCCATATAAGATTGGAATTTCTTGTAATGAATATTTTAATGGTGTTGATTTTTGATATTTTTTAAAAGGGTCACAATTTTCTATTGATGGTTTTATTGTTATGATGTTGTTTGATGACATTATAGAAATATGTAGTAAAAGAATGACTAGTGTAATGACACTGATGGGTTTTAAAAAGATTTGAAGTTGAAGTTGAAGTTGATGTTGAAGTTGATGTTGATGTTTACTTTATTATTTTGACATGTAATTCCGTTCATCAACACGGACACTTAAAACCAACACAGTCGCGAATGAGTTTTGTAGATTGTAAGTTTCAATTATAAAGAATCAGTATGTGAAATGAGTTTTGTCATTATTTGCATTAATCGAATATTCAGTCTGTGAGGATTAAAGAGATTGAAGGTTGAAGGACAATATTATGTGTGTATGGATTGAATAGAATTCAAATCATCGTTATCCCAGATACATCTTGAACGGTTGAATCTCCGAGTTTCAATTCAACTGCAAGAGACAGGACACAGCGATGAAGTTTATTAAGAGGAAGCGACACAATATTATATATTCATCACAGTCCACGGAATACACCTTCATTTCTATCATCTCGTTGTAGACATTTCATGTATGTTTATTGATTCAGTTGAATCATTCAGTTGAATCATTCAGTTGATAACGAGCCATGTTGGTTTATTGGCTATTTCGCAACACTGATACTGGAATTTCCCAGGGTTTCCCAGACTTTTCAAATGCTATGCCTTTGATTGCAAAAATGGGTGTAAAGATGTAAAAGATGTGTGTAAATGGGTGCATAGTTAATTGTAGTTAATTGTAGTTAATTGTAGTTAATTGTAGTTAATCCTAGTTAATCTGGATGTCCACTGGTTATAGATTATGGTGAAGTGTTGGTTGTAATGTTTCCCTCCATCACCGCTGTCGCTTGTAACTAACAATACATTCGTTGAATCCCGCATGGTCTCAGATAATCAAATAATCAGATAATCAAATAATAATCAAATAATAATCAAATAATTAAATACAACGTTCACTGCGGCGTTTCAAACGCACATGAGATTAAGCAATTGGTCATTCATCGTGCAACAACTGTGGGCAATGAAAATTGTATTAAACCACCCACGCTGATATTTAATTTACTCTTTGCAAGTAAATTTACTGTATAAGGCCCCATTTTCTGATCAAAGTTAGTGGTGCCATATATTTCAACATCACAATATCCCACATTTCCTTACATTGTATATGGGTGTATTTGCAAATGAATGAGACATGTGTATAAATATAAATACATCTTAATCCCCAATTTATCATGATTATAATATTTGTATAGCTTCATATACTAGTTCATATATAGCTTTATATATACTTATAATCAACCACCACAATGCTTTCAATAAGAACATTCACTACAACTTCAAGAAATTTATTAAAAGATTCATCTAAAACATCTGCAAATTTAATAACAAATCAAACTTTATCATCTTCATCTTCTTCAAATTTTACAAATGTTGATGAGAGTATTGGTAATTCATTTAAATCATTTGCAGAATATAGGAAATCTGCAATTCAGCATGGTCCTTTAAAGAAATCTATATTTAAGAATGGTGTTGGTGTTGCCCTTGGCGGTAATGATTTAAATGGTTCAAATGGTGGTAATGTTGAATTCAAACCAATCTTAACTGAATATAAAGATTATGGCGTTAGTGATTTATTTGCGAAAAATGCAAGATCAAAAGATTATAGAGAATGAAGGACAAATATTAATTATGTTAATTTGCAACTTCAATCAATACGATATATTAAATGATTAAAAATCAAGTGATTACGATTATAGCGGATATCATTCATTCAAAATAAATCAATTGATTAATTATAATTATATCAATAATATTTATATTGTTTACAGTTTCAAGGTTGATTTAAATCAATGGATTAGTAAAAGGTGGTTATAATCGATCCATAGGGTTCAATACTTATGGAAAAGTTATTAAAGATAAAATGTACTAGCGGGCTAGTATATAGATGTATAACAAGAATGAATATATCATCTCCTCTCTTCACTCCATGATTTTAAATAAATTGCAATCAATGATCATTATTTCACTTTATTCAAATTGCACATCAATAATAATTACAATAATAATTACAATAATAATTACAATAATAAATACAATAATAAATACACCCCTCTTTTAATGGCCGCAACGGTTATTCTAAAAACACATCAACCTTATTCTCAATTCAATTGATGAAATCAGTATAATTATGATTATATCATCAATCAGTATCAATTGATGAAATCAGTATAATTATGATTATATCATCAATCAGTATCAATCAACTGTTATCATAATACATAATTATATTGATTAAATATTATAGATATCATCATGTTTCTATAAATTACGATAAGAATAGAGAGTATTTTGTACCGAATGATAAGCTTAATAGTTTATAGTTTATAGTTTATAGTTTATCGTTTATCGTTGTTGAAGTTTAATGATCACAGACACATATCTACTTCAGATGACTTAAAATTGACTTCAGATAAGATAGTGATGAATGTTGTTATTATTAATATAACTATTGTTATTGTTATTGCCTTCAGAATATGTTTCTACATTATCAAAAATCACAACGTTATCACGATAAGAATTTCAACAAGAGAGATCACGATGCAATTTGGACCACGAGGAGATATAAAGTTTGTTCACGCTTCGCAATGTCCAGGACCAATCATCGTCCCACACTGCTCTGGTCTAGTCCCTCTCCAATCTCCAATCTCCAATCTCCAATATCCAATATCCAAACCTTTGATCTGGAATCTTGAATCTCCAATTATCAGTGATTTCCATCTCCACTCGTCTGAGACTAGTCCACTGCCCAGAAGATCAAAGATTAATTTATGGTATAAACGTTTTCAATTCTCCATTCCCCAATCTTTCAAATAATTTTACAAATTAACAAATACATGACAAAGTTGAAGTGTATAAAACTTTAATCCCCTGTAGTTGAGTTTAATCATTGATGTCAAATCATCAAATCATCAAATCATCAAATCATCAGTTTATCAAATCATCAAATCAATGACACTATCAAATCAATGACACTATTATATCAACCATGTGTTAGATCTAGATACATGGTTATATGATTTGTGTGGTGTGGGTTACCAAAGATGGACAATAGTCAATGCTCCATGGCCAATGGCCAATGGACATACCCGCCACAGACCATACACTGCACAATAAATGAAAAATGAACAGTGGTAAACTACCCACAACTAAAAACTTTTTTTTTTTTGCTACTCACAACTTCAACGGTTGTCTCCTTATCCACTTGTAAACTCTTCTTCTTGTTCCTGATAACTCGAAAGTCTAGACAGAGCAAGAGCGCCACGACACACAACGCACAACGCACAACGCACAACGATGCACAAGGCGGCAATGACGTTGGGACAGACAGCGACAAAATACAACAAAGCACAAGGGAAAATCAAGCCCTGGTTGAGCTGTGATTGGGCTGTGATTGGGCTCTGAAGTGAAGATGTCTTTGTCCCGCGCATGTCCTCTCACTGGTTCGTACCCGCATGAATGCAATTGTATTCGCAAATCCTCCCAAACTCTAAACCGTCTGTAAAACGGTTGTATCTTCTCCTCTAAAAAATTCCCATTTCCCAATTTTCAACTTTTAGATTGAATCGCATCATTTCCAATTAAAATCTGAATTTGGGCCTTCCCAATGAATGGGTGTGATCTGAATAACCGCTGTAAATTATATTTATATATATATATATATATATTAATTAATCCCCCAGAATTTAACTAATCTAACTACAACTGATAAGTTGATAACAACTGAGAAATTGATTTAAAAGAGTACTCATACCCACAATCATGCCTCAGATATCTAATAGAATATCTTTAGATACAACATCACAAAGTCATCAACATCAACATCAACAACAACATCATCATCAACATCAACAACAAAATTTAAATAAAAATGATAATAATAATAAGATAATAACACCAATTTCACCAACACCTAAATCATCAGAATTATATAATTCAATGGATCAATCAATATCACCACCATCTTTTGAAGATATTCTTTCAGGTATTTCAATAACTCCATATTCAAGAGTTTCATTTGCAAATTTTTTGAAAAAAATTCATTCATTAGAAAATTTAGAATTTTTAATAACATCAAATTATTTTTTACAAAATGACAATTTTCATGAAAAGCAAAATATTTGGGATTCTTTATATAAAAATTTTATTTCAATTGAATCTCCAAAAGAAGTTAATATTCCATATGAAATTAAAGATGAATTAACAAAAATTTATCAAGAAAAAGATGATAATAATATGAGTAATATTCCAAGTGATGAATTAATTACAAATACAATGATTGTTATAAAAGATTTATTAAGAGATGCTTATCTAAAATTCATATCTATAAAAAAAGAAAAACAACAACAACAACAACAACAACAACAACAACAACAACAACAACAACAACAACAACAACAACAACATCATGGATCATTTGAAAATTATAAATTTAAAGAATCATCAACATCACCAGGATCTTTTAAATCTCATTTACCAACTCCACAATATGAAATTTCAGATCCAGGAGTTGAAACTTATTCACCATTAGATAATAATTCAAGAAGTGTATCACCATTATCTCAAGAATCAATTATAAATAATAATAATAATAATAATATTTCAAATAATAATTTACAAAATACATCAAATATTTCAAATACACCAATACCAAGATCTACTATAATAACAATGGGATCAAATGGTTCAAATGATGTTATTATGAATGATGAAAATAATGATGATATTGATTCTAATGCAATTGATTCAAAAAAATCAAGTATTTCAAGTGGGAAAAGTATTAATGGTATTAATAATGGAAGTTTTGGAAGTTCTGGTTCAATGAATAGTAATAATAATAATAATGGTAAAAATAGTATAAGTGAAGTTAGTAAAAAAATTGCAGGAAAATTAAAATGGAGAAGATTATCTTCAAATAGTGGATGAGAGTGATTTCCATAATAAATTGAATTATAAAGAGGAATGATGAATTATAAAGAGGGATGATGAGTTATAATAATAATGTGTTACGAAATGTTTTATAGAAATAGCATAGAAATCATATAATAATAATACAAATAGATGAAAATTAATGTGTAGCTGGAAGGAAATCATAATGAAATTATAATGAAATGACGTTAGATTATATATACATTATCCCACTTCACAATTGATTAAATAATTCATTGTGCTGGTATACACATAGATCAATTGAAGTAGAGCGGCTAAACAGATTATAATCATCGTAACGTCTGATATTATACATTAAAACTTGAATAAATTGGAAATGAACAATTAGTAAAAACATCGTAATTGGGATGAATTCAAGTACTCCAGATCATATCATTTCATTCCATATAATTCCCCTAATCATCATCAGTTCATAATTATAACCATAATAACCATAATAATAATGTCTTTCTCCTTGTCACAAATATCATGTTATTTTCATGTCTGAAATGTCTTTGTAAATCACTAGTAATTCCACTACTTCATGATAAATAATAAACACCACAATGCCCACCACAGAATCAGTTTCACAAATACACATCCACACCCACATCCGGTTAAATAATCATATTAACTAGCTATTAAGGAAGGGGGGGAAACCATTGAGTTGTTGATCACTAAATCATTATATTGATGGTGAGTATAATTATCAATTAATGTCAATCATGTTTCCCCTTTCATCTCTTATTCCTTCTATTATTGTTATCCGCGTACTTTCTGATTGTGAATCTGATTAATGTAAATTGAAATAGTTTGTAATTGAGATTATCTGTCATTTGAGGTTTACTAGTACAGTTATACAAGTACTAACTCATATCTTTCCATCGATATCCATCGATATCCATTTATATCCATTTATATCCATCTTTCAATATATCAAACGATTTCCCACTAATCGATCCAATCAATTTCATTCAGGAACAAACAGAGAATCCATCATCAATAATTAAAATACTGATCATTGATGAACAGTAGTACAGTACAGAACCATGGTAATACACAGTTAGCACGGGGCATTAAAGGGATCATCTTATAACTCTATACACACTACGCCACACTAATACTATCAACATCAATCAAACCATCTACTCAATACAAACATTTCTCATAAACCCTTCTCTTACAATCAATCTCAATCTCAATCTCAGTATCTTTTACAATTCAATAATCATTTTTTGATGAACGATGATGTTCAACTTTAATTAAAATGTCTCGAATCAATGTGAATGTGATGTGTCTGTGTCCCCTCCGGTGCAACCCTAAACTTTAGTGTCTCGACGCCAGGCGTGGGACATGTGGCGCGAGTGTCGGGGACATCTGCCAATCGCGGGTCTAGTCTCTCTCTCGGCCCTTGATTGAATTGAATTTGGTTTTATATTTCGGTTATTAATGGAGTGTGGAATTACAATCAATTCATCATTCATAAACCATTAAATTAAACACATTGAAAAGCTCATTATATAACATTAAAGAAAAAGTGAAGGGAAACAAATTATCTCAATTGATTCAGATATTATTCATTAATACTCATTTTAGCTTTCCTTTTTAAATATTCTAATTCATCATTATTTTTTTGTTCACCTTTTTCAACAACTAAATTTCTTAATAATTTATTCTCCATTTCTAATGTTTGTATTTTTTTTTCAAGTGTTAATGTTAATTCATTTAATTCTCGAACATTTCTTTCTAATTGTTGTTCTCTTAATTTTTTCTTTATACGAAATCTTGCACTTGCCGCTGTATTTCTTCTTCTTTTATCTAAATCTGTTTCTCCTGTAGTTCCATTACCATTACCACCATTACCGCCATTACCATTACCACCACCATTTTCTAATTTTATAATTGAATTTGAACGTGATTGTAATCCAATTGGTGATTGATCTCCTTCTTCAGATATAGATCCAATAGATCCATGTATTCCATGACGTTGATTATCACCATTACCACCATTACTATTACCATTAACACCACTACCACTACCATTACCACCATTATTCACTCGATTAGGTTGTAATAAACTTTGTGAT
Source organism: Hansenula subpelliculosa (assembly GCA_030582255.1). Taxonomy (NCBI): domain Eukaryota; kingdom Fungi; phylum Ascomycota; class Saccharomycetes; order Phaffomycetales; family Wickerhamomycetaceae; genus Hansenula; species Hansenula subpelliculosa. Next base: position 226,106 of record JAKTWW010000205.1, read on the forward strand.
GGATTAATTAAATTATTAATAGAATCAACATTTAATGACCCTAATACTCCATTTATTGAACTATTTCCTAATCCTCCTAATCCTCCTAATCCATTAAATCCTCCAATACCATTTAATCCATTTGATAAATTATTTAATCCGATATTAAATGAATTTGAAGAATTTATTGAATTATTATTGTTATTACTACTATTACTACTACTACTACCAGTAGTTGTAGTAGTGGTATTCCCACCTTGATGTTGAGCAATTAATGCTGCAAGTGCATCTATTTGTCCTTGTGATAATCCTGCTGCTATTAATGAAGATTGTGCACCTGGCGGAACTGGAACTTTTGGTAAATTGTTTAAAATATCATTATTTGAATTAACTTGTGATATATTTGAAGAATTTAAATTTGAATTATTTGAATTATTTGGATTATTTGGATTATTTGGATTATTTGTTAATGGATTTTGTGATATTGAAGGTAATAAATTTGAAATTCCAGTATTTAAATTATTTGAAGATGGTAATGTATTAAATTTAGGTTCTTGACCATTATTACCATTATTATCATTATTATCACCACTATTATTATTATTATTGAACCCATTATCATCATTTGATTTAGTAGGTTTCTCTTCATCAGGAAATATAAAAGATTCATCAGCAAATGCAGATAATTCTGCTGTTAACCTTTCATCTAATTGTGATGGATCATCAATTTCTGGCATAAATGTATCAACATAAACTAATTGTTCTAATAATGCGGCTGGTGTAATATCATCATTTGGATTACTCATGTTTAAATCAGTTAAACTCTTTTTCTCTTTCTATTTCTATTTCTCTTCTTATTTCTATTTCACTTTCTATTTCAATATAATATTTGAAGTAAACACTCCTTTGAACTTTTTATTCTTTTAATATTTATTTATCCAAATCCTCCTGTCAAAATGATAATATCCACAATTATTTCTCAAATATAAACAAAATTCACACATCCTATACAATTTTGCAAAAATTGCGAATAATCACGTGAAAGTTTTCTTTTCCTCTGTAATTGCGCAATGTCACGTGACTGCCAAAAAAAAAGGAAAGAGACTTTTGAAAGAAATACTTTATCAGATTGTCTGTCACAAAATACAGGTTTATTCAATCATTAATTGAAAATATATAGAGAAGCCACCACAATTGTTTTAATATATTTTAAAATTCGTGATTGGATGTGATAAATTTGGTTATATTAACATTTATGGAATGCGGTAATTATCACTGAATATTTAAGATGATTGAAAAAGTGAATATTGTATATTGTAGTGAAACGTGTCGTAGTGGCAGACGTCGTGTATTGAATCTTGATTATTAACAAATGTGGAAAGCCACGATCTTGTCACTTTAGAAGTTGGTATAATAGAATTGATAAATAGTAAGTGAGAAGAGATTAATAATATAATTAAATATTAATATATTATAATATATAATATAATAATTTATTATAAAAATTTTAATATATTCATGCAAGGACTTCAACTTTTTATATAATTTAATATTATATAATATTGTATCACTTGTCTCGCTTGAAATGGTTAAAAATGAAATATTAAAGAAATCATACTAAAATTCAAAATAATGAATACTTCATAGACTTAATGTTAATTAGAATTATTTAATCAATACTCATTGGTTCTGAGTCATGTCATGTGATTAAAAATTTTAGTACATATTTTAGTTTGGTGTTCACATGACTAAATTTTTTTGACACAAAAATTCCTCTACAATATTTTTTCTGAAGTAACCTCTTATTGGAACCTCTACAATTATATACTGCTGTCAGTATTTTCACTTGAAAGGGATTTAGAGATTTACTCGATTCTTGATCTCTACTGGATTTTTGTAACCTTTATCTTAAAATCCAAATCTGACAATTCTGTTTTGGCTTTACACTATCTTCAGATCCACCACTATTCTCAAAAATAATTTTCATAACTCAATGTTATTTACCAGCTTAGCATTTTCCTTTATCCACTGGATCACTATAAGATCTCTATCCATTACTATCCTGTTATCTTAATCATGCATTCCAATTTAGTAATTTATATGTTACTTATATCTCAATCTTTGTCAAATTTTTTCTTTCTTCACCATAAAATTGATGGTTATACAACAAAGGTATATAAGTACATAATTATAGTCTTTGATCTCATTTTCATAAATTCTTTTGTTAAGGTGACGGAGCCGAATATCATCACGTTTTACATTAAATATCATTTCGTTGACAGATATAAAGAAGTTTTCAAACGTTTTCTCATCTTCAGATTAATGAAATTTCTTTCGTTGGAGATAATCCAGCTCCGCTTTTAATAAATTGAGAAGTTCCGTATTTCATTAATCTGTTGTGATAAAGCTCTATGATTTCATAGTTCCAGAAACATAATCCCATCCACCCCATCAAGCTGTGTCAAATATAGCTAACTCACCATATAATTTGGCACATTTCCCTTCGCTTGATTCCAACTTCACACTAAACTTCTTCCTACAAGTCCCGGCTATCATTACTAAAACGAATATAACCATTGAATTATCTACAACAAACAGCGAATCCCATACAATCCAACCAACCCCCACCAAACACCAAAGAAGGAACCTAACCCACTGGAACTGACCCACCGTTATTGCCCAACAACAGCACCAAAGACACCGCAGATGCACCACATTCTACACCTCTCACACTTGAAAGCTCACAACAACACTTTTGCACGGCTGCAGTGCCATCAGTTGGCTGTCGGTCCCGGAGCATATCTCACCGTTTGAAGACTTTGCAAATTGTTATTGCCCCGCCGGTTTGCGGGTAATTGATGAGCTGTAACTATCAAAATATTGTAATAAACATTGAAATGATAAAGATTAGATCTTATTACTTACAATTTAACCTTTACTTCTAGTGATTGTGCTGATATATCAATAACCATAAGCTGATTTTATTGGCCATCTTCAATGTCCACTATGCTCGCCAGATACTCAAAGAGCTTGAGACTCCCTCTTAGATCCATAGCTCGTTACCAATCAACTAAATCTCCAGCAAACTTGGAAGCTGGTTCAAACGATGCTAGTGCCGCTGAAGATGCTAGTACTACTATCTTAGCTGATAAAAGAGACGCAAGTAGAGTGGTTTCCACATTTGAAGATGAAACAACTAGAGCAACTTGGTTAGCCGCGTTAGCTGAAAGAAAAAGACAATTGGCTCAGGGGAAAGTTATTGATTCATTTGCTTATAATACACCACAAGTTCCAGTTATTTCAGATAAAACAAGATCAGAATCTTTTAGTTATTTAACTTTAAATTTCAAAGAAGATTTATGGTTAACTGATTTTTATGTTAACGCTGCTGGTAGATTACGTATGGGTCAAATTTTCCAAGATTTAGATGCTTTAGCTGGTAGAATTAGTTATAGATTTGTTAGTCCTGCTGCTCCAATCATTGTCACTGCACAAGTTAGTCGTATTTATATGTTGAAAAGAGTTGATGAAATTGATAATAAAAATTTCGTTTTATCAGGTTCAGTTGTTTGGACTGGTAGATCTTCAATGGAAATTTTAATTAAAGCTTCAACAACTGAAGATTCAATTTCTAAAGATTTAAAAGAAGAAGATATTAAAGATGAAGATGTTTTCTTAACTGCAAGTTTCACTTTTGTTGCAAGAAATCCAGAAACTCATAAATCTTTCCCAATTAATAGATTATTACCAATCACTGAAAAAGAATGGATTGATTATAGAAGAGCAGAATCTCAAAATGCTGCTAAAAAATTAGCTAAAAAGAAGGAATCATTAGATAAAAAACCTCCAACTTCTGAAGAATCTCAATTAATTCATAAAATGTTTTTAGCTTCTAAAGAATTAGCTCAATATGAACCAAAACCAAAAAATGTTTCATTTATGAAAGATACTTTAACTCAATCAACTTCCTTTATGCAACCTCAATATAGAAATAGACATTCTTATATGATCTTTGGTGGTTATTTAATGAGACAAACTTTTGAATTAGCTTATTGTTCAGCTGCTTCTTTTTCAAATGCATTCCCAAGATTTGTTTCATTAGATTCAACAACTTTTAAAGCTCCAGTACCAGTTGGATCCGTTTTATTTATGAATTCAACTGTGGTTTATACTGAACATATTCATGAACAAGAAATTAAACCTTTAACTGAAGAATTAAAAGATAAATCATTTTCACAAAATAGTTTCTTACATTTTGATGCTCCTCCAACTAATAAATTAAGTAATGATCCAGATGATTTCTTAAATAGACCAGGTACTTTAATTCAAGTTAAAGTTGATACATCAGTTAAGGCATTAAATGATCCAAAAGAATCCCCTTCAGGTTCTTTTGTTTATTCTTTCTTTGTTCCAAAAGAATCAACTGAAGATAATATCCCAGATCCTGGTTATTCTTCAGTTATTCCTGAAACTTATCATGAAATGATTGAATTTATTGAAGGTAGAAGAAGAGCTCAAGATACTGCTCAATATGCTCGTCAAATTAAACAATACAATTGATTTATAAATTCTCATCATATAATCACACATAATTATTTAAATATTCACTCAATTGATTTTCGTATAGATTAATTTATACACTCACTTATTTATGTTTTTTTCAATGGCAATATCGTAATACTACAATTGTCCTATTTTTTTTAATATTATTATTATTATCGTTCATTAAAAATTATATATATTATCGTCCTTAGTTACTTTTTTTTTATGAAACTCATAGACTCATTAAATATCAAAAAATGAAATACTTCTCGACAGAAATATTAAAAGAAAAAACCTATAATCAAACAATAGAAAAACAAACTTAAAAACGCCTTCAATAAAACCAAACCTGCAATTCGAAAGAGGAGAAAACAAAAAAAAAACCTTCCAAAATTCAAAATAAATAATGGTGGATTATTCACATAGATTCAATCTCTGCAGTCTCATAAGTACTCTGACTAACATCATTACTTGTATCAGCTCTTCCCTTATTGGTAAAATCCACTAATCTTGCCTTTTTATCACCATCATTACCATCATTTAAATTTTGTACACTACCATTTTCAAAAGTGAATTTCGATTTTGCATTTTGTTTCCATTCAATACCATTTTGTGTCTCTACTGGATAAAATTCTTCACCTGTTGATGATGATCCATTTGAAGCATTCGTACTGAATGATGTATCATGTGCTAATGATGATTTACCATTTTGTGTTGTGGCAGTTGTTGTGGATAATGGTTGAAATGATGATGATTGTGGATGTGTTGGTGTTTGTTCTTCTTGAAGGACATCAAGACTTGTTCCCTTTGAATGTCTGTTTAGATTGTTTGAATTGGAATTCGAATTGGAATTTTTCGCAAGTTCAACAATATTACCATCACTATCTAATCTTTGAATGTTCCCACTATCATCTCTACTTAGGATTGATGAAGCAGTTGAGCCTAAGAATGCAGAATCTCTGAAACCCAAGTTTGACTTTCTTGGATCTTTTCTAATATCATCATCTTCCGCTAATCTTATACTAAATAATTCATTTGTGGAAACAGTTGCTAATGAATTTAATGATTCTCTATTTATTTTTGAATCAATCGTTTGTCTCCATGATTTCTTTGGAAGTGTTTCTTTATTTTGATGAGATTGATGTAATCCATAAGCACCGGCAGCGCCTAATCCAGCAGTAGAAGCAGCAGCAGTCGTAGTAGTAGTAGCAGCACCTCCATGACCACCACTCATTAACATATCTGTAGATTGAGCTTGTAGTGCATCATGATATAATGAAGAATGTGTATCATCATTAATACTTTCAAATGAATCACCTTTAGTTAAACTGGATCCATTACTTTCATTTTCATAAAGATCTTTACCATCTAGTTTCAAAACATTCAAAGCACCTAATCTATGAGGTTCGTTCCAATCTTGTTTTTCATCAATGACACCACCGGATAGAGCATCATCACCACTTAACTGTGAAGAGCCATCACCACCAGCTGTATTTGGGGATCTTGAATTAGGACCATTTGCAGGATTTCCCAAGATTGGTCTGGAAATTTTTGGAGAATCTCCATTTGAGGTATCTTCTTCATCTGATTTATTGTTCTTGCGTCTTTTGAAACAACAGAAACAGAATATTAAAGCAGCAACTAAGATGAGAAATAATGGAATACCAACACCAAGACCAATTGCTAATGCCTTTTTATTATTACCTGATGATTTTGAAACGTTTCCATGTGTTGAAGCGTCTGTTGCAGAAACTGAACTGCTTGATGATGAAGATGAAGCTGTTGAAGATGATTTGGAAGAATGTGTTGAAGAAGAACTTGAAGATGATGAACTTGAAGAGGAACTTGATAATGGGTCCGAACCATAAATCTCAAAAGATAATTCATCTGATTTATCACTAGAAGTTGAAGTTGCCTTAACTGTGACTCGAGTTTCATCAAAATCATCTGGAGTTTCACCATTTATGGTTAAATTGGAATGATGGAATGATAACCAATCTTGATCATCAAAATCAACAGTGATATTTGTATTATCATAATCTGTGAATTGCGATTGTGTAAAATAATATTGGAAATATGAACCTCTAGTGGCATTTGCATCTCTGAATGAATTAACTGAAAATAACGAATCAATGTTTTCAATAACAAAATATAATGCAACGCTGTTTGAATAATGATCGTATAACGTAACGTTGAAGGTTGCATTTGATTCAGATTTGAAGTCATCAGGAACAGTACCTGTTAAAGTATAATTATCTAAAGATAACCAATCTGGAGCACCATTTAATTCAGCATGAGAAATATTATTTAGTGAAACTTCATCACCATCTTCATAAACATTTTCTAAAGGTAATTCAAAATCAATTTCATCACCTGAAGATCCATTAATATGTGTTGTACCTTTTAAAGATGTAGTCAAATCATGATAACCAACAACAATATCAAAATCAACCCAACTTCCTGCATTTCCTGCATAATCAGTTGCGATGAAAATAAAAGAATATTGGAAACCAGGTGCAATTTCTGAATGAACAGCTGGTGCAACACCACTGAATCTCAAAGTATTAGGGTCAAAAAATAACCAATTCGGTAATGATGTTCTATCAGATGAACGACCATAATAAGCTTTAATAGTATCATCTGAATCAAAAGTTTTAGAGTCAAAAGTAACATTGAAAATTTTACCAGGTGATAAGACTAATCCATTTTGACCATTAGTTTGACCAAAATCTGATAATTGTGATAAGACAGTATAATCATTTGAAGGTTCTGGACCTTCCTTATTTGAAACAACAATAGAATAATCTTTTGTAATAGTACCATCATTATCGTAACCTTTCAAAGTAAATGAAGCTTTATCAGTAACGTCATCATCAGAAGGAGTACCTGATAAAGTTCTTGAATTAGCATCAAATGAAAGCCACGAAGGTAAATTTTCAGCGCTATATGAAACATCACCATCTGAACTTATAAAAGTTTCATTTGACATTTGGAAAGAATATGATTTGTTTACTCTTGCAACAGTTGGTAATTGTTCATCGAATGGGAAACCTTCACGAGGTTGAGCCCGTATTATTGACGTGAACCATAAAAGAATAAAGCATCTGAGTGTGATTTGAAAGCTCATCTTCATTCAAAATAGTTGATATATCTTTATCCAATTGGTTTATAAATGAATGAATGATGGAGGGTTGTTCTTTCAAGAAGATGGGTATGATTGTAAAAGAAGAAAGGTAAAAGAATGAAAAAAGCCTTTGTTGATGATTTTTTTTTCTCTCCTTCTTCTTTTTCCTGGATCTTGATACAGTTTTTGAGATCTCTTGATTATATGAAAGAACTTTGAAGGATAATCCCTAAATAGATTTCACCAGCACTGTTATTACCTTTATTAAACATCCGAAGGGATGAGGTACATTGTTAATGTATATTTATGTCCCAGTACCTTCCATTTCTGTACAAATTATGGCCCTTCCTTAGACTTTTTCATAGTTTCATAAAACAATTCCAACATATCAAAACATTAAACAACATTTTTTGACGCGTCTTGTTGTTTTCGTTAAATTGAAACTTTGAAAGGAGTCGCGATTTTTAAACCTTTTTTGCGGCGCGTAACGAGAATTTCCCAGGATGAGACGCGTAAAATTGAGAAATAAACCATTGAGAAACAGAATTGTTGACTGGGATATTGAGAAATTGGTGGATTTCGAAGGGGAGATTCTCAAAATACATATCACACACTCTATGATGTTCAGGGCCTCTAGCTTTGGGAAATAATGGATACTTTTTCAGGTAATATAATTGAACTAAAATGGATCAACATAGTACATGAATAATCAAACACGTAGAAATGGGTTAAACATAATCAAGGTTTGTACATGGAAATATAAACTTTTCGAGGCAACAAGCAAGCCATCTACTGTGCTTGAGACTAGCGAAGGTAGCCAATTTTGGAACAGCACCCACTCAACAGACACTCAGCAGACATCCTTTTATACACATGTGAGATTGATGTACTTTTGTAAATTCCTATAGTTGAGAAAATTCCGCGAATGCGTTCTGCAATAGTCTAAAGTATTTCGCGAAAACAAATCACAGGGTAACGCACCGAAATCTCGAAATTCTTGAATTGATACCATCATCAACTTCTCCTAAAACAGTGGAAGTGTCATATTTGAACATCCTTCAATTGACACATTATTGCTTAAAGAAAAGAAAAAGTCATATCAAACATAACCCACAATGGCACCAAAACTAGAAGAGTGGGAAATCAAAAAATATTGGGAAATCTTTGGTGGATTAAAACCAGTTAATAATAAATTATCAGGGGATCAAGTTAGTGTTGTTTTGAAAAATTCCAAATTAAGTGATTCAAATTTATCAAAAATTTGGGATCTTTCTGATATTGATACTGATGGTTCATTAGATTTTGAAGAATTTTGTATATGTATGAGATTAATTTTTGATTTAGTCAATGGTACTATATCATCATTACCATCAGAATTACCAGATTGGTTAGTTCCTTCAAGTAAAGCACATTTAATTCAAGCAAATAGAGCATTATCAGGACATGATCAGCAAAATTTAAGGTATTCCGATTCAGAAGATGAAGAAAGTGGGGGATTAAGTGATCAATTTGATTGGTATATATCTCCAATGGATAAATCTAAATATGAAGATATTTATTCAAGTGCCAGTGATCGTTTTGGAAGAATTACTTATAATTCTTTAAATGGGTTATATAATACTTTGGCGAATGTTCCTGCTACAGATATTAGTTCAGCTTGGAATTTGGTCAATCCAAGATCTTCAGAAACTATAGATAAAGATCAAACTTTGATTTTTCTTCATATGTTAAATCAAAGATCAATGGGGAAAAGAATTCCAAGAAGTGTACCATCTTCATTAAGAGCTACTTTTTCAAAAGAAACACCTGAATATTCATTAGATTCTCATCAAGCTGAAATACATAAGAGTGGTGGTACCGGTGGTAATTCTAAACATTCATTTGCAGATAATTATTTAGAAAGAATTGGAGGATCAGGTCTTTCCAAGAATACAAAAGGTACAGATTTTTCATCAACTGAAGGTACAGATTGGGAAGAAGTTAGATTGAAGAGAGAATTAGCAGATCTTGAAGAAAAAGTTCGTCAAAAAGAATTAGAAACAGATTCTAAACAAAATGAAAGAAACAAAGTTCTAAATGGTGATGGAACTAGTAATAATAAAACATTACAAACAAGAAAAGAACTAGAACAATTATTGGAATATAAACAAAAACAATTGATTCAAGATAGTAAAACTGGTGTTAATTTATCAGATATTTCAAATGATATAGATACGGTTGAATCTCAAGTGCAAGTGCTTGAGCAATATTTACAACAGAAAAAGAATGAATATAATGAATTGAAGAATCAAATTGCTCAAGCTAAATCAACTGCTTGAGTAATTTATGACTTTAGCGTTGATGATGTGTTTAGATCGAAATTTGCAATGACTTGTTTGATGATTGATTGTAGAAGAGAAGAGACAATGGCTTGCTGAACTTTTAAACAATATATGAAAATCTGTGATACATTTATTACACTAACAAGAATTGCGGAATATAACCAACCGCTAACTATCCGTCATTTCATGCTGTCTTTGATTGATAGGCACATCGAATATATTCTTCTACTTTTTCCATTACTTATTCTGATCATGTGTTAAATCTGGGGACAACCGGATCACATAACCATTTCACAAAATACAATCAATGTACACATGACTGCGATCGGATTCCTGTTTACTACTTTATTAATAATGTTAAACATTCTCTCACGAACCATTCCAATCTGCCCATTTGATTGTTGGTTACTTGTTAATTGTCTGTAATCATAATGTGTGAGGAATCTCGGGTGAATGAATGTAACTCAAGAGTCATCAAGACTAGGACCTAGGCCAATGAATACACCAAAATATAAACACACAAATCCATGCATAATTCATAAAATATCTAAATTATCCAATAACCATGTCGTTCCTCCGGGTATAAGACCCTGGAGTTTAGTGTTTGAGGATTAAGTGATTGTAGGATAAACCCATGAAGGGCTGAACTGGTGCCATCCCCAGTGGTTGGTTCAAGCCGTTTAATAACAACTAAGTAGAGAAAAAGAGAATAAGGAAATCACTTTGTGATGATAGTATCGGTTCGTCATATGGTGTTCATATGGCCCTGACCCCCTGGGCTCTACAGAGTTTGGTTGAATACACCCATCGGTGTTTACGACAGTTGTTGAGTTCTGTTCAACGGTTGAGGAGGGGCAGGTGAAGACTCAAGATCACTTAGAAGGTTAAATCATGGCTTGGTGCTCGAAGCGTTGTGTTGAATTGGATTCTAAAAATCATGGACGGTGACTCGATGGAATTGGTGGAATTACAGTGTCTGTCTAACAGAGAAGTAGGCTGTTGATTGACCTAGGCTTGGTCCATTTGTAATCATTGTAAATAGAATTACACTGGAACTTATGGCTAAAATGGTGATGATCATGACTGAGCTCCAACAAGATGGGATATGGATTCCATTAATCATGATCAATTAAAGTACAACTTTAAAGTCGATGGATCAAAAACCAATGTATTACTACAATTAATCAAGGATGCTGTGTTAACAAAATAGTATAAAGCTTATTCTGTTAAAACTATCAACAGAGAATGAAGTTTGAACAACAACTTTCTCGGGGCTTCTCGTATAGCGCAGTCTTCTTCAGACACTAAATTTTACCCCATGATTCTCGCTCAGACTGCTGAAATTTGGACGTTGGTGCTCAGGCCCAAGACTAGTCCATCTTTATAATCACCGACACAACATCCAGTACAGATGCTCAACATTTCATGATCAATTGGTGCTTCAATGGACACAGGGAGACATGACTAGGAGCTCATTGGTTCCTAAGTTCCATTCGGGCATTAGGTATAGTGTTCATGATGTTAAAGTTGATGGAAACGTTTGTGTATAAAAGGGCTTGAATTTCTCCAGACTTTAAATATCAGTTTGGTAATTATTGACTTATTTGGGAACAAAAAGAGAAAGCTTTTTATTTAGTTTACACAAAAAAAATGTCTACTTCTATTAAAATCAAATTACCAAACAACATCGAATACGAACAACCAACTGGGTTATTCATCAATAATAAATTAGTTAAATCCGTCAGTGGTAAAACTTTCAAAGTTATAAATCCAACAAATGAAGAATTAATTGCCGAATTACAAGAAGCTGATAAGGCAGATGTTGATATTGCAGTCGGGGCCGCATCTGCTGCTTTCAAGAAATGGTCAGTTGTGGATCCACAAACGAGAGCAATGGCATTATATAGATTAGCTGATTTAGTTGAAAAAAATGCTGAATTATTAGCATCAATTGAATCATTCGATAACGGTAAGGCATTACATTGTTCAAGATCTGATGTTAAAATTGTTATAAGTTATTTGAGATCATCTGCTGGATTTGCTGATAAAGTTGATGGTAGATCAATTAATACAGGTGATGGTTATTTCAACTATACTAAAAGAGAACCATTAGGTGTTTGTGGACAAATCATTCCATGGAATTTCCCATTAATGATGTGGGCTTGGAAAATTGGTCCTGCTTTAGCTACTGGTAATACAATTGTTTTAAAACCAGCTAGTGCAACCCCATTATCTGCATTATATGCAAGTACCTTGGCAATTGAAGCTGGTATTCCAGAAGGTGTAATTAATATTATTCCAGGTTCAGGTAGAAAATGTGGTGATGCGATCTTAAGACATCCAAAGATTAAAAAAATTGCATTCACCGGTTCAACTGCTATTGGTAGAAGTGTAATGATTGCTGCTGCTGAATCTAATTTGAAAAAAGTTACATTGGAATTAGGTGGTAAATCTCCAAATATTGTTTTCGATGATGCAGATATTTCCACTACAGTGCAAAATTTAATTACTGGTATTTTCTTTAATGGTGGTGAAGTTTGTTGTGCAGGATCAAGAATTTATATTCAAGAAGGGATTTATGATAAATTGATTCCTGAACTTGTTAAAGAAGTTGAGAAATTAAAAGTTGGTGATCCATTTGATGAATCAAATTATCAAGGTGCTCAAACAACACCAGATCAATTTGCTGAAGTTTTGGATTATATTCAAAAGGGTAAAGATCAAGGTGCAAAATTATTGACTGGTGGTGAAAGAATTGGTTCAAAAGGTTATTTCTTAAAACCAACTATTTTCGCAAATGTTGGTGATGATTTCACTATTTTAAGAGAGGAAATTTTTGGTCCTGTTGCAACAGTTTCCACATTCAAAACCATTGATGATTTAGTTCATAGAGCTAATGATTCTGAATATGGATTAGGTGCAGGAATCCATACTAAATCACTGGATAGAGCATTAGATGTTTCTCAAAGATTAGAAGCTGGTATTGTTTGGATCAACACGTATAATGATTTCAATGCTTCCGTTCCATTTGGTGGTTATAAAGAATCTGGTATTGGTAGAGAAATGGGAGCTGAAGCTTTGGATAACTATACTCAAGTTAAAGCTGTTAGAGTTAAAATCAATAAACAAGTTGAGTAGATCTCAACTTGGACATTTCTGGTGTTCAATTTTTTATTATGATTATTCATATTTCTGGTAAATATAACATTCATGACTTTATAGATACTGTAAAAGTCGTCCAGACTTGATACTTTAGCTTATAATATTAATCCATATTGGACGTTCTATATATCATAATCAACGTATCAGTTCCTCTTATCTCACCATATCACATGGCTATCCGAATTCCATGTTTTCAACCTCAATCAAATCATCACACACGTTGACACAGATGTAAAATATTCTCCATACAAATTGTATTTTGACATAAAGTGAAATCTGTAAGCAGACACGATTCGAAGAGTTGTAGCGCTCCAGTGGAAACATGAAGTCTAGAAGGAGCTCTTTCTGGAACTCTTTCTGGAGCTACGCTGGGAGGAATTTGAATCCCGAAACTGTAGGCAGAAACTGTGGCTGGAGACCTCCCAAATGTTGCCAATCTCTCCCAATTCCCCAGACAGAGAGAAGACAACTTTAGACACACGGAGCCCAGCCCAGGCAAATGAGATTCTCTGATTGGCCAGCACAGGAACACAATTTACAAATTTGGTGCACACGTTTGGGCCCAGGACAGAGATCAATTTGAATCTGGTTGGTACTTGGATGCCATTGGATTGGGTTAATCGGTGTATGTGTCCATATTATGGTTGAGTGGCCATCCTATTTACCCATCTATCTACCACCATCATTCAATTGCATTTGCTTCCATTCAGATACTCAATTCTCTTTGTTATTGTTTTGTTATTTTGTTATTTGCTTCCCGTTCTTCACGTGTGAAAATTGTTGGCTTCCACAGAATTCGAGATCCCACCAACAATTAAAATTTAAAAAAAAACCCACTGCCAAAATCGAAAATTTCCTCCAAAACCAGAAAAGTCACCAACATCAACACTTCTTTCTCCCTTCCTTTTATAACTTTTGGTTAAACTAGGAACATACACACCTAATATTCAATCTAAGATACTCACAAGTAAGTGACATCGAACAATTCGAGAAAGCTCATAATGAATTGGGAATTGTCATATAGTATACTGTCTAGACAGTGAACTTCAATTCCACCCATCAATTTCGTTGGGCGTCAAACTATTCAAATGGACCAAAAATATACTAACAATTCACCAAAGTGGCTCCACCTGTTTTCTCTGATATCTCAAAAAACCAAAACGGTTTATTAAACAAAGATTTCTATCATTTAGCTCCAGCAGCTGTTGATATTCAAACTACCGCTCCAAATGGTGTTGCTTTCACTGTTAAAGGTAAATCTTCAAAAGAAGGTTCAATCGCTGGTAACTTGGAAGCTAAATTCTCTGACAAAGCTTCAGGTTTAACTTTAACTCAAGGTTGGAACACTGCTAACGCTTTAGATACTAAAGTTGAATTAGCTGAAGCTTTAACTCCAGGTTTAAAAGCTGAATTATTAACTACCATCATTCCAAATGGTTCAAGAGGTGCTAAATTAAACGTTTTCTTCAACCAACCATCAGTTACCGCTAGAGCTTTCTTTGATTTATTAAAAGGTCCAACTTTCGTTGGTGATGCTACTGTCGGTCATGAAGGTTTCACCGCAGGTGCTGAAGTTGGTTACGATATCTCATCAGCTAAAGTTACTCGTTATTCAGCTGCTGTTGGTTACGCTCAACCAGTTTACAACGTTTCTGTTTCTGCTACAAACAACTTATCAGTTTACTCAGCTGCTTACTACCACCGTGTTTCTCCATTAGTTGAAGCTGGTGCTAAAGCTACTTGGGATTCAAAAGCTGATGCTGCTGCTGGTAAAGCTGTTGGTATTGAATTCGCTACCAAATATATCTTGGATTCAACCGCTTTCGTTAAAGCTAAAGTTGCTGACTCTGGTATCACCGCTTTATCTTATCAACAAACTTTAAGACCAGGTGTTAAATTAGGTTTAGGTGCTTCTTTCGATGCTTTGAAATTAGCTGAACCAGTCCACAAATTAGGTTGGTCATTATCATTCTCAGCTTAAGCTCCTTTCTACTGAGATGTGCTTAAGATTAATTGAGATTTGATGAATTATATGACTTTTACCAAAATTTCCAATTGATTTGGTCCTAATATACGCTATATGATTATTCTATACGGTTTTACAAATAAATTATAATGTTGAAAATGACTTGTAGGAGTTATTCCTGTTTCTTCTCTCTATAAAGCCCAACAAAAAATTAAATATTAGTACGAAAACATGCCATTTGTATCTTTGTTTTTGTTTTGTTTTTGTTTTGTTTTCATATTATAATCTAAACATTCCGCGAATTGTTTTCCGCGAATGCGCTTTGTAAATTTTTGAAATCAGCTCAGCGTTTACCCGCAAATCAAATGTAAATAATTTCCAAAACTGCTATGTTTTGAAGAGATCAGATCCTTTTGTAAAATACATCAACGTCAAAGATTAGACCCATATCTGTTCAATCAATTGTGTGAAAGATGAGTGAGATTGGAGATGAGTTCAATTCAAACTCTACTGATGTAAGTTGAAACTACCTCTTGTTTAGTTGAATAGATGAAAAATACTAACAATGTTGATAGAATTTTGGATATAAATCATTAGGTGGATCAATTCAATTAATAACTGATTATGAAGAAGATTTACCATTCACACATATAAATAACTTAACATATGCTTCACATAAAGATATATTTGCAGCAGCGGGTAAAGATAAGATTGTACTAGGTTCTTTAAAAGATTTAAAAACCGATATTGAAAATTCAGAAGAATCATACAAGACAAATCGTTATGAAATTGATATTGATAATGTAACTGGTATTGCCTTTACAAGAGATGAAACAAAACTGATAGTAAATACGAGTGATTCATTGAAAGTTGCATCGATTAATGATCATCAAAAAATTGCACCTGGGGATTTTAATAGTATTGGGGTTGATTCTACAATTGATTATTTTATTCCATCACCAACAAATGATTCTAAAGTTGTTGTAGTTACTACATCTGGTGAATTAATACTTTTGGATATCTCAACAGGATCGAAAAATATCATAGCTTCAAATTTAATAAATTTTAGTTGGTCTCCAAAGGGGAAACAAATTGTGATTGCATTAAAAGATGGCTCAATTAAACAAATAACATTATCTGGTGAGGTTAAAGTTATCATACCACGTCCTGATGATATAGGAGAAGAAAACTTACCTTTATCAATTGTATGGTTATCACCTTTTAAATTTTTTGTGATTTATGGTGAATCGATATCAAAAGATGAAGAAGATCCATCATATGATTTTAGATCTTTTATAATAACACATAATAAATCAACAAATCAAAACATTTTCCAAGAAAATTATGATGTTATACCTGCTTTTGGTACAATTTTAAGAAAATCAACAATTTATTCATCAACTTTACATAATTTATCACAATCATTACCAATTTTAACTATTGTTGCTTCTTCAACTTCGGTGGAAATTTCAGGTATTTCAGAATCAGAATTAATCTTACCAGAATTAGATACTGCAAGAGCTGCATTACCTATTAATGATGAAACAGGGAATGATATCAATGCTATTGGATTAATCACAGATATAAATTCAACAGGTAAAATTGAAGAGCCATGTCAAGGTGTTTCTGAAGCTGAATGGTTACCAAGTGTTTGGGTGTTGGGGAATGATGGTAAAATCCAAGGTTGGTATGTTTATCATGTTCATGATTTGAAGAATGGATCTTTTAAACAAGATGGTGTTAAACAATATGATGATGAATTATATAAGATTGCATTGCAAGGTGATGTTCCTGGCTCTCATACTGGTACACCTGCTAAAAAAACTGAAGCTCCACAAGAAGCCAAAACAACATTTGGATCATCAACATTCGGTGCGTCACTTGAATCTAAACCAGTATTTGGATCATCAACTTTTGGCTCTTCTTCTGAGAGTAAACCAGCATTTGGTTCTTCGACTTTTGGCTCTTCCTCTGAGAATAAACCTGCATTTGGCTCTTCAACTTTTGGATCAACCCCAAATACGCCAGCATTTGGTTCATCTGCATTTGGTTCAACAGAAAGTAAACCTGCTTTTGGTACGCCAGCGTTTGGCGCTGCACCAGCAAAACCAACTTTTGGCTCATCAACTTTCGGTTCAAGTACAGACAACAAACCAGCATTTGGATCCTCTACGTTTGGCTCAACAGACAATAAACCAGCATTTGGATCTTCCTCATTTGGTTCTACACAAAATAATCAAACATTTGGTGCATCAAAAGAAGCTAAGCCAACATTTGGCTCATCTACATTTGGTTCCGCTTCAGCAAAACCAGCATTAGGTTCTTCAACTCAAAAGCAAGCTACTCCTGCTTTTGGTCAATCACCATTTGACTCCCAAAAACCAGCATTTGGCTCAACAGGATTTGGCTCAACAGGATTCGGGTCCACACCTGATACGAAATCAGATACACCAGCGTTTGGATCAAGTGGATTTGGCTCTTCAAACCCAGCTTTCGGATCATCAGGATTTGGATCAAGTGGATTCGGTCAAGCTGCTTCTTCAGATTCACCATTTGCCAACTTTGGTCGAAAATCTGAAACTGAAACTAAAACAGGTTCACCTTTTGCATCGTTTGCACCAAAAAGTGAGACTAAGAAAGAATCATCACCATTTGCATCATTTGGTAACACAGAGGCCAAGTCAGAATCACCATTTGCATCGTTTGCACCAAAAGGTGATACTAAGAAAGAATCATCACCATTTGCATCATTTGGTAACACAGAGGCCAAGTCAGAATCACCATTCAAAAATATTGGTAAAAATGAAACCAGTTCAGTGTTTGGTGCTTCATCAGGTGAGTCAAAATCAATATTCGGTAGCGACCAAACTAAAGCAACTCCAGCATCTTCATTATTTGGTGAATCAACTACTCAAAAACCTGCATTCTCATTTAGTGGTAGTACTACTGCTGTTGATGATCAAAATAAACCGAATACATTCTCATCCATGTCTAACGATCTAGGGGGCTCATTATTTGGTTCTAATTCTACACCTGAACCATCAAAGATTAAAGTTCCAGGTTTGTCTGACGATGAAGATGAGAAATCAGAAGACTCAGACTCAGATAATGATTCTGAAGCTGGAAGTAGCGAAGAAGAAGAACAAAACACCACACAAGATCAAACTGCTGCTAGTGTATCTGTTTCTAAACCTGCTCAAGCTGCCCCTACACCTTCGGGTCCTACAACATTTGGTAGTGTTTCATTTGGTAATACACCAGCTGCTGGTTCTGCATTTGGATCTTCAGGGTTTGGATCTACAGGATTCGGGTCTACAGGTTTTGGGTCTACAGGTTTCAAATTTGGTCAAAAACCACAAGTTTCAGCAGATTCTTTATTAAAGAAAGAAACTAAAGTGGAGACACCAAAATTTGGTGGGTTTGGTCAATTTGCATCTGATAATAAATTATCAGATTTGACTAAAAGTAAAAATGTTTTTGATAGTGTTCCTTCAACTGAATCACCATTGAGCACTGTTGATAAAAAAGACGAAGCAAAAGATACACAAAATGAATCATCATCTGTTTTGAAGGAGGAAGAGTCAACTAAAGAATCACAAATTGAAGAAGAAGAAATTAATGATACAAGCGATGAAAAAGAACATGAAGATGAAAATGAAGATGTTGAAGAATCTAATATACAAGATAGTGTGGATGGAAGTGAAGCTGATCAAACAAAAGCTACTGATGATTTCGCTCAATTTGATGATGAAGAATGGAATGATGAAGATGATAATGACGAAGGTGAAACTCAAAGAGAATATGAATATGAACAAGAAAGCACAAAAAACGTTGACGATTCTGGATTTGATGAGTCAAAGTATGATGAAACTGCACAAGATGAAGCTGAAGAATTAGGCGATAAAATAGATGAAGCTTTGAAATTAAGTGAAGCTGAAGATGATGGTCAAGCTGAAGAATTAGGTGATGTTATTGATAAAAACTTGAACATTAGTGGCGATGAAGGAGAACAAAAGCAAGAAGTCAAAGAAGAAAATGAATTTGAAGATATAAAGGCTGGAGATGGTAAAGAAAGCCCATCGTTTGCTTCATTAAAAGATAAAGAAGATGAAGAATTATATAGAGAAGCCAAATCTCAAGCTACAGAAGATGGTGAAAGTAAGAAATTTTATGAAAGATCTACTCAAGCTGATGCTGGAACAGCGGACGCTTCAGCTGAAACTTTTATTCCTACAAAAGATGCTTCAACTTCTGCAGCTGTAAAAACTAAAGAAATTGCAATCCAAACTGATCCAAAAGAGACAGAATCCATTGCATTGAAAACATTTGAAGATGATGAAGACTATTATAGTTCATTCCATATTCCACCAGAAGTTCCAAACTACGAATATCTAGGTGAAGTCAAATATCCAAAATTAAGTTCAGATCCAGTTCTCAGTCAATTAGAGAAGATTTATTATGATACACAAGCTGAAATTTCCATTATTGAAGATAATTGTACCAAGATTGGTCAATTTCTTGATGAACATTTAAAATCCGAACCAATTCATACAGAAAAATCATTAAGTAGTCCGCATCATTGGAGATTAGCTGAAACTGGTTCATTCCAAGAGATTTTGAATGTCAAATTAAAAGATGCTTCTGAATTGAAAATCAAAGTGGAATCAGATCATAAAGTTTTGGGAAATGTTCAAGATTCTATTAATAAATTAGAAAAACAAGCAATCAATATTAGAGAAAAAGTCATTTCTTTAGAAAAATTATCAGATAAGGCAATATTAAATGCTCGTGATTTACCTATTGAAGTTTTAATATTACAAGATAAGATTAGAAAAAACCATGCATATGTTTCCTCAGAATTAAGAACATCAGAAGAAAAAATTATGAAATTGAAAACAGCATCAAATGTTTTTTATAATGAAGCACCAACACCAGCAGCATTACATAATGTGGTTAATTATCTCAATTCATTATCAAGAAATTATTCTAAAGAGACTAAAGAATTAAGTGAACAAATTGCAAAATTAAATATTAATCATGCAAAAATTGTTCAAAAATTAAATGAAGGTAAAAAATCATCTTTTCAAGAAAGTGAATGGGAACATAGAAGTTTAACAAAATTAAAAGTTGAAGATTTGAGTAAAAAATTAAAATCGAAGGCTGCTATTAATGAAGCACTTAGAAACAGATCATTAAATTCAGTTACACATAATTTTAAAGGTTAAAAGGGACCAATACCATCTTAATCCATAATGTATATTAAAAAAACTCTATAATTTAAATAGTAATGATTCAAATCAATTGAATATCATTGTAGTTTATTTAGTAAATATTTTATAAATCTTTAACCAAGATTTGTAATTTTTCTAATAATGTATCATTTTCCTCTTTTGTACCAACAGTAATTCTTAACCCACCTGGACAACCTGGTTCATTACCTCTATATCTAATAACAACACCTTTAGTAGTAGCCAATTGTTCATATAAAAATTTAGCTAATTTAGAACTTGGTTCACCTAAATTATCAACAACTTGAACTAATATAAAATTTGCATCTAATCCACCTAATAATTTCCCAATATTTTTATTTTTTTGTAAATTATCCCATAATCTTGTTCTTTCAGAGTTTAATAATTCAACACGATTTTTCATTAATTCAATACTTTGTGAGCTTAATGCCCTAATTGCAACATCTGAAGTCAAAGTGGAAATGTTATAAGGAGCTTTCAAAGCATTTAAGATAGAACTTAATCTTTTATTAGCAAATGTGATACCTAATCTAATAGCAGCTAATCCAAATGATTTAGATAATGTTTGTAAGACAACCAAGTTTGGATATTTGTTAACTAATGTAGATAATGAAGTACCAATTGGTGCAAAATCAACATAAGCTTCGTCTGCTATAACAATACCATTCCAATTAGGATTTTCCAAGATTTTTTCAATTAATTGGAAATCAATAGCAGTACCTGTTGGATTCCCAGGTGTTGTAATATAAACCATTTTGATTGATGGATCTTTATTAAGTTGTTCATTGATTAAATCAGGTTGAATCTGGAAAGTATTGAAATCTAATGGGACTTTAATAATTTGCACATCATTTATAGTGGCGGAAATTGAATACATTCCATAAGTTGGAGGTGCTATAAGTAATTTATCCTTACCTGGTGTACAAACGGTTCTGATTAATGCATCTATACTTTCATCAGAACCAACACCTAAACATAAATTTTCCTCAGTGATTAATTCTTGTTTGGTTAATTCATATTTATTATCAGAATTTCTAAATTGGACCAATTTTTTTTTCAATTCAACTTGATGAGGATCTGGATAACGGTGTAATTCTAAGGAAGTTTCAGAGGTGGAAAGGTTAGAAAGAGCTGGACCATGAGCATTTTCATTAGCATCTAGTAAAATACCTTCTGTGAAATCACTTTATGGGTTAGTTTCTGAGATTTTAAAGACGCTAAGATCATATGACTTACTCTCTGGCACAACGGTATGGTTCCAATGAGAGGATGTTTGGTCTGACAAGCGTGTCCAAGTTGAAAGAGGCCATCTTTAGTTCTATGGTTCTGTGTGTTATTCAATAATAACAGACTCGTAGATATATTTAATTATGGTCAAATTCAACTTTATATCGGAATTTTCGCGAATTTCCGCGTGAGTCAGAAAATTTAGTGACACGTTTTAAAAATGGCAGATTTATAAAGTGTTGTTACTTATATTTGCGAGAGTATTTCATAAAAGGTATTGCCTGAGTGTTTGGGGGAGTATGGGGCTGATGGAAGTCTGTGAGGATTCTCCTGGGAATAACAGCTAGCAATAGGCGTATCATATGAGTTTTTGTGTGGATATATAGCCCAACACCATTATGTCCCTGTGTAGACATTACCAACTGTTGATAGCTTCAAAGTTTCTGAATCAAGTCTCACAACTGGCTCATTCATGACACAGTACTAAGCATCTCCTCGAGGTGGTTGATATTTCTGTATCTGTAGAATCCACCCCAATTACTCTCATCCCCCATACACACACCACTTGTACACGAACCACAAACGCAAATTTGATTCCCAACGAGCATCATCTTTGTTACAATTTCAGCTTTCCCCAGAATTTCAACGCAAAAAAAACCGAAACCGCAGATTTTTTTTTAAATAATTGCGAAAAACTTTCTCGAGACTCGAATGAATCATTGAGAAAAGTACAAACACAAGTTCTATTAGAAGTGGGAGAACGTTGGATAGGTTCACGTGTGTCTTATATCGAAGGAGACACCACTCATTGCATTTCTTTGTTTACAGGTCATTCTTTTCTCATCATTTCTCTAGTCAAAAGTATAATTAAAGAGGAAAAGGTGTTTTTTCATACATACATATATACATATCTTTTTCTAAAGAATATTCAACAGGGGGTTTACCCACAACACAGCGCCATACAATATCATAGAATCATATCATATCCATAATATAATAAACCATTATCATGAATTCTAAAAAAATACTCAAATCTTTTAAATTATTCCAAAGATCAGAAATCGATTCAGATTTACCAATACCCAATGAAATTTTCAATACAAGAACATATATTTTTGCTATAGTGGCATCATTTGGTGCAATAATTTCAGGATATGATACAGGTTTTATAGGGGGTACTGTTTCACTTGAATCATTTCAAAAAGAATTTGGTATTGATAAAATGTCTGAACATCAAGCAACATATGTTAATTCAAATATTATTAGTGTTTTCCATGTTGGTGCATTTTTCGGTGCATTAGGTATTTATCCAATTGGTGAAATTTTTGGTCGTCGTGTTTCATTATTTCTTTCTGGATTTTTTTTAACTTTTGGTGCTGCTATTTCATTAATTTCAAGTAATGGTAATGGATTAGGTGCAATTTATGCTGGTAGAGTTTTAACTGGGATTGGTATTGGTTTTACTAGTGGTACAACACCAATGTATGTTGGTGAAATAAGTCCTGCATCAATTAGAGGACAATTAACAGGTTTATGGGAAATTGCATGGCAAGTTGGTACATTAATTGGATTTTGGATTAATCTTGGTGTTAATAAACATATTTCAAATCCAACATCACAATGGTTAATTCCATTTGCAATTCAAATTATTCCAAGTTCAATGTTTTGGATTGGAAGTTGGTTTTTACCAGAGTCTCCAAGATGGTTAATTAGTAAATATAAACGTAAAGAAGCTGAAAAAAAATTAAGTTTTATAACAACTTTATCAATTGAACATGAATTTATTCAATCAGAATTAAATAAAATGGAAATAAAACGTGAATTGAAAAAAACATTATATGGTGAAGGTATTTTAAAACAAATTAAAACTGTTTTAATTTCTTCAAAATATATTCAAAGATTAGCATTATCAACATCTACATTTATTTTACAAAATTCTGCAGGTATTAATGCAGTTACTTATTATTCAGTTACTGTTTTTAAAAGTATTGGTATTTCAGGTGCAAATGCAAAATTATTATCTACAGGTATTTTTGGTGTTATTAAATTATTAGCATCAATAATATGGTTAGCTTTAATTGTTGATAATTGGGGACGTCGTGCTGCATTTTTTTGGGGTTGTATTCCATGTGGTATAGCAATGTGGTATTTAGGAGCATATATTAAAATAACAGATCCAAGTTCTAAATTAGCAAATGGTGATACAATTTTAGATTCAGGTGGTAAAGGTGCTTTAGCAATGTTTTATATTTGGACATTTGTTTATGGTGCTACATTTAATGGTACTTGTTGGGTTTATTGTGCAGAATTATTTGATCAAGAAGTTAGAAGTTTAGTAAGTGCAATTAATGCATCAAGTAATTGGTTTTGGGCTTTTATATTTGCAAGATTTACAGGTAATATGTTTGAAGCAATGGGATATGGAGTTTATTTTTTATTTGCAGGTTGTATGACTATAGGACCTTTTTTTGTTTATTGTTTTTTCCCAGAAACTAAAGGTGTTCCATTAGATGCTATTGATTATTTATTTGAAGTACCTGCATGGAGAGGTCGTAAATATGCTTTAAATAAAATTCAATTAAATAAAGATTTGGATGATGAATCAAGAGAAGACTCTCCAATAAGAGATGAAATTTCAATAAAACAAACAAAAAGTACATCATGATTTGGTGGGGGGTTATTAAAATTTTAATTAGTTTTTTATAATTTGTTTGCATACTTCTTTTGTTGATCTTTTAATTTAATGTAGATTATTTATTTAAAAATGTTATCTAAATCATCAAATCATTTCATTGATTTTCACTTATATCCCGCGTTCTTTAATACTCATCACATCAACGTGAAAAAATGATGGTCTCCCATCACTAAATTATGAAATAGTCAAATTCTAACACATGAAGAACGATTATTATTGATTACATATGGTCTCTAATCACTACTTGAAATAGATATCCCATTCATCACAACTTCTTATTCGTTAGTTCAATTGTGATCTGACTCTGACCCTTGCGGAGTCAAATCACAAGAC
This sequence comes from Hansenula subpelliculosa, assembly GCA_030582255.1. Lineage (NCBI taxonomy): Eukaryota > Fungi > Ascomycota > Saccharomycetes > Phaffomycetales > Wickerhamomycetaceae > Hansenula > Hansenula subpelliculosa. The sequence goes on from JAKTWW010000205.1 coordinate 250,704, forward strand.
GAAAAGACAAGTTCATCGGAGCACAAGAAACAATAAAATGACATAAAAATTCAAAAAAATCCTATATAACCATCAAGATTTGTCACAATTTTTTTATTCATTACCACATTATGCAAATTTAGATATCTATCAACGAGTTAATCTTTATTTTTTCAAAATGCCCTTTTCAATAGATAATTATTTGAATCCGTATTATCCATCATCTATAGTACCTTATTTACCTAAACCAATTCAAAGGGTATTAGGACAACATAAAGATTTAAAATCATTTAATTCATCAATTTTATTATATATTGATGTTTTAATTGGAACATTTGTATCAGTATTGATGATTGAAGGAGTATTTATGAATTCTAAAATTTTCATAAAACATCATTCACCAACAATAATTGCATCATATGGTGCATCTGCAATTTTAGCATTTAATGCAAATGCAAGTCCATTAGCACAACCAAGAAATATTATATGTGGACATTTTTTAAGTGGATTAGTTGGAGTTATAATACAAAAATTATTTGAATTAAGTTCAATTGGAATAGATCATTTATATATTGGTGGTGCATTAAGTGTTGGTATTGCAAGTGTTGTTATGAGTATTTTCAATTGTGTTCATCCTCCATGTGGTGCTAGTGCACTTTTACCATTGATTGATAATCAAATAAGGTCTATGGGATGGTGGTTTTTACCTGCACATCTTGTTAGTTCTATTTTAATGATTTCCACTGCATGTGTTACAAATAATGTATTTAGAAAATATCCATTATATTGGTGGACACCTTACAAGAAGGAAAAATTAAAAGATGAAGAGCAAAAAATTGAGAAAAATGGCGAAATTAACAAAAATAACAGAAATGATGAGGGTGATCAAGAAGTTAGTGATGAAACTATAAGAGATCCTGATGAACCTGTTAGATCTGAAAATGCTCAAAGGACTACAATGTCAGAAGGAACAATTATACCGGAAGATAAAATTGTTGTTACAATGAGTGATGTAATGATTCCTAAAGGAATTATATTAGATGATGAAGAAGTAGAAATGTTGAAGAATGTAAAGATTAAATTAGCTGCACATTTTAATCAAAGAGGGGAGTGAACATTATAAGCATAGTGGGACTAACGAGCATAACAAGCATGATAATCACTGCATTGAATAATAAATAATATAATAATTTTTAATTTTTTTCCTAGTTATAGTGTAGCACATGGATGTCATATCTTATCTAACCTAACAAATTCAGGAATTTTCCTTTCATCTGCATTCAATTCCGTTTCGAAAACTTCAATAAATTCAATATCACTTTCACCTTTCCCTCCGGCGAATTTATCATATTCATTAAAAATACCAGTTATTGACCAACCTTGTAATAATTTTCTCATTATACCTACACAAACCCCAACTCTATGTTTCCCCTTATTTGAATGTATTAAAATTGGATAATTTTCAATATTTATTATAATATTTAATGCTTTTATGATGGCTAATGGATCATTCATTATGAATGGTTCACTTGATGATTCCATTTTAATATAAATAAAATTTATACCTTTTTCTTGTAAAAAATTGTAATAATCTAAATTATCTTGTTTATCACCCAAATAAATCACAGTTTTGAGGTTTAATGTTTCCAGAAATGGATAATTTATGGGTACAGGATGACCTGATCTGTAGATACCATTTTCCACAAGGGAGAAGTTCAAAGGAGGAACGTATATGGTCATTGATTAAAAGATGTGAAATGAAATTTATACCAGTTGGTGATGAGTTTATTCATTATTCTTCATTATAATAAAACTAAAAATGATTTTGAATTTGGGCATCGGGAAGCGGTACGGACACGGACGGACAAGAGAGAAGAAATGATTAGGCAGAGTCTCTGTCTAGGGAGTTCAGATTCCTGTCTGGATTCCTGTCTGGATTCCTGTCTAGTCCCATTTGCTCTCCGCCTAGAACCGTCCAGAGACCCTTTGAAATTTAATTCTGAAGCACAAACAGACAACGAAGAAGAAGAAGAAGAAGAAGAAGAAGAAGTTGTTGTTTCACACAAACAAGACCATTATTGAATTACTGAACCCATACCATCTGTCACTACACCTCACAGACACTTCCCTCTGTCGAGTGACCATCACCAACAACACAACATCCTCTTCTCTGGAATCGCCTCTTCCTCAATTGTTCCCAATACGGGAATTTCTCGTGAAATGAAAACAACGGCAACTCGAATGGAAAATTTCAACTTGCTCAACAAGGTATAAGCCATGTCGATGTTGGCGATGTATTATTGCTTTGTGGATTGGTGGTTTCACCATTTCATGATCATGAGGTACACTGACAATCCGTAAGGATGACTAGACGTTCCTCTGTTCTACGACACTTCTCATTAGAATCTTGTAATATATATATAATTATTTATATATATATATATATATGATCATATAAATGAATCAGATTAAAGCTGGGGAAATTATATCGAAAGTTCGTACCAAGAGATCTAAACATTATAAACCTGTATTGACTCATGTTCTAGACTGTGAATAGTTCAAACCTATTCAAACCTATTCAATACTGTTCACAATAAATCCAACTCTAGCATCACAAACACATGTAAGGTACGGCATCCAACACAGCCATTTAAATTAACAACATCATTTCAAGCTCAATGATATTCAGCATTTAGTCCGTGTTTATGTTGTATAACCAATTAAACAGGACTCAATAGGACTCAATAGGACAAGACAGGACTAAACAGGACTCAAAAGGACTCAAAAGGACTCGAGACCTGGGATTTAACCAATTTTTCCTAATGAAATCGACTTTATAGCCATCTTTCCCGTAAGGGAATTTTCCAAATATGCATAACATTGTTAGGTGAATAGTCCACAACTAGTAAATCTAGGAATCTAGGAACCTCTAATTGTTGTTGTTGGACTTACTACTTAATGATATTGAAATGAAAAATGTATTATATTAATATACAAAACCAACAATCATGGGAATTTGAATTTTCATTCATCTTTTATTCACTTTCAAGAAACTGATTTCAATACTTTAACACTCTTTAAATACTTCATTTCCATACCCACGTTTTCAACTGAATAGTCAATATAAACAATATTCATCACATTTGAGTATTCATTCATACAATACAACATCGATCTTAGGGCTCATTCACTCACTCACTCAATCATTATGAGCGACTTTAGAAGAATAACTCATCCAAAAAGAATAACAAAATTAATATTTGCCCTATTCATTACAATATCATCATTATGGTTCTTTATAAGTTTTAATGGATTTCATAATAATATAGATATTTCATTCATTAATGGATTTTTAAATTATAATTCATTACAAGATCATCCTCATTATAATTCAATAAAATATTTGAAATCTATACATAATGAAACTGATTTAAATATAATTCATGATCATAAAGAATCAAATTTAGAATTATTAGATTATGATCGTGATCATATTAAATATATTTATCCTGAAGTTATTGAATCAATTTATAATAATACAAATTTAGATTTAATAGATTGGTCAAAATTTGCTTATGTTCTTTATGCAACATCATCATCTCATATGTGTAATTCAATGATGATTTTTGCAGAATTAAGAAAATTTAATACAAAAGCTGAATTAGTACTTTTAGTTAATAGAGATTTTTTATTAAACCCACAAGATTTCCCTAATGAAAATAAAATTTTAACACAATTTAGTGAAAATTATAAAGTTAAATTAAAACCAACAACAATTACACAAATTGGTGGTGATGAAGTTGATATTTGGAAATCAAGTTTTACAAAATTAATGGTCTTCAATGAAACTGAATATGATCGTTTAATTTATTTAGATGCTGATGCTATTTTATTAAAAGATAATTTAGATGAATTGTTTTTCCTTCCATCTGTAAAATTAGCAGTTCCAACTGCTTATTGGATGACAAAGATAAAATATGAAAAAATGGATAAAGAAAAATCTAAAGATAATGATAATCATGATGATCATGATCATGATGAAAAATATGATGCTAAAAAATATGGGTTCACACCATTAACTAAACCACAAAGAGATCGTAAATTGAAAAAATTTATTGATGAAACTATAACACCATATTCATTAAATAATAATTTACCATCAGGTAATTTAACATTAAGACAACAAGTTAATTCAAAAAATTTTCAAACTCAATTATATAATTCTCTTCCAAATTATCCAACAATTGATGAATTTGAATTAACAAATATAGTTATGGTTATTCAACCATCAAAAGAATTATTCGCTAAAGTACTTAATGCAATTGAAAATAAAAAAAAAAATGAATATGATATGGATTTAGTACAAAATCATTTATTTTCATTACCAAAAATTCTTAAAACACAATCACAAAATTCATATGGTCAATATCATAAAGATTTTAAATCTTTTTTAAATGAAATTCCAGAATTTATGATTATTCCTCATCAAATTTATGGAACAATAACACCTGAAATAAATTCTCAAGTTGAACATTTTTCTTATCTTGCTGATTCTCATGAACAAATTTTTGCTCATCGTCTTTTAGAAACTTCAAATAGGGAACCTGCTTATTATGAAACTTCACATCTTGAAAGACCTGGTGATTATTTTTTCCCAAATATAAAATATTTACATTTTTCTGATGCTCCAATACCTAAACCTTGGTTTAAACAAATTCCAACAGCTGATTATATGGGATTTAGAACTCGTTGTGAAAATCATAAAGATTTCCATAAAGATGGTATTGTTAAACCAAAACACAAAACTCCAGATTGTAGTGCTGGTGAAAAATGGGAAAGTGTTCATGAATTGTTTGGGAAAATAAGAAAAGAAGTTTGTCAATTAGATTTAATTGAAACTAAAGATGATACTTATCATAAAATTATAAACTAGTGATTTGCTAAAAATTTAAAAAGAGAAGAACTAGTGTGTGTTTCTTTCTTGCATAGTTGACTGGCTCAATACTATTTAAAAAACTATTATATGTCTGCATTTACATAATATTGTAGGATTATGTCGATAAAATCATGACTATATTTTTATTTCAGAATAGGAAACAATATTGAACAACAAATTGAACTATGGATATGATACAATGAAGATGTAGGGAGTCTATTCCGTGAAGATCTAATATACCACAATGGAAGTTTCCCACATCCTCTGATAAGTCATATATCGAGTTAATCATATATCTAGTTAGAACTACAATTTAAATCTATAAATTTATCTATAAATCTATAAATTATAAATCTATAAATGATTTCGCGAAAAAACCACCGCGAATTCGATCTGCGGAATGATTTTTCTCGTTTTGTCACAAGTTTCAATTTTGTAAACAAAAACATGAATCAAGAATTTTAACTGCTGAAACATCAACGGTATAATTATCTATATTGTATCCATATAACAGACTCTGTTAAGTTCATAAGATCCCTTTCAACCAGTGGAGATATACACATAACAAAGAACCCTCCCCCTTTCATTACAAGTCAACGTCCAATTTTTATACCCGGATATTCATCACTTTCGCTTAGAAACAAGGCTAATTTTAGATCAAATTAAGCCATCAAAACAAAGATCAAAAAAAAATCATATCGTTAAATCCCATAAATTAAATATTTCAAAAGTTTAAAATAATGGCTGTCACTTCACTTCCCGGTTTAAGTTCTGCTTTTGCTTCAAATACAAAAGAATCAACAACACAAGTGGCTACTACAACTAATTCTCAAGGTTCAACAATAACTTCAACTTCAACAGGTTTACCAAAATTATCAAATACTGCATCATCATCAAGTTCTTATGCTACTCCTACTATAACACCTCCTTCTTCAGAAGATAATCCTTATGTATCAAGATCAAGTTTACCTTCAGGTACTGTGTTTATTGCAGTTGGTGCAGTTGCAGGTTTTATATTCCTAAGTTTTATATCATTTTTATTTGCAAAGAAAATAATGGCTAAAAGAATTGCTAAAAAAACTTTATCTTTAGATAGTGAAAGTTCATCAGATTATGGTGGTAATGGTGGTAATGGTGGTGGTAATGGTTCAACAGAAAAATTATCAAATCCATTTTATGCAACTTCAACAAATAATGGATCTGCAATTAAAATTCCATTACTGTATGAACAATCAGGTGCAGAAAAATCAATGACTGATATAAATGAACCTTTCTTGAAACCTGAACAAAATTTTTATTCTACTTTAGATAGAGATCAACAAAATAAAAGAAAATCAATGTTTGTTTCTCCAACTGCTGAAGTTATGAATTATAATAAAAATAAATCAAATTCAAGATTATTTGCACCAGGAAATAATGGTGGTCATTCAAGAGATAGTTCAACTGTTCTTGGTTCATTTACTGATTTAAGACATTCAAGAATGGAATCTTTTGATACAAATTCTGATGTTAGAATAACAAGTCCTGAAAGATCTCCTCAAAGAGGTAGAGGTCATAGAACTGTACCAAGTGCCTATCTAGAATCAATGTTTGAAGATGATTGAATGTATATAAAAGAAAAAAAAAAGAATATCCACTAAGATGTTTAATGCATGATTTATTTTAACTAAAGTACGTTTATTATTGCTATTATTACTATTATTATTATTATCATTATTATTAAAAAGTACTATTCTAGTTAAACACTGTTCCTTTTTATATTGTCTGTAAATTTACATAATTGTACAACTACTACCTTGATCTTCTTCATCATCATTTGCACCTTTTGGTTTTGCAGTTAATGCACATCTAGCAGCTTCAGTAAATGCTTCATTAACACCTCTATTCTTTTTAGCACTACACTCTAAATATCTTAATGCACCAATTTTTTTAGCCATTTCTAAACCTTCTTCATAAGGTATTAAATTTGGTCTTCTTCTACCACCACCACCACCAATTCCATCTATATCATCATCATCTTCATCATCACCATCATCATTTCTTAAATCACATTTTAATGCAACCAAAACTAATTTAACACCTTCACAATGATCAGCAATTTCTCCAACCCATTTATTCTGTACATTTTCTAAAGAATCTTTTGAATCAATTGCAAAACATAACATTATAGTATGAGTATCTGAATAACTTAAAGATCTTAAACGATCAAATTCTTCTTGTCCTGCAGTATCCCATAATGATAATTTTATTGGTTTACCATCAACAAATATATCATGAACATAATTTTCAAATACTGTTGGTTCATAAACTTGTGGGAAATAACCTCTTGTGAAAACATTTAATAATGAAGTCTTACCTGCAGCACCATCACCAAGAATAACAATCTTACGTTGGACTTTGGATATAATAGTTAGTAATTGACACTTATAATGTAAAGTCGGCTGTAACAATCAACAAAAATTCATTTATACTCACTTGGTTTTTTAGAACTACCACATAAAGGCATATTGTAAAAATATCTTTTGATTAAATCTGATTATAGTTTTAGTAATAAACTTTCAAATGTAACAATTTGTGACAATTGAAAAAAGGTAATTTAATAATTTATGTTGTGAAATGCAAATGTAAATATAGATTTCAATCTTAACCACGTATGAAAAGCAAAGTTAATGATGGAAATAATCTGAAAAGGAATGAATGAAGGACTATGAGTGGGATGTATGGGTATTATATATACTCTGTTCCACTAAACAACTAGGATAAGAAATGTATCTTTGATGTGAGAAATGAGTTGGTAAACCGTACGTAATCAGGGAATGTTGTACAATGGAAATGTTCTCTAAAATGTGTGTTGTCGCTTTTTTTTGACATTTGTTTTGATTTTGAGAATGAGAATTTGTGGCTGTCAATTCTTGTCGGGTTAATCAAATCATGTGCAGAGGTATTTGTATAAGGAATGGGAAGCATTCATTCAAGGTGGTAGTCATGAGATATGGTTTATGTTAACTTCAATAGTCGTTAAAGATTGGTATAGGATGTGCTACTTTTTGTTATACCATGTAATTATGATGTGGGATCGAAATATGTTCACGAGCGACTGTCAGACTTCCTCTTTGGGAAGTCAAGGAGCGCTCGGGTATAATTGATTTTTTTCTCTATTTGAATCAACTTGACATAAACTTTTGATGTTGTGAAAAGTATTTGGAACTGTTAAGATCAATAGACCTAGTGATCTGTGATACAAATCAAGGGATAATAAAACCGGTAAAGATAATGGCTAAAAAAGAACAGAAAAGATCCACCAGAGGAAATTCAACAAATGAACTGGCTCAAAGACTGGGTTCAATAAAATCAACAGCCAAAACAACTAGATCAAATGGAAAGATTAATAATAGTAATAGCCAGAAAAAAGATCTAAATCCATTACTAGCACGTCTGGATCAATTACAAAATAGATCAAATGGTAAAGCAAATGAGAGATCAAGTGATAATCCGCTTGCTCAAAGAATAAGGAATGGAACATCAACTTCAACATCATCGTCAAAGAAACTTAATGTAATCCCTGCATCAACAGTAAACCAAGTTGATACTTTAAATAGACAAATCAAATCCAAACTATCTAAAAAACCAACACTCGCATCAAGAGTTACAAAACCATCTAAAGCATCACAAAGAAATATAACTTCAGCATCAAAATCATCAAATATATCATCTGCATCTCCAACTCCTCAAGTTACGAAAAAAGTTCTCAAAATTAAAAATGCATCAAATCCAATCTTTCTAAAGATCAAAAATTTGGAATATGGAACCACAGTAAGCGACTTGAAAGTTGTTTTAGATTCAATTGGTAAAACTAAAATTGTTAGAATTAAAGATTTAGAATCAGGATCTGCAGTTGCTGAAGTCGTTTTCACTCAAGAAAGTTCATTAGATAAAGCCCATAGACAATTAAATGGTGCAATTGCTGATGGTCGTAAATTGAAAACTGAAATAACTAATGAAAGTGAGATATCAAATATCGAAAATTATTCAAAACCTACTTCACGATTGAGAAGATAAAAATTTTGCATATATACTAATTGATGTAAGATTATATATATAAATATGTACAATATACTTATGGATATGGAACTGTAGAATTATATCTCATCTTGCTAATATATAACTTTCTAGATCATTTAAAGGCGTTATGGTTTAAGAATTTCCAAGCTCGCTAATGTTTTGTACCCGTTATGGGGTTTTGAATCCCTGAAGCCATCTCGGAAACCCGAAAAGCTTCCATCAAAGGTGTCAATCTCATTTATGTCCCACGATTCTTTAATATATATTGTATAATAAGAACTATTTTCCAGCTAACAGATACAGACATTTTACATAACCCCTATTAACATGGCTATATTCAATTCTATTTGTTCCTCCCATGAGTCCAAACGTATCTAAAGTGTCTCGTTAATTTTTTTTCTTAACCACATGAACTTTGCCAAATTTGGTTGTGCGTAGCAATCGTAATGAATTTAATATCATGAGCCATAATAAAACTCAATTTTATTATAAAAAGACACCAATTTCAGCCCCCTTGATCTGAATTTAAAATAAAAATTTCTTTAAACTTACTTCTTGGTTTCAAAAGAGAGGTACAAAGATCATAATCAAGTAACAATGAGTTCAGGGTCTTTATTAACTCATAGAGTCGTCACTACAATTGCTCTTGTTCTTGAAATTTATGGGAACTTCAAATATGCATTAGGTAGAGCTCCAGTTGAGAAGAATCCAGAAGATGATCCATTTTTTAGAGTAGGTTTTACGCCATTCACTGGTAATATCTTGATTGTTTTAATTTATTGGGGAATTTTACACATTATGCAAATTAGTTTTGTTGCACAATATTTCTTCCCAGAAGAACAACCTGGTGAAAGAGCTGCAAGTTCAACAATCGGTAATATTTTACAAGGTGGTTCACCAACTCGTTTACAAGTTGCAGATCATGTAGGATGGCATTTTACTATGTTTAATATCTTACATTTTATTTGGACTTTATTATTCGTTAATGGTCATTATATTTGGTCTGAAATTTTTGTGATTTTGAACTTCTTCAATATTTTAACATTATATGTTGCTCACAAGACTTATACAATTAAATCATTCACCAATTATAGTTTGATTCATATGTCAACTGCTGCTTTACCTTTCAGTTGGTTATTATATTTATTATTTTGGAACGGTGCTGTTGTTGTTGGGTCAAATGGATTTGTTGCTCGAGTTATTGCAAATATCTTCATTTGGGATTTCTTACTTGTTCCAACTCTCTTATTGGTGATCTATCGTGATTGGGCTGTTGGATTCAGTTCAGCTGCTTTACAATTAGCTTTAGCTCTTGGTCAATTATTCACTAAAGTGTTTGCATTACAATGGATTTTTGCCTTTGTTATTGCTGGTTCATTATTTGCATTCTCTTTGGCTGTAATGAGTGCTGAAATAAAAGATAATAAATCTTCAAGTACCAACGCAAACGACCCTGAAAATGCTCCATTGATCAATAATTGAATACAATGAAACGATCCATCATAATATACCAATTTTAATTCAAGACTTGAAAAAAAAAAAAAAATGAAAAAAAAAATCAGTTGTTGTGTATAGGAAATCTTTACAGATTTTATATGATTAACACGTAAGTATTTTAAAGCTGTTTTGTAAAGTTCATTGATCTGATTTTGGAATTGGTCCACATGGTTTAACCATTTTCATAATCATTTCCTCTTTCAATTCAATTTTTGATTTATCTTGTGCAATTGCAAGATACTCTAGAAGTGCAGGATGTCCAACAACTGAAGCATATGAGTCTCTATGAACATTTGTCATCCATTCATGTTTTGTTGTGTCTGAATCTCCTAACCCAATATGACGACTCTTTAATTGGTCATACACTTGTTGTTCTCTCACTTTATCAGCCTAGAAAAATAATGTTAATATCAATAGTTTAGATACAATACCATTAGCTGCACATACCATTTCTTTACTTCCTGTTCAACTCTTGTATCTTATTCTTTGTGGAAAGTTTGTAAATTGATGGAAAAGTAGTTTTATGTTTTGAAAAAAAGTGCTGAAAGTAGTGGCCGTGTTCAAACCTCTGTTTTCTTCAACAATTAATTTTCCAAGAGCCTGATTAAAATAAAGGTTTCCAATACAGCGCCAAAGACAAATACATTCATAAAAACCACTTGGAGAGGCTGATTCTACCATTCAATTTAAGCTTCTAGCTTACTACACAAATACAGCACCAATATGTCAAAGGAGAACAGCGTCGCTTCGGATCCAGACACCGAGATGACTGATGTCCAGCCTGAGGTGGATCAAGAACAATTACTCCACGAGAAAAGACTAAAGTTATTAGAAACATTGGATATTTCTCCTGATTATAACTTCAAATACTTGACCAATGAGTTTGTGGAAAACTTTGACTCACAGTTTGATTCATTAGTGAAGAACGTCACTGAAGCGCCAGAAGATGTTGATGATTTTTTTTATGAGATTGTTTACAGCGCGAAATATTATGAAGATAGGTTACCAATTGATAAATTGAAAACGATATTGAACTGCGTTGCTGATGTGATAGCCGATAATGCTTTCTATTTCAAATTCATGTCAGTGTATAATACGTTCAAAGCTGATGATAAACTGAAAAAGTTGTTGGATGGTTTCCGTAAATTAACGTCTCTTCATATTGGGAAATATTTGGCTGATGAAAAACTGTTTATGAAAATGGATCAAATCAAATCTTATCAAAGAGTTAAAAGTGAATACCTCTTGTCAAATTTCGTTGAGCAAAAAAAATATAATTTATTATTTGAATCAAATGAGGGATTTGCGAAAATGATTGCTTTACTTCATGAAGCTTTAGATTCAGATGATAGTTGTTATCAAGTTGATTATACCGTTAAAGCCATTGAAAAGTTGATTGGTCACTTTAGCTTAGATCCAATAAGAGTTCTAGATCTTTTGTTGGATTTGTTTATCAATTCAATCTTGAAAAATTATAGATTTTGTGTTGACATTTTGAAAAAATCTCAATGGTGGCCAAAGAATAATGAATCGGATAATTCATGTTTGAAAAACTTGAATAAAGGGGGTAATAAACAGGCTGCTGCATTGCTTGGTCAAAAGCTCCATTATTTTGCCTCAACCAAGAAAGACTTCCCAGAAACCCTGAAGGCTTTAATTGGTATATTGATTAAAGAAGGTTTCATTTGTTTTGGTGACATTTATAAATATACTAGTCCTGACGAAGAAACCATGAAACAATTACAAAAAAAACTTGCTAAAGAAATTGATGATGAGATATTTAAAGCATCTGCAAGTGCGTTAGCCTTGAGTGGCCCTTTAGCAGATGATGATGAAGATGGCTCTAATTCTAAAACTAAAAGTATATCGTCCAATGCTGCAGACAATCTTAGTCCAGCAGACTCAGTCATTATAAACCAAAAGCTACAAGTATTTAAAGCACTTCTAGCAGTTGGTCTTTATTGGCCATCAATTTATATGTTAACCAGATATCCATATCTTGTGTATGCTGATAAAGATATCTCACCAATGATTTTGAGATTATTCCATAAAATTATTGAACCATTGAAATGTCAAGTCATTAAGTTGTCATCAGAAGACATCAAAGAACTGACAGTAGAAAAACAAACTGCTTTCTCTAGAGGTAGAGAGACTGTTGAATTTGAAGAGTTTGCATATAATAGTTTTGAAGTTTTCAGACCTTTGCATACTGGACACACTAATCGAAAATTTGTTTATTTTTACCACGAATGGGACCAGGGTTTACCAACTGCTAAAAGTTATGAAGATCTTTTTGAACTCTCTGCAGAACTCCTTCCGTTTGTTGGTGCGAAGCTGGGTGAAGATTTACAGCTAATGACCCTTTTGTCAAGATTTGGTGTTGATGATTTAACAAAGTCCAAAAAAGATGCTACTTATGAACATAAATTAAACAATTGGTTTGAATACTTTAGGAAATACATCTTCCCTGCATCTACTGTCATTGTGGAGAATTCCATTACGACCCATGATATTTATGACTTATTGAAAGAATTCCCACTTCAATGGAGATATAACTTATATGGTGAATTAGTTAATGTTATTTCAAAACAAAATGATGTTGTTAGATTACATTATTCCAAAGCTGAAAAGCAAACAAAGGATGTATTGAAGAGAATCACTACTGAAAATGTCAGACCAATGATGCGTAGATTTGCGAAAATCTCATTTGCAAATCCATTACCATCATTTTCAGTTATTGTTACACAAGTTGAAAGTTATGATAATTTAAGTAATTTGATGGTTGATGCTGCTCGTTACTTTACGGATTATGCTTGGGATGTTTTACCGTATGTGTTGTTGATGAGATTGACGGCACGTAGAAATTCAGTACAGTCAGATGGTATGAATGAGGCACCCTGGTTACAATCATTAGCCACATTCATTGCTAAACTTGGTAAAAGTTATGCCTCAATGAACTTAACTCCAATTCTTACCTACATTATAAAAGGGTTACATGAAAATAATACTATTGGGTTGACCATTTTAAGAGAGGTTGTTAATCAAATGGGTGGTATTCAACAAAGCTCAAACTTGTCGGCAAATCAAATCAAGCTATTAAATTCTGGTGAAAGTTTACAAAGAAGTATTAACAAGGTGATTTTTGATACCAGAGAGTTGTGTACAAAACCCGCTTTGAGATTATTAAGACAGTTGATTGCTTCGGATCAACTCTCAGAATTATTTATTTTATTGTGTGATTTCCATAAAAATTTGATTGATAAAAGTAATGAAAATGCACATTATAAAGTCTTATCAAGTCAAAGTGATGAAATTACATCTGTTCTACATACATTCATAGAGCTAATCAATTACTTTTTAAGAGACGATCCAGAAAACTTTAAGAAAAGTATTATTGGTCTTTCTGATTTAGTCAAAACATATGGAGTTGAAACAGCATGGGCGTTTGAGCTATGGAGAAGAAATGTCGGCTTTGAGGATATTGTTGAAATTGATATTGCTGATGTTGATTTCAAAGATTTGAGTAAAGACCTTTATTTGTCATTCTGGAAATTTTCACTATATGATATAAATTATGATGGATCAGCTTATACACACGAGAAAGAAAGATTATCAGAAGCAAATAATTCTCTTGCTGATCAAATTAAAAGATCAAGAATTTCATATGGTGAGGATCCTAAAGAGAAACAGGCAAAAGATGCAAAAATGAGAAAGGAAATAGCATTCAATGAGTCAATTATTAACCAAATCCCAATCGATGATGAAAAACATAAACTGCATTTTAACGAAACTATAAAAGCTATTCAAGAACGCCATGAGAACTGGTTTAAAGAAGTGGAACCTAGTGCGTCAGAAGTTGAATCATTTTTCCAGTACTGTATAGTTCCTCGCGCTATTCATTCAGAAACAGACGCCATCTTTACAGGAAAGTTCATAACCTCATTATTCAATATTGATACAAGTAAAAAGCTTGTTGATATATTCCTAAAGTCAGAAATTTTAGACACATTGATTTATACAATTACTCCATTGGAAGCTGAAAATATGGGATTTTTCCTTGCTGAATTATTCAAGTTTTATGAAGAATTAAGAACAAAAGAAGGTTTATCGAATGATGTTAAAAAGTTAATCTACAGTTGGCATGCAAAATCCTTGGTCAGCATCAAACTTAATATTGAAAGTGAAAATTATATGTCCAGAAGAAATGCTTTCACACTATTGAAGAATTTGATTGATTGTTATCCTATCGTTGAAGACCATGCTGAAGAAATCATTGAGTTGATTGAGAGAGTTTCAAATTCTGAAACTAGAAATGATTTGAAGCTAGCATCAGATGCTATTTTGGCTCATATTAAATCACGTTCCAAAAAGTGGATTCATCTTTGGGAATTTTATGAACTGCCTGAAGAGCAAAAACAGGAAGCTGTTAATAAAAGAGAAACTCTTCTGAAAGAAAGAGAAAATAGAAAACTGGAAGCTAGAAAAGCTGAAATATCAAGACAAAAGGCGGAACGTGATGCTGAATTTTCTAGTCGTGCTCAAAGTCGTGCTCATAGTCGTGCTGAGAGCCGCTCAGAGTATGTTCCAGGAAGTCGCCCTGATAGTCGTGCTGATACTAATCAAGAAGCTGGTTCAGATATCCGCTTGCGTCCTAGAAAACAAGAAATTAAAGATGAAGATGGCGACGTTTCGATGACAGAAGTCTCTGACAAGAAAGAAGATGAAGAAGAAATTGGTGAACATACTGAAGCTGAAGCTAAACTGGAGGTAGGAAAAACAGATCAAGAAAAAGATGGAGGAGAAGATCATGTTACAGATGATAATGATAGTGACAGAATCGGTGAGGCAGAATCAAAGGGAGAGACTAGTGCTAATGGGTCTGAAAATTCTTCAAAAGAGGAAGATGAAGCTAAAGGTGAAAACATACCAAGCCAAGAATTTAACGGCGAGAGTCCAGATATCAAAAACACTGTACGTGAAGTTCCTTCAACAACAGATAGACCAAATGAAGTTGCAAAATCGAGTTCAAAGGTTGGTGATACATATATTCCATCACCTAGAACAGACAAACCAGAACCTAGACGCTACCAGGATGTCACAGCTAGTGTTATAAGCCCTGGCACAGTTACACCACCTCCTGCTCCATTAAAGCCTAGTCAAGCTTCTGAAAGACTGAAACAGGTGGTTGAATATGTCAGTCTCAACAAAATGGGACAACTGAGAGAATATCTAAATGATGATCATACGGATGAAGAATTGGTCAAAGCTTCAATGACACCTTCGACCTTCAAACAGAACCTGCCAAAGATTTTAAAGGGTTATGCCAGAAAAATTGCTGGACCAAAGAGCCCAGCTGTTGCTTATTTTGACCTCAACATTGAAGAAGCATACCAGAATGTTACACCTCCAAAGTCCCCATATGTTAGGAAATCAACCACTCCACAGCCATTAAATGATTCAAGAACGCAGAAAAGATCACTTCCATCTCAAGAAGAACTTGTGAACTTCTCAAGTAGACAGAATCAAGGATCGAGAAACTTTGATAATTCGTCTAATTATTCTAATAGAGGAATAAAGCCGCTTCCTTCGGGACCTTCTTCTCAAGCTTCAAAAAGATTTAATCAAGGAAATTTCCGTTCATCATCAGGTTCGGATACTTCATACACTCCTCCAGCTGCCAACAGATCGCATTCATCTCATCAAAACTCAACGCGTAAACGAATAGCTCGTCCACATAGTCGTCAACATCCAGGTGTCCAAGTTCCTCCACCTCCACCTCCACCTGGTCCACCTCCACAAGAAAATCCTAATAAAAGACATCAAGGATCATCTGCTCATTCTAACTATAATCAATCTTATAGAAACCCAAGATCCTATAGATGAGCTTTATTGTATACGAATGTGTTCAGTTTTTTTAAAAAAGTGTGTGACATTTGTTGTATTATAATGCATAATCAAATTGATTAGTGTGTATGTATTTCTGTAGTAGTTCTGGTACTTGTCTATGGCGATGTGTCTCTTAACATTTACTAATAATAGTCAATAATGGTCCAGCCTCGTAAGCTGTAACAGTGGGCTTAGAGACAACAATTCATGAGCATTTTAAGCCATGGCCCACAACTGCCATGATCTGTCCTAAAAAATACAGACAGGTATTAATATAAATGTTCCACGATTTCCCCAAACTCATCGAGATGAACCCCTTGTTGGTCAACTTAATGAAAAATGGATTTCTCATCGGCCAAAGGTGTTTTAGTCGTTGATCCAATAGAGGCCACAAACATATGTATCCGGAAAGCTGCTGCCACGGTCTATTGTTTGTTCCAAATTGATAACAGAGTCCACAGATCACAAGACACAAATTATAGGGTTCCAAGCGTACCCAAATGGAAAGAAGATTCACAATGTCGATTTGATATCGAACCAGGTTTAATTCCCTTGCTGAAAATTTATGTTCTTCAAAAGACATCAGGACTACCTCTAGTTGTTGGTAAAGCTGAGGTAAATCTGATTGATATATTTTATGAACAGAAATCTGATAGATGGGTAAAGCTTGCCCCAACAGGCCTGTTGAATCTTGAGTTTACATTTTATCAAGCTGCTCCAATGTTACCTAAAAAGGCACCGTCAACACAAAAAGCATCTCAAAGAACCAAACTGACCACTGATATCCCAGATCAAATAAGGACAGAACAGCCTCAGGCCAAAGTATCATCAGCAGATAAAGTTTTTGAAGATGAGAAAGAAGAAAGAAATAGACTAAGACAGTTAGCGAAGAGAGTTAAAAGACGGTACAGAGAATCAAGAGCAAGCAGGGAATTTGCAATGAAGGAACAAATGAGGAAGATGACAAACGATGAATTTTTGTACATGGAGGTGAACCAAAGAGTTGAAAAGAAACTACCAGACGTACCAGCTACTGAAGAAGATGAGGTGGTTCAAATAGAGGAAAATATACCAGATATAAGTATTTTGTCGATTGACAGTGATAGCCTTTCACAAATTGAACTTGATAAATTACCATTTTCAGCAGAGTCAATAGGCCTTGATATGGCGAAAAAACTGGAGGTGCTCAAATATGAGGAAGAAAAATCAAGGATACAAGAAGCTAGAAAGAACTATATACCATTATCAACAGAAGCTTTTGCTGTTATTAGCAGACTGGAAAGAGGTAATGCAAGGCCATCAGATTTCAAAGTCGAAGGTGGCGCCTCTGAGTATAAAGGTGACGGTACCTGGAATATTGGACGATTAAGTGATGCTGCTTTCACTGGTGATAGACCAAAACTGCCTCCAAAGATTCCTTATGGTATGGAATCTGAAGAATATTACATGTTGCATAGACAAGAGTTTATAGAGTATTTTAAGACAGTTTCATGAATAATGAATGATGACACAGTTATTGGGTGACCTGGGATACGTAGAAGTGCTAAAAGTGTAAAACATTAAGTTTTCATTCGAATGCTTCAACTGTTCCCGTTTGATATTGTGATTCAAACAGTCGGCTTTGTATAAATCTCGTACTTTCAAACCGAGGTCACATGACCACAATTGTTTGTTTACAAAAAAATATGAAATTGTCAACAAACTTCTTGATCTAAAAAGCTCTTTAGTGTAACAATATCACTAACTGCACAAAGAAGTGAACTAACACTCAAGTAAGATGTCTCATTTTCAAGGTAATACTGGTACACTGATCATTGTGGTTGCTCGGGCCAGGGATCTTCCAAACCGCAGAAAGATGGAAAAGCAGAATCCATATTGTCTATTACGTATTTCTAATTTGACCGATAAAACTAAAGCTGACGTTAGAGGTGGTCAAAATCCATTATGGGATCAAGAGTTTAGGTTCAATATTACACCAGAGATCCAACCAATTCTCAAGCTATCGGTTCTGGATGAAACCAAAAAGGCTCCAGTGCTGGTATCGGAAGCTGAAGTTGATATTACACCGGTATTTTATTCATCAGTAAAGGATGGTTTCGATAGATGGCATCAATTGAAAGCTGGTATTTGGGATGCTGGTGAAATATATTTGGAAATGACATTTTATCCAGCTGTATCTGGTCTTCGATCAAGTCAGACGAGAAAACCAACCAAGAGCTCACCTGCGAAGAAAAGAAATCTACCAGCAATCCCTGGTCAAGAGGTACGAGAAGAGCCAGTAAGTGAACCACAAGATACGATACCACCGCCATTACCAAGAGGTGGCACATCAAGTACTATAGGGTATGATAGAATGGCGAAAAGTGAATTTGGGTCAAGTCAAATGAGCTCATCTAACCAATTTCATCATTCAGATTCATTCCGCCCACAACCAAGAGATGACTTCAGTCGTTCACATATGTCAGTCACATCATTACCAGATATTCCAACACAAAACCATATATATAAAGATTTACCACCTTTAAGAATTGACTCATCCCCTAAAAAAAGCTCTGAGTTACAACGCAGTCCTGGCTCATCGTCATTAAGTGAAAGTTTGGACCCAGGAAGACCAACACCAACTTCAGATTTCAAAAATTTTGCCAAAAAGATCACGAATAAGTACACTCTTCCTTTATTTGGCTCAAATGAAAATGTTCCAGAGAAACATACATCAGATTCGTTTGATGAATTAGAAAGAGAAGTTCAATCAGATTATATAAGAAACCATAGGTCAGAAAGACAAAGACCACCACCTTTACCATCACATAGTCAAAATTCATTATCATCAGGTTCCGGTTCATTACCACCACCATTACCACAACATAGTTTAGCTTCCTTGAAAAACTCATCGATAAATCAGTATAACATAATAGAACCAGAAGGTGCATCAAGAGTATCTCTAGGAAGAAGAAGTCCAGAAAGGAAAGCTCCAGGTGGATTTTATAAAAGTGGTAGTAGCAGTCCTACAAGATTGAATTTAAACAGCTTACCATATGATGCAAATAATATACCGAGTCCTACAGCTCATCGTCCAGATATCAATAATTACAATGAAAGAATCACATCATCAAAAGATGATAACGTCTTATTAGATAGACATAATGCTCCTACCCCATATGATATGTTTGTTCAAAATTCACTGAAGGATTCACAAAGTTCATCAGCATCTTTTGGAAGAACCTCACCAACGCGTTTTAAGAGCTCGTTACCACCACCTCCGCCACCACATTGATCTCATTGTATATAGAAATAATGGATAACAGGACAATAAGACTACATTTGTCATTAATTAACGAGAAGTATCATCCCATGTAGGGTATAATTATCATTCATCTAATATACAAATACATTATTACCTTTGATTGCGATTGTGTCTTTTTTTTTTAGGACCTTTCCGAGATTGGATGGAATAATCTACTAAAATGCAGCTTCATCATTGTAATCATCTTCATCACCGAAATCTTCACCATCTTCGAAATATTTTTCGGCATTATAATCATCATCATCCTCTTCTTCGAATTCATCATCCAAGTTCTCTTCTGGTTCTGGTTCTTCTTCTTTTTCATTTTCCTCATCTTCAGCCATATCTTTTAATCTCTCCAATATTGAGTTACCATCATTCTCTAAATTATCAATGACTTCTTTTGAATTTTTTAATTTCGATAATGATAATAGTTTCTTTTTCTTTTTATCATCAACTCCCATAACTTTATACAATTCTTGTGGGAAAAATTCAATAACATAAGGATGCTCATCAATAGATCTACCAATTTTACGTTTCTTAATATATCTATCCGAATATCTTTTGATACCATCATTTATACCTTCTTCATCTATTTCTGATTTATCTTTACTATCAAGCTCTAAATTTGAACCAGTATAAAAAGGACCATCTTTAACAGTACTTTGGAAATTGATAAAATGACCGGCAAAAATCTTCTCTATTTTGGATGCATTACCATTTACAGGCAAGGGTATTTGCTATTTTGGCTCTAATTAGTGTCAAGCTCACAAATTTGAATAAGAAAACAAACTTACTGGTTTTTCATTCTCTATATTTCCATTGTTTATATCACTATAATCTAAACCAAAGGGTAGATTCCTTTGGAAACCACCACCTCCTCGACCTCCAAAGCTCATGTTTATGATTCCTTGATGATATTGAAAGTTGGAACCTTATTGAATAGTTGATACTCTTGTAATGATCAAGTTTTGATGCAAGTCTTGATGATTTATTAGTAGAGTTTGAAATTTTTGAAGATTTTTAGTGATGATACCCGTGGAAATTTGACAGATGATGATGGGCATCGTAAAGAATGAAATGCTACGGAGAATGCGTTTATCTTGCCTGCAGAGCGTTTGGAATCAAGTGTTATCTCATTGTGAATATCTTTTGATTACTTCAAGTCAGTACTCTTGAAGAAGTATCCCTTTTTCTGGTTGAAAAATTAGAAGTTTATTCTACGAGCCCGTTGAGAGATGAATGATGAAATTGAAAATTCTTTTTAGTTAAACAACATACAGATCAAACGCCAAATAGGTAATAAAAGCACTAGAGTTATACTATAAGCAGATAACTAATCCTCCAAAAGATCTTCGATATCTTTATCTTCATCGTAAGCATCTTCTAATCTATCAAGTTGTTCTTGTAGTATTTTTTCTTGTCTTTTGACATTACGTCTAGTCTTTTTACCCCAACCCCAGGAGCCATCATCAGCCAAAGCGCCAGTAGCTTGTGCATTTGGATCGTCAACTAGATCGGTTTGTTTTTTGGCTTCTTTGTTTTCTTCATCATGTTTTAATTGTGCAAGTAATTGTTTGTTGGCTAAATATTTTTGAACGACATTACGGACCAAGACATAACCACCAACAATAACTGTTAGTCTTAAAGCTTGATGAGCATCTATCTCTTTAAGAGATTCTGGGATATATGGTTTGATATAGTCAATGATTTCAGACATTATGTGTAATTGCAATGATGTTATTGATATTATACCCGAGGAAATGGAATGAAATCGTTAGATAGTGGTTTGATGGAATGAACTAGAACGTTGTCCTCTTTGTAGCAGTATGGTAGCTTAGTAGTGAGCTATAGGTTCTCAAATAGTGTATAATGAGTTAACTGTTGAAACTATATGACGAATAAAATACTTCTCAAAATATTGGAATCGTGGTTAAAACGGTGAGTTTTTTTAGGGCCGGCCGTTGATTTATTTTTCGCAGCGGATTTGATTACGAATTATTACCAAAAATCTACAAATCATTGAAGCTTATTTCTCAGAGCACAAGAATGTTAAATAACTGCAAATTCAATACCTTGAAAAACTTATATTTCGTCATCATCGTCACTAAATAGTGATTCTTCTGGGAATTCACCTTGCTCGATTTGTGCTGGTCGTAAAAACCCACCGTAGTTTGGTTTGGTTTGGAAGTACGGAACACCTTTTATGGAACCGTTATTCTTCCCAACTGGTTCATCAAATTCCACACCTGCCCACACTTCATTATCAATCTCTGGAACTTTACCAACGTACTTGATAACTCCTCTTCTTTCAATCTCATTATCTTTCGTTGTACGAAATCTTGAGCCGACTATAAGTTCTTGTGCTTTTGTTTGATTTTGTTTCTTAATTTCTTCCTTCTTAGCTAGGAAACTTGGATCAAATCTACCCAATTTGTTGTCCTGTTTCCACCTTCTAATAGAATCTGATCTCTTCTCGTAGTCTTCATCTTTTAGTTCAAAGAATTTTGTTTCATCCTCATCTTCCAGTTCTTTTAAACTTGATTCAGGTCTGACATCATTAACTTGGACTCTGGCAAAAGCTGGGATATTAAATTGAGAGAGTAAAGTGAGCTCTTCTTCTTGAGGGTTTGATGCTTTTAGCTCATTCCCTTCAGTGGAGAATGAATTAGAGAATATCAGGAGCTGTTGATCATCTGGAGGTATACCTGTAATTGTCTCTAGCCTTTGTTTGAAATATTTTAATGACCAGTTGGTCGATATCCTTCTTTCTGAATTTGTTAAGGACGATGTAACTTGCACCTGAATGTCAGTCATAATGGACTTAACAATTAATCTTCTAATCAGATCAAATACACCACCAAACTCCAAATGTAAACATGTAAACTTTTATGACATTCTCATTATACGCGTATAATGAGTTCGATGAGAGTTACCCGGTAAATGGAGTTTTTCTTCGCGAAACTTGGTGAAAGAATAATCAAAAGCTCAATTAAACTGAAAGAAACGAACAGTGGAAACCATCAAAACAGAAGATATATTCAATCAAGGATGAGTGAGAAGGTATGTTTTCGAGGCACACTGTGATTTTATTTCGAATGGGAACTAACCTACGTTTTTTTAGGGCCCACAACAACAACAACAACAAGGTAGAAAGAGAAACCAAAATCAACAAAGAGACAAACAAGATGGTCCAAAAAGAGATCTTATATTAGAATTGTCTAGATACCAAGATAAAAGAATACGTGTAAAGTTCACACATGGTAGACAAGGTAAGTGTTGTCGATGATTTTGGATTTTAAATGAGTTGATACTAACTGAAATAAGTCACCGGTACTTTGAAAGGTTTTGATCAATTGATGAACTTAGTGCTAGATGATGTTCAGGAAACACTAAGAGGTAAGTTATTTTGAAAACATAATTTTTGAACGAAGAATACTAACCCTTGAATAGATCCAGAAGATGAAAGTGTTTTAACTGAAAAAACCAGAGATTTAGGCTTAGTTGTTGCTAGAGGTCCATTATTATTGACAATTGCTCCAGTTGATGGTTCAGAAGTCATTGAAAACCCATTTATACAACAACAAGAATAAATGTATTGTAACGACCATTATAAAATGGGTATACTTTGTAGATATTCTACAACTTCATTAAATATGAAGGTTCTTTTTCATAATCTTAACTCCATGGTGAAGCGATTTAAGAGAGGTTCAATATATCTTTAAGAAGCATTATGAGGCTCTGAGAAACACCAGGAATCAGCGTAGCAGTACTCTGGAATTTATATTCCATGACCACTTCCACCATTAACCACATTTATTTCAAAATATCTATATAATTTCATCGCCGTGTAGCTTATACCTTTCCTCCCACCCAAACACCATTTTCGTCTCAAGCCGTCGGGTTTCTTTAGGCGATGAGCTGATAAAGATTTTTTTTTCCTTGATATCTGAAATCAAAGATCTTTTTTTGTTTGATAAGTGTTCAGTATTTGATAAACCTTCTTGACTTGGCTAGATTATTCATAGAATAAAAACAGTTGGAATTCCCTGGCGAGTTTAAACCATTACCATTATCTTCAGCACAAGTAATCATTTTCAATTAAAGCATTATATCTGTCTCAAATCAAACCATAAAAAATCACATCAACAATGGCTACTGAAGATTACAAAAACGTTATCCTTTTACCACAAAGCAATCAATTACTAGGTCTATACTCCATCATTAGAAGTAAAGATACTCGTCGTTCAGACTTTGTTTTCTATTCGGATCGTATCATTCGTTTATTAGTTGAAAGAGGTTTGGATCAATTACCTGTTGAAAATCATACTGTTACAACTCCATTAAATGTTGATTATGAAGGTGTCAAATTCTTAGGTAAGATATGTGGTGTTTCTATCGTTAGAGCAGGTGAAAGTATGGAACAGGGTTTAAGAGATTGTTGTAGATCTGTTAGAATTGGAAAGATTTTGATTCAAAGAGATGAAGAAACTGCATTACCTAAATTATTTTATGAAAAATTGCCTGAAGATATTTCTGAACGTTATGTTTTCTTATTAGATCCAATGTTAGCTACTGGTGGTAGTGCCATCTTAGCTACTGAAGTGTTGATTTCAAGAGGTTGTAAACCTGAAAGAATCTTTTTCTTAAATTTGTTAACAAGTCCAGAAGGTATAAAGAATTATCATGCTAAATTCCCTGAAATCAAAATTATTACTGGTGGTATTGATGAAAAGTTAGATGAAAAAAAACGTTTAGCTCCAGGTTTAGGTGATTTCGGTGATAGATATTATTGTATTTAAGCTTATTAGCTTGCTTAACATTTATATATTACAACCCCTGAAACGCATCTTCACGAAACAAAAGATGAAAAAAAAAGTATTATCCTTTATAGCTATGCATTAATTAGTTTATCAAATCATTCTGTATATCTAATGTATCTTTATTTAGAAAGAAACAACGTGTATCATAGACATTTTGTATGAATTAAATCTGGATTTTCTTCCCATTCAGCTTTCGAAACCCACATCTTCTTAAAGGTACTGAGACCTGCTAAAATTGAACCACCAATCCAGGTACTATATTTTCTTTCAGGTGGTGCAAATATTTTTATCTTTGTACCTTTTGGTGTCATCAATTTTAGTTCATTGATTAATCTATCCCCAAAGCCTTTCAATAGAGTAGTACCACCACTTAATACAATACTTTGATATAATGAATTCCTTAGATCTAAATCAACTTTATTTATAGAATCATAAACCATTTCTTGTACACCAGGGAATTCTGATCCAATGATTTCAGGTTGAAATAAAATTTCGCTTGATCTAAACCTTTCAGCTCCAATTTCAATCGTTTTACCATCTGGCAATTTATAATGATCAACAGCTTTATTACTACTCTGTGTGGTCTCATAATCAAACACAGACGATAACCAATCTCTTTCATCTTTTTTGGGATCTAACGAAACATAACATGTTTTCTCTTTAATCAAACGTACAATTTCCTTTTCAGCACTAGTCTGTAGCATGTAACCATTTTTCAATAATAGTAATTGTAATTGTTCTGTGACGTCTCTTCCTGCGACATCTATTCTCTTTATAGCATTTGGTAATGAAAATCCTTCATAAACAGGAACTGAATGACTTACACCATCACCAATATCCAATACAACACCGGTCGTTCTACCAGATGCATAAAGCGCTAGTACAGCTTGAATTGACATGTATAATGCAGGACAATTATAAGTTTCAAAGAAAATCTGTGCACATTTTTCACGATGTCTCTTAGGATTTAATGGAGCTTCTGTTAATAAGATTGGGTGATCTTCAAGGTTAGTTCTTAGATCATTTGTGAAAACTGATGACCATATCTGTTGCATCTCATCCCAATTCTGTATTATACCATGTTCCACGGGATATCGTAGTCTTAATAAACCTCTGTTCTCTTGTGCTTTATTTCCAATGAATGTATCTCCTTCAAGCGCACCTGCCATGACTTTAGAATATTTTGGCCATCCTATTCTAGGTAATAAATGTTAGCATTTTATCCTCTTATAGAAAAAATGACCATGTCAACTTACATAGATGGAGCATGAGTCTTTGGTTTCTCTTCACCGGCAAACCCAGCTTTTATCGTTCCTGATCCCTAGAAATAATGTTAGTCAAAAGTCAGATCAAATGCCCCCGAAACGCGCTTCAACATACATTATCAATCACTATAGGCTGATTAAGAAGCAATTGACCACCTTCGCTAGCCATCTTGAGCCTATACTTTGGATTTATTTTGTTTGTTTACGTTTCTGATCCGTCATTTTTGTTATTGTTTTAATGAAAATTCACGATCAGTCGCACTTTAAAAACTCCAGTCACGTGAACTGGATTTTGGGGATAGATACGACATGAACATGAAGCTACATCGAGCATAAAAGTCAGATGGAAAGGTTCTTATATATATATGAGATTATATCTTTGGTCTTCTAGTTTTAACCCAGTGCAGCTGGTTCTAACAATTCTGATGATACAGTGGATGTATTCATTGAATTATTCAGAGTTGAAATAAAATCAGAATTTTTTAAAGGTCTAACCTTAACTTCACCTTCAGTAATCTTTTTACCACTCTTAAAATTTGATCTAATATATTCTCTCATTGAATTCATTGCAGCATCTCTACATAATTCTTTCAAATCGGAACCACTAAGACCATCAGTTTGAACCACTAATCTCTCTAAATCAAATTCATTTGTATCAATTTCAGAATCTTTCAATAATATTTTCAGTATACGTCTTCTTTGTTCCATATTTGGTAAGCTAACAGAGAATCTTTTTGGCATTCTTCTCATGAATGCAGAATCAATATCATTTGGTCTATTTGTAGCACCCAACACCAAGATTCTTCCACTTGATGTTAATCCATCCCATAATGTCATAAATTCAGCTTTTAACATGGCTGTAACTTCATGATCCATAGATTGTCTTTCCCTTAAAAACGAATCAATCTCATCAATAAATATAATACAAGGCTGAAGTTTTTCAGCTAATGAGAATATAGCATCAACCATTTTATTTGATTCACCATACCATTTATCCATAATGGAAGACATACGAATAGATATGAAGTTAGCACCACTCTCTTTTGCTAATGCTTTGGCTAACATTGTTTTACCACAACCTGGTGGTCCATATAATAATACACCTTTTGGTGCTTGTAATAATGATGAATGAGTGAATAATTCAGGTCTATAATTAGTTAGTATCAGAGTTCTATGACAGATACAAAACGCCTTGTGACTCACACTGTTAATGGATATAATACACTTTCTCTTAATTCATCTATGATGTTTTCTAAACCTCCAATATCTATAAAGTTCTTGTTAATATTTCCCAATTTCTCTATTTCATGAGACCAATTCCAGTTTACACATACCATTAAACTTCACATCTATTTCAAATGGTGTGACCACAGACGCCAGTACTGCATTTTCATAATCATTAAGTTCTAGTTTTAACCCAGGATTCAATTGTTTCAACCTTTGTAAAGAAGCATTTGCCTTTTTTTTAGTATCTGAAGACTTAGCTGCAGGTCCTTCTTGACTTAATAAATGATTCATCATATAATAAGCTGAGATAGACGCACCCACAAAAAGGGCGATGTCCGTAACGAGCTTGATATCGATTTTGAACTTTGACATTGTAAAACACACTTGATCAAATTAATAAAGTGAAGTAATTTCACTGCTTCTTTTCGTCAAGGCCTATGATCTTTAGCTTGAATTTGATTTTGCCATTAAAATCAAAATATCTCCGAGGGCAAAAGCTCGGTTTTGATATTTTTTTTTTATAGAGAAAAAATTTATATAAGCGATGAGCTTAACTACTTGATTTAAGATTCTATTTGAGTAACTAGTGTTTGGCATAATGAGAGGTCAAAAGAGATCTAATGATGAGAGTAAGAGCATTAGTATTCCTGGCTCTATGCTAGATGAGTTGAAAGGTGGGAAATGTAAGTTAAAATATGAAATCATCAGATTTAAAAAAAAGTGTCAAAACTAACATTTTATAGTTGATGATAATGATGATAGATATAATTTTGGTAACGGTGAAGCTCAAAAGAAAAGGAGAATAGGTATTACCAGGAAGGACAAGCGTAAACAAGAAAGAGAAGAAAAGAAAAAAATTAAGACACGTAAAGCAGCTACTCCAAAACCATCAAAACAATCGAAACCTGTTCAAGGTAATCAGAATTCTAAAAAACAACCCACTAAATCAGTTCCAAATGCTGCCAAGAAGGCTGAAAAGACCAAAAAACTTGATAATGAAGATAATGAAAGTGATGAGTTTATTGGTTTTGATGATGAAGCTCCAGAAGATGATTCAGATGCTGGTAGTATAGACGAAGATGATTTAGATCTAGAAGATGATGAAATCGATGATGATTTCGAAGAAGAAGATGATGATGAAAACCCAATGACTGCTGATGATACAATGAAGGCACTAATGGCTTTGAAAGCTAAAAAAGCTAAGACATCTCCAAAGGAACCATCAACTGCTGGAGATACCATGGCACAATTGAAAGCTGCTAAAGAAAAGAAGAAACAACCTAAAGTTGCTGAAGAACAAGAACCTGCTACGGCTGAAGAAACCATGGCATTATTGAAAGCTGCGAAGGAAAAGAAGAAGCAAGAAATATCATCTAAACATGTTGAAAGTAAACCATCCAAAGATAAAAAGAAGGATAAGAAGAAGAAGGAAAAATTTGAAAGATATATTTCACCTGAAGATGAAAGATTAATGAAGAGAGATGAGGAAGATATGAAATATTATGCTAAGAAGTTAGGTCTTAAAGGTAATAAGTTGAAGGAAGATAAAGAAGATGATGGATTAGGTGGTCTACTTGATGGGTTAGATTTCTTGGATAATTATGATCAACCATCTGAAGAATATGAGAGTGAAGAATATTACAGTAGTGGAAGTGATGAAGGAGAAGCACCTGAATTACTAAATGATATTGCTGAAGAGGATGAAGATGAAGATGAAGATGAAGGTGAAGGTGATGATGATAATGATGATGAAACTGGTGAGAATGGACATATTGAAAATCCATTTTCAGATGATGATGAAATCAATTCTTCAGATTTTGATTCTGATATTGAAGTAACGGATGAAGAAGATGAAGGAGATATTATGAGACCGGCTCCAAAAGAGAATCCATACGTTGCACCAGTTCAATCAACATCAAAATATATTCCACCTGCTTTACGTCAACGTTTAACTACTGGAGATTCTGAAGAAGTTACACGTATTAAAAAATCAGTTAAAGGTCCATTAAATAAATTGTCTGAAGCGAATATTTTGACAATTGTGAACCAAATAAATTCTGTATATTCAGGAAATCCACGTCAATTAGTTACAGAATGTTTAACTGATGTTGTTTTAGAGAGTATTATTCAACAAGCTTCTTTATTGGATCAATTTGTTATTTTGCATTCTGCATTAGCTGCTTCCATTTATAGATTACAAGGTGTTGAATTTGGTGCATATTTTATTCAAAGTTTAGTAGAAAAATATCAAGAATTTTATGATCAAGGTCGTTCTAAAGAAGCAGGTAATTTAATTTCATTATTAACTTCATGTTATTCATTTCAAGTTGTTAGTTCCAAACTTTTATTTAATTTGATTGAAACTTTAATTCATGAAATAACAGAAATGAATTCAGAATTATTATTAAGATTAGTAAAGAATGCCGGTCAACAAATGAGAAATGATGATCCAAATGCATTAAAAGAAATTATTGTTACATTACAAAAAAGCATATCAACACAAGAAACAAATGCAAGAACAAGATTTTTAGTGGAAACAATTACAAATTTGAAAAACAATAAATCTAAATTTAATAATGAGAATGCAATGCAATTAGTTACAAGAATGAAGAAAACGTTAGCTACTATTAATAATAATAAGTTCCATGATCCATTACATGTTTCATTAGATGATATTAAAAACATCAAGACAAAGGGTAAATGGTGGTTAGTTGGATCAGCATGGAAGGGGAACAATAATGGTGAGGCAGAAGTTAAAGAAGTTCTTGTTAATGAAGATGAAATGAATGATATATTGGATAATGCAGAACCTAATTGGATGGAATTAGCAAGATCTCAAAGAATGAATACAGATATAAGAAGGGCAATTTTCATTAGTATCATGTCATCAAATGATTATATTGAAGCTTTCACTAAATTGGATAAATTAAGATTGAAAAAATCTCAAGAACGTGAAATTCCAAAGATTTTATTACATTGTGTTTCTATTGAAAAAGTTTCAAATCCATATTATAGTTTATTAGCTAATAAATTATGTTCATCACATAGTTTAAGAAAGACATTTCAATTTTGTTTTTGGGATTTTTTGAAAGAAGTTGAAGGTGATGATGACAATGATGATAATGATGATGAAGATTATTTTAAGAATTTGAATAATGATTTAGTTGATCAAGATGAAGAATTTCAATTACAACGGATTGTTAATACTGGTAAATTTTTCGGGTATTTGATTGGTGAAGGTTCATTACCATTACATTCATTGAAAAATATGAATTTTTTGACATTAAATTCAGATACTAGTTTATTTATTGAAGTTTTAATGATTTCATTTTTCGATAACATTGGTAAAAAATCTGAAATTTCTGTATTTGGTGCAGGATCTAAAAAATCTAAAGCTAGTGATTTAAAATTTCAAGATAATTTATTAGTTTCAATTTTAGCTAAATGTGAAACTCAGAAAGCGATGATGAGAGGTTTACAATATTTCTTGCAAGAAAAAGTCAAGAGTAGTGATATTATTACTGGTCGTAAACAACAGAAAAGGGTTGATTGGGGTGTTGATTGTTTCTGTGACATTGCAGATGAATATTTGAAATAGGTGTATATAGATTACATATAGAATAGCATTATTGGAAACATTCATTATAGATGAAGAATACTGATCAATACTTGTAAAGAAGAGATACAGCTATGCGTCTTAGTAAGCAGACACGCAAAGCTTACCTCATATCGGTCGGTTGTCGTTTCCCCTGTCTGAAAATTCCCGGACATCAGTTGATGAATTTCTGGCGAACAAAAGCGAGTCGAGACTTTACGTCTAACGTGGAAAATTGCAATTCCCCCTTAAGAACAGGAAGGAAATTACACGAAGTTTCACGAGGTTTCACGATGTTTCACTAGGTTTCAGTTTCTCGAGCGTAGCGCCACTCACTCACTCACTGTTCGACTCATCAGCCTCACTCTGATGACAAAAAGCAGTGAAGCTATAGGCTGGGAATTTCGTCCCATGTTTATGGGCTCCCAGGCTCACTGTGTTCCAGAGATTGCCACTGGACAATGAACAGCGAAGAGCGAACACTACAAAGAGAATCCAAGGGCTCCGATTAGAATGTATCCAGGAGCTCCCTGTGGAACAACAACGTCCAGACAGAGCGTCCAGGTCTCAGTGCCAGTCCAAGGGAAGCACAGACAGAAGCCCAGACAGAAGCACAGGCAGAAACACAGACAGAAGCGCAGACAGAGGTCTCCCACGAAATCTCTGTCTAGTCGTAGCCTTCTCTCGCTGGGGTCTCCCACGAAATTGCTCTTCGGTGGGAAATTGGACGTGAAGCGCGTGGGGAGCACTCGAACAATTTGGATCCAACTTTTCCCGATTGAGCATTTGTGCTGATTAACACGGATGTGTGCTTTGTGAGATGGTGTATCTTGTAGAGATGGTGGAACGACAAGAATAGCACCATTATGTTCCTGGGAATGTGCTGTACAACCCTGACTATTTTTCAATTCATTTATTCCTCTTTCTCCCAGTGTAAAATACGTATCATGTTGTTCCGAGTCCATGGGATTCTCATCACCGTTGATGGATCCGGGTAAAAATGGGTGGTGAATATGCGTTTGATACTGGAAACAATTTTAGTCAACAAAGTTGTTTAACAGGTTTATTACAATCATAAATATAATAATATTGTTGTTATATTATTAGTTTTACGGTGGGCTATTACTATTACTAAACACATTAATCTTTATTGATTCATTCATCAAACCGCTCTATTTCATTTATTCGTTTGTTTGATTAAGAATCATATATACTCCATATTCATTATTCATCAACAAGACTTTCAATTTCCCCCATCATTAATTATTTATTAATCAATCAATCAATCAATCAATCAAAAAAAAAACCATTAAAATACAATGCTAAGATCAATCTCTTGTCGTCGTATTACTCCAATAGGTAGAAATTCTTTCACATCAATCCGTACCTTAGCTGACGCTGCTAATAAAAAACATGAAGTTGTTGTTATAGGTGGTGGTCCAGGTGGTTATGTTGCTGCCATTAAAGCTGCTCAATTAGGTTTTGATGTCGCTTGTATTGAAAAAAGAGGTAGATTAGGTGGTACTTGTTTAAATGTTGGTTGTATTCCATCAAAAGCATTATTAAACAATTCTCATTTATATCATCAAATTAAAACTGATACCGCTAAAAGAGGTATTGATGTAGGTGATGTTAAATTAAATATTGCAAATTTCCAAAAGGCAAAAGATACTGCAGTTACTCAATTAACTTCTGGTATTGAAGGTTTATTTAAAAAAAATGGTGTTAAATATTATAAAGGTTCAGGTTCTTTTATTGATGATCATACTATTAAAGTTGATGCAGTTGAAGGTGGTGAAGATGCTGTCTTGAGTGCTGAAAATATCATCATTGCTACTGGATCTGAAGTTACTCCTTTCCCAGGTATTACTATTGATGAAGAAAGAATCGTTTCATCAACAGGTGCTTTATCATTAAAAGAAATCCCAAAAAAATTAGCCATTATTGGTGGTGGTATTATTGGTTTAGAAATGGGTTCAGTTTATTCAAGATTAGGTTCTGAAGTTACTGTTATTGAATTCCAAAATGCAATCGGTGCTTCAATGGATGGTGAAGTTGCTAAAACTACTCAAAAATTTTTACAAAAACAAGGTTTAAAATTTAAATTAGGTACTAAAGTTTTAAATGCTGAAAGAAATGGTGAAACTGTAAACATTGAAGTTGAAAATGTTAAAAAAGGTACAAAAGAACAATTAGATGCTGATGTTTTATTAGTTGCTGTTGGTAGAAGACCATATATTGAAGGATTAAATGCTGAAGTTTTAGATTTAGAAGTTGATAAAAGAGGTCGTTTAGTTATTGATTCACAATTTAGATCAAAACATCCTCATATTAGAGTCATTGGTGATGTTACTTTTGGTCCAATGTTAGCTCATAAAGCTGAAGAAGAAGGTATTGCTGCTGTTGAATATATTAAACATGGTCATGGTCATGTTAATTATGGAAATATTCCATCAGTTATGTATTCACATCCAGAAGTTGCTTGGGTTGGTCAAACTGAAGAACAATTAAAAGAAGCTGGTATTAATTATAAAATTGGTAAATTCCCATTCTTGGCTAATTCAAGAGCTAAAACAAATTTAGATTCTGAAGGTTTTGTTAAATTTTTAGCTGATGCAGAAACTGAAAGAGTTTTAGGTGTTCATATCATTGGTCCAAATGCTGGTGAAATGATTGCTGAAGCTGGTTTAGCTTTAGAATATGGTGCTTCAACTGAAGATATCGCAAGAACTTGTCATGCTCATCCTACTTTATCTGAAGCTTTCAAAGAAGCTGCTTTAGCTACTTTTGATAAACCAATCAACTTTTAAATTTGATTGTGTATTATTATAAATAATGTCACCATCTCCATCATCAAAGTCAGAGTCAGAGAGTCATCAAAAATCATCCCAATATATATATATGTATATATATTAATGCCACATAATCTGTAAAATGTTGAAGAATGAAAGAAAGCAAAAAAAAAATAAAAAAAAAAAATAAAGTAGTCTGAATGACAAGGAAAAAAAAAGTCTAGTGATTTTTTAGAATTCCAATAATGATTAGTATACACTGGATGTTTCATTCTCAGTGATAAGTTTTTTTATTTAAGTTGATATTTTCATCTATATATATAAGTTTCGAGTTAGATCATGTGTTACTTGTAGTTTATTCAATTTTTTGAAATGTTTTTTGAACATCTCTACAATTCATGTCAGATTAATAGTGCAACGTATGTTATATTGTCTTATAACGGGTATCTTAAATAATATACAAGGGTTCTAAAAATTTTAAAACTTATTTAGAACTTTTTTTAAACCATTTCTTCATGGATAAATCATGACCACCATCTTCCATTCTATGTTTAGCTTCTAATAATGATCTAGTATATTTAGTAATTAAATACCATAATGAACCAGAAGCTCTAAATGCTGCTAAAACTGCAACTGCCCATAAAATAAATGCTAAATATGTATTATTTGATGTAGTTTCCACTGGGAAAACTTGAGAAATAATCATCACTAAAACTAAATTAGTAATTAACCATGTTAAAACAACTCTTGTTCTAACATCTCTATAATAATCTTCACCTGGAATTTCTTCTTTTGGTTCTTTTTCTGGATTTTTATTTCTTAATCTTTGAATTGAAATATTATTCAATGTAGATCTATAAGCACCATCAATATCTATTTGATCTGATGGCATTTCCACTTCAACAACTTCATGACCTAAACTATCTCTTTTAATAATAGCAGTACCTAATGATTTTGTTGGAACATTATCACCTTTTGTACCCCATGAAACATCATGAGTATTACAAAATGCAAAAATTTGTAAAGTACATGTGTAAGATGGTAATAATAAGAAATATTGGAATGAACATGTTAATATATGCCATGGATCCA
Source organism: Hansenula subpelliculosa (assembly GCA_030582255.1). Lineage (NCBI taxonomy): Eukaryota > Fungi > Ascomycota > Saccharomycetes > Phaffomycetales > Wickerhamomycetaceae > Hansenula > Hansenula subpelliculosa. The sequence goes on from JAKTWW010000205.1 coordinate 285,141, forward strand.
AATAAACAAATGACATAATTGCATAAAGACCATATGTTGATAATAATGAAATAACAATGTTAACAAATGCCATTCCTGAATCTCCATCACTATCACTTAATGAATGGAAAACAAAATATAACCCACAAATTAATGCATATGTTGAACATAATGATAATAAGGCCATTGCTGTAACAAATAAATGTTGAGCACCTTGTGGTCTATTACCCATAGAAATGATAAACATTGAAGCTAATGTTGCAATACATATATAATCAAAAATAGTAAATAACCAAAATCCACCATTATTTGGAATAACATCACTGTTACCTAATGAACCTGCCAAAAAGTAAAAAATTAAATAAAAATTTGCAATTGAAAACCATGAAAATAATAATTGAATAAATTGATAAAAAAATTCAATGTGTAAAGCAATTTTTCTACCCATTGAATGATTTGTTTTCCAAATTTGTCTAAAATGTAATTGTGAAAAAATGGCAGCAAATAAAGCACCATTTAACCATCTTCTTCTTTGTGAAATAAATTCAGGAACAGTTTCTGGTAAATCAGTTTCACCTTTGGCTTCTTTAACATATTTTAATAACCACTTAGCATCTCTTTTGGCGACTAATTCCCAACATAAAATTCTATCTTCTGCTAGATACATATTTGCAGAAAAAACATCTCTATTTGGTCCATCTAATGTTTCACCTTTGAAATATGAATTTAATGGACCAGTACCATCATCATGGTTTCTTAATGCTTTGTAACGATAAGCAGATAAAGCACCAGGTAAAACTGAAATATAACCAAATGATGATTCTAATGGTTTATCTAGAATATTTGACATTTTATACTCAAAATTTTGTGATGCAACTAATGGATTCAATAATTTTTTCCAACCTTTCCCCTTTAATGCCTTAATTTCACCTGCAGCACCTGCAATATCTGAATCTCTATCGAAAGCTTTCCATAAATGATATAATGCTGTATTATTTGGCTTGGTACCAACATCTAATAGAACAACAACTTTTGGATCCAAGATTGGACAAAATGCATTGAATAACCAACGATGTGAATTAATCTTCTTTTTATTTTTTTCTTTTAAACAGAATAAGATTTGAACTGGAACAATACCCTTTTCTGCACTTTTGAATTCTAAATCTGGATCCAATGAAACTTGAGTAGAATATTCAAAAAGATGTGCCGTAACTTCTTTAGAATTAACAAATGATTTAGCAATACCTTCTTGATAAACACCCATAGCAGCTAAGACATCCAAAGAGTTATCATTAACTTTAGCTCTACCATCACTAACAATAACAACTTGAACTTTTTTCCAACCATCAGGACCCCAGATACGTGATCTATTTCTTGAACATAAATGTGCAACATTTTTCATAACTGAATGCAAAGTTCTTGTTAAATGAACTTCATTTTCATTATACATTGTGATACAAACACATAATTCAATTTCTCTGTTCAATTTAGCAGCTCTTAAAGTGAAACCAGCATCAACGAAGTCATCAGGTTCAGCAGTACAAGCAGAATATCTCATGAATAAAAATTCATCTTCATCTCTTCTTGGTAAAAATGATGCTAATTTTGTAGGAACCGGATTTTCTAATATCAAATTACCATTTTCTGATGTAACAGTCTTACGCATAGTGGATCTATGACGACGAGGTTGGGCATCGGTAGGGACTTCATACATCATGGCTTCATCAAATTCATTTCTTGATTCTTCGTCGTCTTCTAGATTTTCATTTTCATATTCAAATGTATCACCACTATAATTGGAGTTTTGAGCTTGTAATTTTTCATTGAATTCCTTTTCATTAAATTCTTGTTCATTTTGGAATGGGTCTTGGATAGATTCACCAGTAATAACAGTGCTACCACTACTAATTCTTCCATCATTGAAATCTTGAGTTGGTTCAGGTTGTAAGGCATTATTGGCAGCAGCATAAGTTGTAGCAGAAAAGATTGGTTTCGGTGGAGGTAAGATTCTTGAAGAATTGGATGTGGAGTTTGAAGCTCTCGTAGGAGAACGATTGATCTCATATGAACCTCTAACATTGTCTTCATCATCACTATCGTCAATAACAATAACTGTACTTTGTTTGTTTCTCTTTGGTGATTCCAATTGCGAATATTGTTTTCTTGCAGTTGTTTGAGATGAGTATTGATTTGGGGAGGCTAAGTCTGGGATTTGATTCAATTTTGTTGGTGAACCATGAGGAGAGCCATAGACATCATTGGATTGGTTATGATGTCTTCTACCAAAGTTAACTCTTGGAGAATATCTAGTAGCCGCAGAATTGTTCTGTTGTGGGAAGCCATTGAATCCACCTTCCGAAGCTGATAAACTACCTGAAAACTTCTTTGGAGATAAATTTGTCATTGCCGGTTGAGGTCTTGAAGGATTTTGACCGTTCAATCCATAAGGATCATAGTCATAATCATGAGGACCACTCATAGTCGTTGATTTGAATGGTTTGTACTATTGCAAGATTGATAGATAAAGATCAAGAAAACAATAACAAGTTGAAACTTCTCTCATATTTATAAAACAACACAGCATAGCACAACCTCATCTGTATTCTAATTTCCAAATAGGCCCTGGTCGATGTGCATTTTGTTTTTGTTTATTGTTGTTTACTTTTCTCCCAAAACGGACTGGGAATGGAATTCGCGAAACAGCCGCAAAGGGAAATGCGCGAAATCGTTGCGCAACGGTTCTCGCAAAACGGCGAAAAAGGGCAAAAGTCTCTCGCAATTTCGCGAAATTCCACACTGAGCAAAAACTTTTTGATATGCTCATAGAGAAAAGGCCGAAAAGGTTTCGAATGTTAACCCGTTTTTATATTTAATTTAACTGATAAGCAAACCAGTGAAAATGTTTAGAATCATACCAAATAGACTCCCTTTTACCAGGGCTATTGGTTCACGTGCTGCGCATACCCCAAAACGTTTATTCTCAAGCTCATTATCCAGATTAAATGAAAATGGTGCCAAACCATCAACATCAGATCAAACCCCATCACAACCAAAAAGAAAACCATTGAGTAGGATACCAATTGGTGGTACTACCACTAAATCGCAAAAACCAATCACTAGTGGTAGTATAGAATTTGCTAGTTGGAAAGCAGCTGTTTTAATGATAACCACTGGTGGTATCTTGTATTATTTCTTCTCAAAGGAAAAAAAGAGATTACAAATTCAACAAGAAGCTGAAGCTAATAGAGGTTATGGTAAACCTTTAGTTGGTGGTCCGTTTAATTTGATCGACCATAATGGTCAGCCATTCACTCATGAAAACTTGAAAGGTCAATTCAATATCGTTTATTTTGGTTTCACTCATTGTCCAGATATTTGCCCTGATGAATTGGATAAATTAGGGATTTGGTTAGATAAATTAAAATCACAAGGTATTAAAATCCAACCAATATTTATTACTTGTGATCCAGAAAGAGATACTCCTGAAGTTATTAAGGAATATTTAGCAGATTTCCATCCAGATATTATTGGTTTGACTGGTACTTATGAACAAGTTAAACATACTTGTAAACAATATAGAGTTTATTTCTCAACTCCTCCAAATGTCAAGCCTGGTCAAGATTATTTAGTTGACCATTCAATTTTCTTTTACTTGATGGACCCAGAAGGTGAGTTTGTTGATGCTATGGGTAGAAACTATGATATGGAAACCGGTCCATTGAAAATTAAAGATCAAGTTGAATCATTCGTTCCAAAAGCTGAACGTGAAAAGCAAAAACAATCATGGTTTGGTTCTATATTTTCATAAGAGTGTACATACTTTTAAGATGTAATACCTGTATATAAATATAATTTGAGATTAAATTACATTGTAAGCTACAACATTTAATTAGCTAATGCATACATTTCTAATTGAGCAAAGGCCACATATAAATACTTCATCACATCTTCAAGTCTAGTTCTTACCAGCACCTGCTCTGAAGTAGATGACATCACCATCTTCAACAACGTAATCTTTACCTTTTTGTAACATTTTACCAGCAGCTTTTAATGCAGCTTCATCCTTATATTCCACAATATCTTCAAATTTATTAACTTGAGCTAAAATGAAAGTATTCATTAAATCATTATGAATAACACCAGCAGCTTGTGGAGCTTTAGTACCTTTTCTGATAGTCCATTCACGACATTCATCAGCACCTGCAGTGAAGAATGAAATCAAATCTAATTTTTGTCTCATAGTAGTGATAATTTTTGGTAATTGAGATTCAGCACCAATTTTCTTTTCTTCTTCAGCTCTTTCTTCATCAGTTTCTAAATGAGATAATCTTTCTTCTAATGAAACTGAAAATGGAATAATGATATCACCTGGAGAATATTTATCAACCCATTCCTTAATAGCTAATAAATGTTTGTTCTTCTTTCTAATATAATCTCTTTCTGATAAGTTAATCAAGTAAATTGATGGTTTAGCGGTTAATAAAAACATGGTGTTGATAACTTCAACTTCTTTTGGAGTCCAGTTTTGGTTGGCAACTCTTTGACCATTTTTCAAAAGTTCAATAATTCTTTCAACTAAAGCAGCTTCTTCTTTCTTTTGTTTAACTTCTAAAGATTGACCACCTCTTTTGGTAATTTTGTTAACACCTTCTAAGTGTTTTTCAGCAAATTCAATATCTTTCAATCTTAATTCATGAGAAATAATTTCTAAATCACGAACTGGATTAACATCACCTTCGATATGAATAATTTCGGCGTCATCAAAACAACGAACAACTTGATAGATAGCATCAACAGCTCTAATATGAGACAAGAAAGCATTACCTAAACCTTCACCAGTAGATGAACCTCTTGTTAAACCAGCAATATCATAAACAGTAATATGAGCAGGAACTTCAGATTTTGGTTTATAAATTTCACATAATTTTTCTAAACGTGATGATGGAACAATAACCCTAGCTTCTTCTGGATCAATGGTAGCATAAGGATAATTAGCTGGGTTACCTAATGGACATCTTGTAACAGCTTGGAAAAAAGTTGATTTACCAACGTTAGCTAAACCAACAATACCAGATTTTAAATTATTACCTGGACGACCTAAAAGGACTTTTTTTTCTTCAACTTGTTTCTTTGGAGGCATGATCACTCGTTTGTTTTTACAGACTAAATTGATTCAATAAGATTGCGTCTGAATTCAGCTAAAGTTGAATGAAAATCAGGTACTACAAGTGTCGTTCTTCAATTTTTTTTGATGATGGTTGAATTCGTGGAAAAAAAAAATGTATGAAAAAATCAAGACACCTCGACTTCCATAAACGGAAACCAAAGTGTTGATACAAAAATTATACAACTATAAAACACATCTTATTCATTGTCAACTTGTTCTATGTACTCTTCAAGCCTTTGCTCATCATCATCCTCTTCTTCTTGGTTCACTGTCTCTGCACTCGGTCCTACTGTGTTTGCGTTGCTTTTGTCGTCTGATTTGTTGTAATGTTCACCATTGTACCTCGTTACTGCTAATTTCTGACCTCCAAAGAATCTGCCGTCCATTTTCTATAATAACGAGTTAGTATTTTGAAATTATGAATATTATCAGACCAGGTCTTTACTTACATCAATACACCTAGCAGCTGAATCGCTGTTTAGAAAACGAACCATCACAACACCTTCTTCTTCTTGGTCAAACACGATAACCTTCTCCACGGGACCAATCTCTTGACATCCTTCTTTCATATCTTCTTTAATATCATCTTTGGCTAACGGATCTTCTTTCAGTTCCTCTAGAGTGAATGCTCTCTTGATAACCACAGTTCGTAACCATTTTGGATTAATTGTGTCATCGTCACCATTCCAATTATCTGCTTTTTCATTTAATTGTTTCAAACGTTTCCTTATCACTTGTCTTTCTTCTTCACTCAACTGTCTCTTTGTCCCTTTATTCTCAGCTTCATCCGTCTTTTCTTTGAATTCAGCCTTCTGCACACTGATATCATCACCTTTTACTCTTAATTTTATGCCATTCAACATTTGAATTGAAAGTTCAACACTTTCAGGTTTCAAATACACCACTAAAGCATCACCTTTAAAATTTCCTTCTTCATCTGTGTAAAGTTTAATCTTTGGTTTTCCCGTGAGTAAATCTTCAGCAATGATACCATATTTGGAGAAAATTTGTTTCAATTCTGTTAAATCAGTATCTAATGGTAAATTAGAAACATAGACAGCTCTTTGAACCGGAGTCTTCTTTCTATTTTGTTTTTCTTCTTTCAATTCTTGCAGTTTCTGTTTCTTCTTCTCTTGAATCTCTTTCTGTGCTTCAGTTAAATTACTTTCATCGGTATAAATTAATGGAATCCATCTTTCTAAAACTGGATTAAATTCAAAATTATCATTGGTTTCGGGGTCTTCGAAGATCCACTTATCTTCAGTTTGATCATATGAGATACGAGGGTCCAAATCTTTTGCGTCAGCTTGTCTTGGGTCAATCCCATTAAGCAGCTCAGCCATATTTGAGTAGTTTAGAATAGTTGATGAGTCGGAGTAATTGATTTAGTTGGTTAAAAAAGTTTTGAATGTAAATAAAGGAAAACATTTGCGTGCAAATTGCAAAATTAATCTTGATTCTGTCAAACTTGAAGAGGAAGAGTTACAATGAAACGACAACTTCGACAGAGAAGACAGTACTAAACAGCTAGTATACAAAACATAATTCTGTCTACATTGATGATCTGGTTTATATGGTGTGGTCACCATTCCTACACCGCCATCTTTATTCCATTAATATCCCCCATTTTCATTTTTTTAAACACTATAGTACATTTTTTTCTAATTCTGAGCATTTGAACCCAGCCCAAAGTTTAAAGGTAGTTTCTATATCCCTCTTTGAGTACGATCCTTCATTAAAGTGACTGACATTTGAAGAAACAGACAAGAAGGTCAAAACGACTTACTTTTCATTAACTCACCCACCTCACTTTTAACTAACAGTACTTCTATAAGTATGTGAACATGATAAACAAACGTAAAACAAAACCATGGAAGTATCAGCTCTTCTTTGTTGAGATTGGAAGAACACATTCTCGTGAGAATGACATCTAGGACATTCTTTATCAGATCTCGGTAGAGTTGGATCAGAACCAATATCTTGGACAATACCAGCAGTTTCACCATAATTTGTGATTAATTCATGACGATAGACAAGGGGAGTAGCAGCATGTTCCACATAGTTACAAATTCTGCATTCGAATAGTAACTGATTGGCTTGTTTATCCTCTTTAGGATACAACATATTGTTACTGTTTGAATTGTTAGTTTATCTTGATTCATCAAACCAAATATTGGGCTATAAACCACGGTTCAAAACCTAAAAGATACTGCATCACTCACCATTCACCGCAGAATCTGAAAGAGGTCATCGTATCTGAATATGCTCCCTGGTCTTATGAAGTATTCCACTTGTTTACCAATGATTTCTGTTGTTAACCACTTTATCGTCGCCTCTGTTTTTCACTAATACTAAACTCGCTGCATAACTCTTCAAACGCCGCCGCCAAAATTTCGGTGCCTTGTGCAGTTTTTTTTTCAACCAACGAATTTTTCACAGATATTTTCAATAAATAACATAGATTTTGATACCTTTGAAAGGTTTAGTTTGGTGTATTCGTAAGATCATTTAACCATATCACACAAGATGTTCTCCATTGCCAGATGCTCTGCCCGTGCTATACGTACTGTTCCAAGAAGATCAATTCTTGCCTCAGCTACTCGTCTAAATTCAACTGCTGCTCCAACTACTCCAGTTGAAAATGCTGCTCCAGTTGATCCAAAGATTAAAAACATCGTTGATGAAATTTCAAAATTAACTTTATTAGAAACTGCTTCATTAATCTCAGAATTAAAATCACAATTAAACATCCCAGATATTTCATTCCCAGCTGGTGGTGCTGCTCCAGCTGCTGCCCCAGCTGCTGTTGAAGAAGAAGCTCCAGCTAAAGAAGTTGAAGAAGAACAAACTATTTTTGCAATTAAATTAGAAAGTTTCGATACTAAATCTAAACCAAAGATCATTAAAGAAGTTAAAGGTTTATTAGGTTTATCATTAGTTGAATCTAAAAAATTCGTTGAAGCTGCTCCAAAAGTTTTGAAAGAAAATGTTGCTAAAGAAGATGCTGACAAGATAAAAGCTGCTTTAGAAGCTTTAGGTGCTAAAGTTGTTCTTGAATAGATGTCTTGAATACGTTCCAAATCAATATTAAAATTCACTAAAAAAAGCATTATCATGAGGTAAAATAAACACAGGGGAGGATGAAAAGAAATATCAACAAAAAGAATGGTTATTGTTTTTTATTTCGGTTCTGTAATTTAAAACACATAAATTTCACATTTTATAGGTTTTGGTTAAAAATCAAAGATTGAATCATGTACATAATACAAATAAACGGTTTTAAAAAAAAAGACACTTAATGTATTTTTATTTTACATTGTCCTATACAGTAAACCCCTTAAAATCTCATCGAATATCTCTTTGATTTACTAGCACTATCTCTAACTGAACCTTCATTTCTAATTGACCCTCTTCTACTTGAATATCTTGAACTTTCTCCAGCCAAACCATCATAATATTGTGAACCACCTAAATGATCTGATCCAAATTCTTGATGGAAATTATCAGAAGGATCTAATATACCATTCAGATTATGTATACTTCTGGAAGGTTTCATCTCAACACCATTCACATTCCCATTTCCAAATGAAGGCATTTGATTCAAATCATGTTTATTAACAAACATACTTTTCGGTCTTTCAGTTCTTGTTGAAAAAGATCTAGGAACCGGTGTTTGCATAACTTGGAAAGATGATTTAAAATTTGAATTACCATTATTTGATCTAAGTCCTTCATATCTATTATTTTGCCGTATGTTTAAATCAGCATTTGTCAATGTTGGTGATACTGTATTTCTGAATGATGATGGTGATGACCTATTCATTATTAATGGGGATCTTTGATTAAATGATGGTCTTCTTCTTGTGGTATCTATGATTGATGAGCTTCTACTCAAAGGTTTAAAGCTTGAAATGCTAGCTGGTCTTGGGAATGGTTTCTGTTCCAAGGTGGAACCATCCATTGTATTTGACTTATATTGTACTTGTTCTTGTCCTTCGCCATCAGAAAATTCAGTAGAGTCTTCAGTTTCATTATCTTCCTTAGTATCATCATCAGCATCGTCATCATGTAATTGAGAAATCTCATGTCTTGTAGATTCTTCCTCATTCATAATCAACGAAGTCAACGATGTAACCAATGATTGCATCTTGCTATAAAGTTCGATAGATGATGAATCGATTAATGATTCCTGACGAGATCCATCATGAAGTGGTACCTGGAATAAATCAAATGTACTTTCCAACATTTCTTGAAAAGCTTGTTTTTGTTTAGAATTCAAGTTAGAGTTCTTTAATAACTGTTTTAGTTCTTCCTCGACTGATAACAGTTCATTAGATCTTTTCAGATTTGACATTACCCTCGTTGATGTTTGTTTTGGGACAGGAGTAGTATGATGGGTTTGGTTGGAATGTAGGGATTGACTTGAGAATGATGATTTTGTAGTTGGTCTTGATGAAAAATTATGGAGACTCATCGTCTAAGAGTATTATGAATCTTATGAACAAGTTTCATAAAGAGAATTGCAAAGCACGCGTAACTTCGCACGCGATGAGGGATGTTATGCTTGTGCTTATTTTCCGCCTTTGATGTTTTTTATGTGATGTATCACATCTATTTACAATTAACGATTTTTTGAAGGCCCGTCTTATTGACCCGTTAAAAATAAGCAGAGAGGTTTTTGAGTTGAAATTTTACAAGAATGTATATGGAACAAAATCTAAAAAATTAAATAACAATACACAATAAAAAAAGAAAACACTAAGGTAATGAGAAAAGAAATAGAGTCATGTGGAAGAAGAATTGAATGAAATAAAGGTTCATTATGAGGTGAATGGTTGGTCTAAAAATCTGTGAAATATTGAGAATATGGATCTTCACCACCTATACCATAATCTAATTGTTCTTCAGGATAATGATCAAATAATGAAGTATCACCAATCCCACCAGTAATTGGAGGTTCATAAGGAGTTTCAATATCTTTTGCTAATAATTTTTCCCATATAACTTCAGAAAACCAAGCATGATTTCTAATATCTGCAGGACCATTATGTAAATTACCTAATCTTCTTGTTAAATCTGCAGTAATTAATCTTGATAATAAATCAATTGCATCAGGATGGAAAAATGATGGGAAATGAACTTTACCTGCTAAAATTTTTTGATATGTTTTCATTGGTGTACTATCATAAAATGGTGTATAACCTGCCAACATTTCAAAAATTAAAATACCTAAAGACCACCAATCAACAGATTTATTATATGGTTTTGTTGTAATTACTTCTGGTGCAATATAATCTGGTGTACCACATAAAGTCCAAGTAACTGTTGAAACTTCTTTTGCAAAACCAAAATCTGTAATTTTAACATGACCATTGCGATCTAATAATATATTTTCAGGTTTTAAATCTCTATAAATAATATTATGTGCATGTAAATATTCAACTGCTAAAGTAACTTCTGCAGCATAAAATTTTGCCACTGGATTTGGAAATCTTTGAGATTTTCTTAACAGGGAAAATAATTCACCACCTTCAATATAGTCCATAACCATAAATAAATTTCTAGCATCTTGATAAGTCCCCCACATCCTAATTAAAAAAGGGTGTTCAACTAATTTTAACATTCTCCTTTCATCATTTGTATGTTCAATTTGTTTCATTCTTATAATCTGTGCTTTTTTCAATACTTTTATAGCATAATATCTACCATTATGAACTGAACGAACCAGGTGAACTCTACCAAAAGATCCTGTACCCAGGGTACGCATAATTTGGAAATCATTTAAAGTATATTTTCCTTTTGAAACTGTTGATTTTTGAGGTAATAAAGATTGTTCGATTGAAATTGGTTGAGGATGATGATGATGATGTTGCGGTTGTTGCTGTTGTTGTATTTGCTGTTGTGGAGGTTGTTGATGTTGTAATTGTGGTTGTGGGAAATTTGGTGAAGCAGAACTTGACAAAGGTTGTTGTTGTTGTGGATAACCTTGAGGAACTGTCAAATTTTGTTGTGGTATTTGAGGTTGCTGTTGTTGGTGATATTCCATTTTGCCACTTTTTTTCGATGGATATGATTCAGTCGACGATGACGATGCTGATGATGATGAAGATGGTTCTTGATTGTTATTACCACTGATATGGAGTTTCTTCAAAATATTTGAATGCATATACTATTTTCAAGAAAAAAAATTGACAATTGATTCTGTATTGTAATTATCTTTGAGAAATTTTGATAATAATACAGATCTAAAGAATGATCCAATTTGATAACAAATATGTAGGGGGGTCTCTTTAAAAGCGTAGTTGCTTTAAATAAAACTCAGTTTTGTACTTTTCCCCTGATAATTACGTCCAAAATTCAAAGGAAAAAACAGTCAAATGAAACGATACCGCCGGTTGAATTAATCAAATATTGATTGACAATGTACTTGTTCTATCACTTCAATTCCTATATGGATCCACTCAATTCAGTACTAATATATCTCCAATGAATCCAATGATAATTATCAACAATTAAACCAATTGAAATTGTGCAAAAGGGTGAGCTCCCACTCAAAGTTGTGCTTTAGAATTAGGGATCGCAAAAAAATTGGTTCAAATGGATTTTGATTTTGGAAATTTGTGGTACGGACACACACACACACACTTTTGCCAAAATTCGCGGATTTTCAACTTTAATTACAGATTGACATAAATTCTATAAATTATATGAATTGGATGAATTTCTACGGTGTACAAACACTTGATAATTTATGGACACATGTCTATTGAGTGGTTTATCTAGTCTAATACTTCTTCTTCTTAGAAGGACGTGCGTTCTTGGCTTGACGTTTCTCTTTCAATTCTCTATCTTTTCTGATTTGTTCAGTAGATTTTAATTCATTGGAAACTTGACCAGGTTTATTAAATCCTTTAACACGAACACCAGATTCCAAAGCTTTTTCAACCTTCTTCTTTTGTTTATGATAATCATCTCTATTTTTATCTGGAGCTTTTGGTGCTTGGATTTTCTTATGATTGAATTTTTTACCACCACCACTACCAATGGCTTTATTATTTATATGTGAAAATTCATTATCAGTTTCTCTTGAACCAATTCTTAAACCATCAATTTTTTTACCCTTTTTCCATGCATCATATCTACCAGATCTAAATGATGCAGGAATTTTTTGTCCAGATTCACCAATGATATATTTTTTATCTGTTGATTTAGCATTGACATATTTACCAGATTTCTTATCCCATTGCATTGTTTGAGTTTGTTTATGAGTTTGTACTTTATCATCATCATTTAAATCAAATGTTGCATTTTGAGCATCATTAACAAATCCATTGTTTAAATTTAATTGTTGATCTTGAATAACAGATGTTGGAGCATAATGACTCATATAAAAATTTGGATCTTTAAAAGATTTTTTAGGTTTTTTAGAAGTTTGTGAAATTTGTTCTGCAGTTTCAAATTCATTTTCTAAAACATCATCTTTAACAGAATAACCAACTTCTGATTGATCACCTTTTAAAATTTCATCTTCAATACCATGAGTTAAACCTGCAATTCTTTCTTTATCTAATAATTCTCTTCTTTCTTTTGCTCTTCTCTGTACAGGAGCAATTTGTTTTCTTCTTAAATTCATTAAATCCATTAAACTATCATCTCTTTTACCAAATTCAAAAACTGTTTCTTTATTTTTTCTATTTTGTAATTTAGCTAAAAAATCTAATTTTTCCTTTTCTAAATTTTTACCAAATAATAAATTTTGTTCATCCCATCCACTTATTTTAACTTCTTTAGCTCTTTTAACAGATTCAATTGATGCAGAAGCTCTTGTTTTAAAATATAATTTTTCAGCTTTAATAGAAACACTTTGTAAAACTTTTAAATCATAATTATTTGAAATTAAATTATTAAATAATTCATTCATATTTTCAACATTCATTCTTGGTGCAGAACCAAGAACCATTCTTTCAATATATGAAACTTTTGGTTCTTTATATTCATCAATACCTTGTTTTATCATTTGTTCTTTCATTATTTCACATTTTTTTTCAAACATTGGAGTTAATAAAATTTTTTTACCTAAAAATAATTCTAAATCTAATAAATATGGTAATTCATTTTCTGAAATAATACTATATGCCCAACCTTTATTACCAGCTCTTGCAGTTCTACCAACACGATGAACAAAAATTTTAGAAGATCCAGGTAATGAATAATTAATAACATTTGCTAAAACTGGAATATCAATACCTCTTGCTGCAACATCTGTAACTACTAAAATTGGAGCTAAACCTGCTCTAAAATTTAATAATTGTCTTTTTCTTGCATGTTGATCTAAAGTACCATAAATAAAAGCAACTGCATAACCTGCATCTTTTAACATTATTGTAATATATTCAACATGATGTCTTGTTGGTACGAAAATGATTGTTGATTTTGGTGAAGGTAATTGATTTGCAGGTGGTAATTTATTTCTTTTAACAAATTTTTTCTTTCTTTTACGATTATTTTTATCAGCTTCTAAATCTGATTCATCAGTATCAGATTCTCTATTACTTGATTCCATTTTTTTCAATTCTTCAGGAGTTGCTTGAGGAATTTTAATAACATCTTGAATAATATTTAATAAATTACCTTCTCTTTCATCTTTTTTAGTTGAAATAAATGCCATTTCTAATTGATCAGAAATTTTTGATTCAGCATCTAATCTAACTAAAACAGGATTTGTTAAACCTGCTTTAGCAAAATCCACAAGAGATCTTGGTAAAGTTGCAGAAAATAATAAAGATTGTCTATTTGGTGGTAAAGCAGATAATAATTCATTTAATTGCATTTCAAACCCCATTTCAAATAAACGATCAGCTTCATCGAAAACAACATATTCAATAGTTTTCAAATCTAAATTCATTTCAACTTTTAAATGCATGAATCTACCAGGTGTAGCAATAATAATATCAGGATTTGACATCATTAAAGAAAATTGATCTTCTAATGAATCACCACCAATAAGTAAAATTGTTCTTAAATCTGATCCTTTAGAAAATTCTTTAATAACTTTATAAGTTTGAACAGCTAATTCTCTTGATGGTGATAAAACAAGTGCTCTTGCACCAACTTTTGCTGAATGAATTTTTAATTTTTCCACTAATGGTAATGAAAATGCAGCAGTTTTACCTGAACCAGTTCTAGCCATACCAACAATATCTCTATTTTGTAAAATTAAAGGAATAGTTTTTCTTTGAATTGGGGTTGGTTGTCTAAACCCCTTTTTCTGAATATTATTTAAAACAAATTTTGATAACCCAAAACTTGCAAATGAACCATTTTTAGCCTTTGTTGATTCTGCTTTGATATTAAAATAGCTTGCAAAATCAACATCTTCTTTTTTCTTCTCTGATTCTTCTTCATCATCCGATAATTCTAAAGTTGGGAAAGCACTTTCAGTCTTTTTGGCAGTTGGTTTGGTTTGTTTTTTTTCTAATTTTTGTTTCTTGGATGGACCGCCAGCTTCACTTTCTTCCTCATCTGAAGAGATGATTTCATCTTGAACCTCCACATCTGAATGGTCATCACTACTGTACCCTTCCGAGTCAGAGCCCTGCAGGGCGATGTTACCAGCAATATCAAAATCCTCTTCTTCACTACTACTCATGATGGTATAGTCTGTGTCTCTTTGTTTTTTCCTTGGAATAATAAGTATTGTTAATTCAAAGCATTTCAATAATAATCTTTACACTAGTCTAAAATTTTTCTTGTAGCTCATCCCGCGAATATTGTGGGATTATGTCAGCAGCTGGTGAAGAGTTGATAGATGTTTAGTACATTTATGAAGGTATTAGATGTGTGTTGAAGTCTCTAGAAGTGCATAGTTCCAGTCTGTATATTTATTATATCATACCATACAGTATCTGATATTATATTCGCTGATGTTATTACTGTGTCTGTTACTCTTCTCCATACAAAATCCAAATTTGTCTCATCTCATCGGTCTGTTGAAAGATAATTAATACAATAAGAATAGAGCTAGTATCATTCAACACAACGACATGACATCCATCAAATACCTAGCACATATGCCCCATTGGAGTACCACTCCACCCAATCCCTTGCTCATGAACTCTGCTCACACCCACAATCACCTCCAACGTAGCCATTCCCTTGCATCGCTGCTGACTAACGGCTGACCACCAAAGCGAAATGCCCAAATTGGGCCAAAGACGTTTCGGCCAAAGCAAATTGTATGTAAACAATTGCAAATCCTTATTTAGACATAAAACAACAGAAACAATTGGCATCTTTTTCAACTTCATCTCAAGAAGAACAGCTACAACTGCTACAACTTGCTCCTATCTGAACTCATAAAACCCATCACAGCTACTGCTATCACAGGGGATCCCACCACTAGGAAGCAACATGACACTTCCTTGGCTCAACACACAGTTCAAAGACAAGGAGTTAGCCCCAAAACTACCCTCCTATAACATCCATTTCAAGGCTGCAAATCCTTCTGGAAATCAATCAAAGATCTCATCAACTTTGAGGCATAGATACTTCTCACGTCTGTTCAACAAGAAGGCCATCACCATCATCGCAATACTGCTCCTATACACTTATACCTTGCTCAATACTGAATACATTTATCCACAACAACTATTAAACAATACTATAAAGTCAATCAATTTGTTAAATGAAGCAGAACAAGCACTCACCAAAAAAGATCCAATGGCTGCTTTACAATCAGCTATTGCAGAAACTATCCAACAAGACCAGTTTGAAGATTATGTGCAAGAATACCCATTAGAAGACCTAAGATCTAGATTATCTAGAAAATATCAATATGATCGTTCTTCTAAAATACCCAAACTAATATGGCAAACATGGAAAGAACCTTTAGAAAAAATTTCAAATCCTAACTTATTAAGATTTATCAATTCATGGGAATCTCAACAAGAGTTTGAATATCATTTAATCAGTGATTCTGAACTCGAAGGTTTAGTTATGGAGTTATATATTGAATTCCCAGAGATTTTAGATACTTTACACAGAATGCCTAAAAATATCTTAAAATTTGATTTCTTGAGATATTTGATCCTTTTCGCTAAAGGAGGAATATATTCAGATATTGATACAACAAATTTAACACCATCATTATTAGAATGGATAGATACATCACCAGAACTTCTTTCAAAATATTTTGATCAATCCATTGCTTCAAATAATAACAATAACAACAACAATAACAACAACAACATCGGGTTTGTAGTTGGTATTGAAGGTGATTATGATCGTGCGGATTGGAGATACAAAATGGCACGTCGTGTTCAATTTTGTCAATGGACTTTTAAATCTAAAATAGGTCATCCAATCCTTAGAGAATTAATTTATAGTATAGTGGAAACAACTTTGAAAAATTATAATGAAAAATTAAATCATGTTAAAATTGGATCTGATTATCATACATTACATTCAATTTATACCATTTTAAATTGGACAGGACCTGGTATTTTCACAGATGTGATTTTTGATCATATGAATAAAATTTTCAAATTTGCAAAAATACATAATAAAAATGGTGAACCAATTATCAAACATACCGAATTTGAATATTATCATAAAGAAAGAAATTCAATAAATATTGAAGATGGGAAATTTTTAGGTTGGAATAACTTTACTAAATTATCACAACCGGTGTTGTATGATGATGTTTTAATTTTACCTATCAACTCCTTTAATGCTTTTAATGATCAAATGGAGATCCAACCAGATGAACAGTTGACTTATGTCAAACATGATTTTAGTGGGACATGGAAATTAATGTGAACTATCAAACAAATCAATGTGAACTATCAAGCAAATCAATTCCAAATGAATCCATTAATATTCTTACTCTTGTCATGACCATTCTTAACTTTTGTTTTATTACATTATTCCACTACTTTTTCTTTGTCTAACCAAGGACACACCAATTAATACTTTACTACAATAATAATTAATAATACCTGCTTTTTCAAACATCTTTCCCTTTCAATTACAACGTTTTATGATACCATTTTATTCATATAATTGGTTATTGACGTAGTCCCCGAACCGAAACATTTGATTTTTTTTTTTTTTTTTTTTCTATTTCCTCTACCTTAATTTTTTATTTTTTTTTTTTTTTTTTTGGGTTATACCTTCAAATTTTAAAAATCAACTAATTAATAGAATTACGTACATTGAGAAAATATAGCACATCAAGCTGATTTATTATATTTAAATTTCACAACATGGCGGGTCCAAGTAAAGGCATTAACAAGCCAAAAAAAGTTAAATCAAAGGACTCCAAAACGAAAGAGAATAAATTAGGAACTTTTATAAAAAATTCATCAACAAAATTAAGAAAAACATTTGATGTTTTCAATAATAAGAATCATGAAAATCAATATGCTACTCTGGAATCACTTCAGGATGATGATGATGATGATAAATCAGATGGATCATCAGTAATAGAGTATAATGATTATGATGATGAGACTCCACAAGATCGTAAAAAAAGAAAACATAATGAAGTTGTAATGGTTGATGATTATGATGATGATGATCAAGATAATGATCAAGATAATGAAGATCGTAATGATGATTTGGTATTAGTTGATGACGAGGATGATGAAGAGAATACAAGCTCCGTGATGGAAGTACAGAAGGGGGGAAAAGAAGAAGAAGGAAAAGAAGAAAAACCTAAAACTGGTAATGATTTAGATGATAATGATGATTTTATTTCATTAAAATTTCTTGATTCAGATGAAGATGATGATAATGAAAATGAAAATGGTGAATTAGATAATGAAGAAGATGCATATTCAATGGATGAAAATGAAACGGATTTAAATTTAAATTCAAAAACAATTAAAAATGATGTTCCATGGATTAAAAATCATGATCATTCAACACAAAAGGAAATTGCAGATTGGTTAACTTTAGAAATAAAAGATTTTATTGCATATATCTCTCCATCAAGAGAAGAAATTGAATTAAGAAACAATACAGTGAGAAGATTAAGAGATTCAATAACGAGTTTTTGGAAAGATTGTGAAGTTCATGTTTTCGGATCTTATGCAACAGATTTATATTTACCTGGTTCAGATATTGATATGGTTATTGTTTCACAATATGGTGGTTATGATTCAAGAAATTCATTATATTCATTAGCATCTTTTTTGAAAAAAGAACAATTAGCAACAAATGTTGAAGTTATCGCTAAGGCAAAAGTTCCAATTATTAAATTTACTGAAGCTTATTCAAATATTCATATTGATGTTTCATTTGAAAGAACTAATGGTATTGACGCTGCTAGAACAATACGGTCATGGTTGAGTGAAACTCCAGGATTAAGAGAAATTGTTCTTATTGTTAAACAATTTTTATCTGCAAGAAAATTAAATAATGTTCATGTTGGTGGGTTAGGTGGTTATTCAATTATTTGTTTGGTTTATTCTTTTTTACAATTACATCCAAGATTATCCACAGGAAATATATCACCATATGAAAATCTTGGTGTTTTATTAATTGAATTTTTTGAATTATATGGTAAAAATTTTGGTTATGATAATGTTGCAATTTGTGTTGAAACTGATAATGTTTGTTATTTAAATAAAAAATATTATCCAGATTTACAAGGTAGAAATCCTTTTACATTATCAATTCAAGATCCTTCAGATCCTTCAAATAATATAAGTAGAGGTTCTTTTAATATTAGAGATATTAAAAAAGCATTTGCTGGTGCTTATGAATTATTAACAAATGGTTGTTATGATTTAGAAAGTGCAACTTTTAAACAAAGAATTGGTAAATCAATTTTGGGAAATGTTGTAAAATATAGAGGTAAAGAAAGAGATTTTAAAGATGAAAGAGAACTTGTTATTAATGAAGCTTTACATGAAGATTCTGCAAGTATTATTAGTGGGGCTACAGCTGCTACAACTGGTGGTATTATTGGTACTAAAACTTATTTTACTGAACAAGATGTAACTTCTTCAGATGATGAAATTAAATCCCAACCTAAATCAAACCTACAAAAAGTTTCAAAAAATGCAAAATCTTCAAAATTACCAAAACAAAATGTTGATAAATTAATGGGAATTGATGATGAAACTTCAGATGATGATGAATCTATCCCAGTTATAAAGAAGAAAACATCAACTTCGAGTTTAAGTAAAGATGATCGAAGAGATTTTTGGCTAAATAAAGGGAAATCACTAACGTGAAAGAAAAAATAATAAACAAAAAAAATAAAAAAAAAAAAAAAACATGCATTCATTCATTCATTCATATATAGATCAATTTCATAAAATCATAGATCATTAGAAAAAATCTTTTTGTTTCCGTAATTGTTTCTTTTGTGATGCCTTTTGTTTCTCTTTTAATCTTCTTTCATTTGATTCTTTCCGTCTGTTTTTCAAACCAATTAGTATTCTATATATAAGGTAAATATATGTGTTTATACATACATTTTTTCCCACCTTTTTTGATCTTCAGGACTAACTTCTCCTTCAAACCAAACAGTTTTTTTAATTTCTTCAACAAGTTTTGCGAAACATGTATCTGTATTCAATTCTCTTGATCTTTGTGAATCGCTTTGAATTACAATTCCATTATTTTTTGTTAAATATCTGAAATTCTACGCCTTTGTTAATATTTAAAACTTCATTATTATAAGAGGATGGAGGGTGGACGCGTATATATACTTACATTCTGTTTTAATTGTTGTTTGATTTGTGAAGGTATCCATAGAGCGAGGTCTATATCGTTTAATTGAATAGTACTCTTTGAACTAGCTATCAAACACGTTAATAAATCAAATATAATTCAATTAATCTAGGAGAAAGATCTAGCACTCACTTTTATTTACTTTTTGTCCACCAGGTCCAGAAGATCTACTAAATGTAATTTTAAATTCATTTCTTGGAATTTTTGATGGTGTCAAATTTTGTAACCATTTTTTAGCTTCATTTATCGCATTTGTTGAATTGAATCTTTTGAATATAAACATTTAGGAAATGTCTTCATTCAATGATCACGCTTATTTAATCTATTTATCTGAATAAGTCCCTTCCAAATCAAGATTTAATATCATGAAAACGTTCTGAAACTTGTGTCACATTTGATTTTTGAATTCTCGAAAAAATAAATTTT
This sequence comes from Hansenula subpelliculosa, assembly GCA_030582255.1. NCBI lineage: Eukaryota > Fungi > Ascomycota > Saccharomycetes > Phaffomycetales > Wickerhamomycetaceae > Hansenula > Hansenula subpelliculosa. Next base: position 305,455 of record JAKTWW010000205.1, read on the forward strand.
AAATGTCATCGGAAGTATGGACTTGAAAAATGGTGGCTGTTTGCTCCTTCACGACAACTACAAACAACAATTTCATCCCAAAGAAAAGTCATAAATCACTACTCAATTACACTCAATTGAATAGTATACACAACACATTTATAATTACAATTAAAATCACAATGCTATCTCAAATTCGTGCTAGTTTATCAAGATCAACTCCAAGATTCACTTCAGTTCGTGGATTCAAATCTTGTGCTCCTTCATTAATTCAAGTTGGTGATTCAATTCCATCAGTTTCATCTTTAAGAGAAGGTTCACCAGGTAATGAAGTTGATTTAGCTGATTTAACTAAATCTGTATGTAAATTCTTACTTTCTTTCTACTATTTAATAGAGTTTTTTTTCTAATTAGTTAATCTAGGGTAAAAGTATTATTGTTGGTGTTCCAGGTGCTTTTTCTCCAGCTTGTTCAGCTAGTCATGTTCCAGGTTATGTTAACAATTTGAAGACATTCACTGACAAAGGTTACAATGTTTTCGTTACAGCTGTTAATGACGCTTTTGTTACTAAAGCTTGGGGTGATGAAATTGCCAAAGATAGTGGTGTAAGTATAAAACATAATAATCTCCTATAGAGTCAATGTAATTCAATTACTAACTTTTATGAAATAAAAAGGTCCGTTTCATTGCAGATCCATCTGCTGATTTTTCAAAAGCTTCTGAATTATCCGTTGATGCTACTCCATTCTTTGGTGGTGTTAGAAATAAAAGATTTGTCTTAATTGTTGAAGATGGTAAAGTTAAATCAGAAATTGTTGAACCAGATAACTTTGGTTTAAACGTCACTAAAGCTGAAGAAATTTTGAAACAAATCTAAGTTGGGAATAAAATTTATACATAGTATGATCAAGTAATTGATATATTCATATGATAATCTTTGATAATGACATGTAGCTAGCAAAATATATATATATATATTTATATAATATATATATATTATACCAATCTCAAGCAAGACGTCTCCCTAATTCATGGGGTTAGGCAGAACTTCTAATCTCCAGGCAGAGAAACTTTCTTTCCAGAAGGACATCTCTAGGCTTGGCTCTAGGCCCAGTCCCAGGCAGCTCTAGGCCCAGGCTCTAGGCTCAATCGCAGTTTTTCAAATGGCGAGATTAATTTTTCGCTTTTCCTCTCGTTTTGGCTCTTCGATACGAAAAAGGTGAAACCGCAAACCCATATTTTCAAGAATTAGTTCAATCGTTTGTACTTCAAGTGATATTAATATCATTGGATAGTATTATACATCAATAGTACTTCTACATAAATTTTAGCACCTTTTCCCCTATAAAATTCCATACTTATTTGCTCTTAAACTTCCCTCGCTTAGTCATCACCAGGGACAAGCTCTCCTCTGCTTACGTCAGCCGCCGGTGAAGTCACTTTTGCTGGAAATTTTTTTTGGCGGAGAAAGCGTTCGCAATTTTCCAACGGGTAAAATTTGCATCAAAAAGTTCGCGAATTCAAACTTCAACTTGTTGATGTTTTAAACATGGTGAATATATGACTTTATAATGGACTGATATCGTATTTGCAATTACAACTAAACAGATCAAACAATCAACCACAAATGACTGAAATAACCAGCACGACGCCTACTCCACAGACAGAGACCTTACTTGATAATGAATTCAGTTTATATACTAAAACATTAACATTTAACGTTATTGGACGTTATGATCCAAAAATTGATCGTTTATTATATCATACTTCACATTGTCAATTATATAAATTTAATGAATCACAAGAATGGGAAAAAATGGAATATAGTGGTGTACTTGCCGTATATTCAAGGAAAACTTCAGAAGAAAATATGGGGACTGTTAATGTTGATGATATTTATAATCATGGATTAATAATATTAAATAGAACATCACCAGAAAATTTTAGTGTTGGATTATTATCAAATGAAGAAAGTAGGAAATTAGGAATTTCAGAAATTAAAACTGAATATCAAACTGATTATATCATAATAAAAAATTTAGCTGGTGATATTTTTGGATTTTGGATTCATGAAGAAAAAGATAGAAATAGTGTATTTTCATTGATTAAAGCTATAATAGAGTAGAATCTACGTTGGTTTAATACTTTGCATTGTAGAAAATAAATTAATGTAAAAAAAAAAAAAAAAAAAAGGAAAATCAAAACAAGAAACCATCATAAACATTATAAACAATACATCCTTTAAAACACCGTAGTTAAAAACAAAATGGACATAAAAATCAACATATTAAACAATTAAAATTTATATTCTGTAATCAATTAGGATTCACACCATTATAACCATTCACGTTTGAAGAATTCGTTGCATCTGCTTTATTCTTTTTCTTATATGAACCTCTCTTCTTCTTTGGTGGCTCTTCACTTGTACCTGGTAATGTCTTTCCAGCATATCCAGGTAATGTTTTACCAGCAAGAGAACCAGCTCCAGCAGCTCCACCTTGTGCAGCAGCAGCAGCAGCAGCGGCTTGTTGTTGTTGTTGTTTCTTTGTTGGTTTTTTAGGTTTCTTGACTTTTTTACCATCTTCATCAATTTCACCTTGTTTTATTCCCATTGATATTTGAGATTGTCCAATTTGTGAAGATTGTTGTGCACCAATTGATTGATTTTGTTGTAATTGTTGTTGAGCCATTGCCTTTTGTTGATTTAAAAGATGTTGTTGTTGTTGTAATGGACTCATCCCTTGCATTCTTTGTTGTTGTAATTGTAATAATCGTTGTCTTTGTTGTTGTTGCTGTTGTTGCTGTTGCTGTTGTTGTTGTTGTTGTAATTGTTGTTGTTGAATTGGTGTTAAATTTGAATTTTGTGAATTAAATGGTCGACTTAAATTTGCATTCATTGATTGTTGTTTTAATTTTTCCTTTTTAATTCTCCATTGTTCAACAAATCTTAATCTTGTAAATTGACTTGGATCACTACCTGAATCTCCTAATGAATTATTTGCTTTATCATTCATAATTAACATAAATTGTTCATATTCTGAATTTTGTTGTGGTAAATCATCATGTAAATCTTTATATGGTTTAAAAGCTTTAGAATTTGGATTTTTTGATTCTAATCTATGATTATGTAAAATTTCACCAGTTTCATTATTAATTTTGGGGAATTCTGATTTTGGTTTATAATTTTTTGATAAATTATATGGATTTAATGGTACTGATAAATTTAATTTTCTTTTAGTTAATGATAAAATTTCAGCTTCCATACTTAAACCTAAATGATCACTAAATCTTTGTAATGCAGAATCTGTTTGATATAATAAATCATAAAATAATGATAATTGTGTAGGTTTTAATAATGTTTTAAATGATCTTGGAATTTTTTTAATTTCTTTTATTTTTGTTTTTTCATTTATATTTTCAATATCAATTGAATTTCTATGATCATAAACTTTTAATATTATACAACCTTCATAAAATCTTATACCTGCATCTCTTAAAACTTCTACAATAGCATGAGGTATTTCTTCTCTTGCAACATATTCCAAAAAATCTTTAACTAATGTACTATTTTTCGATATTATACCATCCTAAAAAAATTATTGTTATGTCAGTAAATGAATTCTATCAATCCATTTTGTATGAAAATTTATCAAACTTACTTGATTTCCAAATCTATAATGATTTTCATGAATATGAAATTCTAAACTAGGATCACAATTTTCATATTTTTTCAATAATTCTTCAGTAGTTTCAGCAAAATTATAAACTCTTCTTTGACTTGGACTTCTCATACCTGCTAGACCATGAGTATTTCCATTTAATTGAGCTTGTCGTTGTTGTTGAGCTAAAGGTGATGGACGATGTGGTTGTTGTTGTTGTTGTTGTACTTGATGTGGTAAAGCTTGTCGTGTTCCATTTACAGCTATTCCATTAACAGGAATCCCCGTTTTCATTTCATTGTATGAACGTTTAGCATTTTCTTGTGGTGAATTTACTGACATGTTTTGTGTCTTTTTGTTTGATATTGATTTGATAATTGGTTTCTAACGAGTGACACCAACTAGTATATTGAATTTTTATTTTTTTTGATTTTCAATCAGGAACCCCAAATATATGGGGAAACGTATGAATTTTTGGTGATGATATTAATCTCTGCTTCACTTCGAGTAACCAGCCACGAAGATTAACAAGTATTGAATTCAATTTGATTGTCTTTGACACGATTCAATATTAACTTCTCAATGCTGTACGTCTTTGTTGATGGTTTTTTTCTCCCACGATTTTGAAAAATCTGAACTTTTTCAGGAAATCGGTTTTGGGCCACTCTTAAGGGAAATTTAATTGTACTAGTATAACTACGAATGCTATAAAACTTATAAATTCGTAAAGTATTCAAGATATAATGGATATTTATTGAAGATACAAATAAAATAGTGATGCGGTTGATCTAAATCTTGGTATTTGACCAAACATCTTGCACACCAAACAATGAGGTAATAGTACCAGCTAAACCAACAGCACCTTCATCATAATTTAAAAATTTCAAATTATTTAAAACGATAAAGAAATCACATGAATCCCATAATAATCTCTTTGTAGCTTTAAATTTTTCCAATTCAATACTTTTGCTTTTTTCTGCATCTTTTTCATCTAATGATTGTAATTTATTTGAAGTTATTGAAATTTTACGTAAATCATTAATTAAACCTGCAATTAATCCAACAAACCAAAACCAATTTGCAATTTTTGGAGCTTTCGCAAATGATTTATTTGAAACTAAACTAGCTAGTTTAAACCAAGCGATTGAATCCAATGATAAATAACCAACATATGCTAAATTTTTCAAAACAACAGTTGCTCTTATAACAGGATCAGATAATTTATTATCAAAAGCTTTTGCAGCATCATGAACATGATTTAATGGCTTAAGAAATCTTAATCCCTTTCTAATGAATGCAGCTTGACTTTGAATTGATTTAAATAATTTTGCTAAATCAAATAAACCCTTTTGAGCAGCGTTAAAAGCTAAAAATCTAACTAAATATTGAATTAAACGGAATGATTTTTCTCTACCAGCTGTTGAATCCAAGTATTTAATCAATTTCTTGAGAGTTGGATGATAGACTAAAGTATCTGCAACCATCTTGAAGTAATTTTATTCTATTTGTATTTATATATAGTCACTGGTTTTTTTTTCCCAAACGTTGGCTTTTTCCCTGTTTGGCTCCCTGTTGAATTGGATTGGATTGGTTTCCCCAGGTTTTCAAGGCCAATTTCAAGAGTATTTATACAAACTTGTCACGGAAATTAACAATTTTTGCACAAAATTGTGTCGCGAAATTCCAATTCCTGTTGCGCTGGCTCAAAGGACCAACGCAAGAAATTTAGAAGGAGCCTTGCGCTGGGAGCTGGGCAGCCAGTGAGCCTAGAGCCCAAGGGGAGCCCAAAGGAATCCCAAAGGGAACCCAAGGGGAGCCCCCGCCAGAGTTGCACCCGTCCGATTGCGCGTGTTGCGACTGGCCGAGAGAACGGAACAGATCGGAAACATCATTTGAAGATAATTATAATCAATTGCAAATTAATCAAAGATGCTGAAATCTGGAGAAATAATAATGTGTCAATAGACTATTTGTTTCAACAATACATCATTTAAGACCCATTTAAAATCACTTGTCATTCCCTACGATACTACATCTCAAAATCTCTAACAATTCACCTTTTTTATTAACCTATATAAACTATAACCAAAACTTAATCTTTACAAATGTTTAATGCAGCTTCTCTAGATTTTTGAATCAATAAACAATCAGCTAAAACTAATGCAGACATAGCTTCCACAATTGGAGTGGCTCTTGGTGTAACACTTGGATCATGTCTACCTTTTGCAGCTAAAACACCTTTTTTACCATCATAAGTTGCAGTTGGTTGTTCTTGACTAATTGTTGCAGCAGATTTAAAAGCAACTGAAAAAAAAATATTTTCACCATTTGAAATACCACCTTGAATACCACCTGAATTATTTGTCTTTGTTCTTAATCTACCAGTTTCTTCTTCAAAATAAAATGGATCATTATGTTTTGAACCTGGAATTTCAACACCTTTAAATCCTGAACCAATTTCAAAACCTTTTGTTGCAGGTAATGATAACATAGCATGAGCTAATAATGCTTCCAATTTATCGAAAACTGGCTCACCTAAACCTATTGGACAATTTCTAATAACACATGTAACAACACCTCCAATAGAATCTTTTGCATCTCTATATTTTTCAATTTCTTCAACCATTTTTTGAGCTAATTCTGGATCTGGACAACGTACAGGTCCTGCAGCATCAACTTCATCTCTTGTAATAGTATTCAATAATTTAACAAATTCTGGATCATTAACTTCTCTATCCATTTTAACTGAACCAATTTGTGAAACAAATGCAACAATTTCAACATTATTTGCCTTTTGTAAAAATTTTTCTGCAATAGCTCCTGCTGCAACTCTACCAATAGTTTCTCTAGCACTTGAACGACCACCACCTGAAGATGCTTTGATACCATATTTACTTAAATATGTAAAATCAGCATGTGATGGTCTTGGATATAAATCAGTTTCACTATAATCATGTGGTCTTTGATCTTCATTAGCAACCAACATACCAATTGATGTACCTAAAGTTTTACCATATTCTGTACCTGATTGAATGAAAACACGATCTTTTTCATTTCTTGGTGTTGATAATTTTGATTGTCCTGGTCTTCTTCTAGTTAATTGTGGTTGAATATCTGCTTCTGTTAATGATAAACCTGGTGGAACACCATCAACTATACATCCAACTGATCTACAATGGGATTCACCATATGTGGTGACACGGAAATGGGTACCAAATGTTGACATGACTTAATAGACTATTCCTTTGTAATTTAAAGTTGTCTTGTTCTAAATTTTGAAGTTTTTGTTAAATTGTTGTAATTGTCTCTCTCACTATTTAAATCTTGACGATGAGAACGTTTTTTTCTTCGGAAGACTCACTTTTTTCAAAAAAAAAAAAAAAAAAAAAAAAAATCTGAGAATTTTTGTTGCGCCGCGAAATTTGGAGATGTTGATTCAAAACAGAAGCATTTTGACACAATATTCAATGGCGATTATCAACAAAGTAAGCTGAGTTCTCGATGAGTTTGTAAAAATGGGATAGTGAACATAGGAACGATTAGTAATCTTCACCATTTCTGCTCTAGTCTCATGAGTTTTGGCATATTAGCTTTGTTTAGCGTTTCGAATCAGGATGATTTCACTACATGTACATGTACATGTTAAATCATTAGCATTACTAGTCAATATATAATTTCAATAGATACGATTATACAAGATTAATCATCTTACAATCATTGACCATTATTGGAATTATACATTTCAAGAAATGCGTTAGTTTCATTCATCTTATCAGCATCAGACTTGACTTTTTCAATCCATCTCTCCACTAGACTGGCATTCTCATTTTCTAGCTTATCAACTTTATCAGTAAGTAAGTTGTTTTGTATCGATAATGATATGATCTCGTCATTAATTAACTCAATTGATTTATTCTTGTGTTGATATTCTTCAGTTTGATTGTTTAGTTTGTCTGTTAGCCGCGTCACTGCTTTCTTTAACATTATAACTTCTTTTGATGTTCTATTAGACTCTGTCAATTTTTGTGATAATTTAGATTCAATTTCCTTTATTTTTTCTTGGGTTTCATTGAGTTGTCCCTTTAACTGTTGATTTTGTTCTAATGATGATTGTAATTCCCTGAATGAGAGTTAGTACTTGAATACATTACAAACAGTCATAAATAAAGAACATACCCTTGAATATCCATACTTTTCATCTTTTTCAATGTATCTTCAGCCAAAGCAGCTCTTTCGTACAAGGCATCAACTATTCCATGTTAATATTCTGACTTAACGAAGATATACAAATAACCCCATACTCACAGCTTGCAAACATTTGAATATTGCTCTTCTCTATCTGGTCCCTTTCATTAAGGGAATCGAGCACTTTACTTCTCCATCCCACTTCACTCATGGCGTCACGCTTCAATTTGGATACGGTTGACGATTGATAATCTTTCTTATTGTCGTCGTTCTTACACATTCTTATCTTCGTATCATGACAGGAAAATAAGTTTCGCGAAAGAAAAATGCGAGAGACCAATATTGAATTTAGCGTGAAAAGCAAAATAACTGTTGATGATACTCAAGCTGCTCTTAAAATTTAAAGTATATCTTCAGTTGAAAGTTGGGTGGGTCAAAGTGATGATGAGCTCTGACGCATCCGTGAAGAGCACAGGAAACATCGATGAGTCCAAAAACACAGCGGTACATTCTCTTCAGCAAAATGATCTCAATGACCCTCAAAGCACGTCAAACTTATCGAAGGGCTGGAAATATTGGAAAAAGAGACAAGGTTCTGCTGAAAATCATTGTAATAGAAAAATGTCTTCAGTTGATCCTTTAGAAGTTCCTGTTTCAAATGGTGATACCACTGCCCTAAGTTCACCTTTAATACGACCTAGCCAAATTCAAGATGAGAACCCAACAATTAAAGATAGTGTCAATGATGATGATAATAATAAACAAATCAAACAACAAACTTCAGATCAAGAACAAGAACATCAACAGTCTCAAGAATGGTCCAGATGGCTAAATCCATTGAGCTATATCCCACAAGAAGTGTTCAATTTCCCAGTAAGTAAACTGCCTGGGTCCATTCAACAACAACAACAGCAACAACATTACAGCGATAATCACTCAGAACATTCATCGACTCTGACATTAGCAACACCTTCAGATGCAGGATGGTTTGGATGGATATGGAATTCCAAGAAACCAAATGAAGAGAATTTGACACATGATATGCTTAGTTCAATTGAACTGAAGAAAAATGTTAAAGAAGCTAAAAAGGCTATTCATAGTCCTGATTCTGTATGGGCATGGTATCAAAATCATTATAATGATAGGAAAGATGGTGAAATTTCTGTTCTTGATACTAAAACTGAAACAAATCCTGTTGAATTGACTAAATATCCTGGACATTTCCAGCAATCATCAAGAAATAAATCTAATGGTGATTTAGTACCTGATTTCATGGATTGCTTTAGAGTGATTACAAATAAAACTAGAATTCGTATTGCAACTGAATTATATTACAATTATCCTACTGAAAAACATTTGTACATTAAAAAAAATGTTCATAAACCTTTAATAAGGTATATACTGATTGTTTCAGTCGTTGGTATATCAAAAGGGAACAAGTCAACTTCAGTGAATTCCAAGACATTAAGCTCGTTAGCAGTGGATTCTGTGATGCAGTGGTATGCTGATAGAGAAACAAGTTTTGATTATCAAATAGAGACTATATCATTAGAAGCTGCTAAATTGAATGAAAATTCATCAGAAGATTTATTCAAGCTATTAATCAATTGGAGAGAACATTTCAAAAAAATTGATCATGTATTTTGTGTGGGTTATAATAATTCATTCCCATTAGCTGCTAAAATTCTTGAGATTCTGGTTTCACGGAACTTATTTGATGAGGCAAAGAAATTTGGGCTATTAAGCATAGATGGATTTATTCCGGGTCCATATATTGACGAAGTTGAAGCTTCAAATGTTAATTATTGTCCTGATTTCAATCAAACATTATCTGTATTGATTGAGCATTATAATGTGAAACTTTCCATAATAGGAACATTGAATAATATTCCTGGTTCATTAGCCATTCATTTAAAACATCCAAATATTTTCCGTACTTTATACATTCCCACATCCAATTATAATAATGAGTTTGAAGTACATTTATTCCAATTATTACTAATTGCTCATAATTTAGGCCATTCTACAACAAGACTTTTAATCCAATTAAACAAATATTTCACATCATCATCATCATCATCAAGTGTATCAGAAAACTTAACCACTGCACTATATGACAATGCCACAAAGAATTCACTAAGTACAACAAGTTTAATTCAACAAAAGAAGATTACATTAGATTTAGTTAATGATACAATATTGGATAATGAATACAATTTGATTTGGACATTACATGCATTCATCGAAGATTTTAAGAGAATAAAAAATATTAATTCACATCAAAGAGTTCGTGAATTTATTGAATCTTATAAGAATTGGGAACCACAATCTAAAAGTTTAAAAGAATTGAAATACATGTTGGAAGTCTTGAGAATAGATGATTACTGTGGTGGATTGTTACGTTAATTATGATAGAAACAATATTTAATGATATTTAATGATTCGAATGACTATGTTGAAATGTAGTTTGATTATGTAGCTCTGTAAATTAAGCTTCTTCAATAGCTTTAGAATAAAAAGTACAACCATGTTGTACGTTATACTCGAATTCGCGTAATTGCACAATACACGCTTTTTCGCGTTTGTTTACTATAGCGAGCACATCTAGATCAAAAAAAAAAACCCAAATAGTTGATCCATCATATGTTTACCTTTCCATATCCCTGATCTCATTATCAAACGTATCGAACGTATCGAACGTATCAAGTCAGTGATGTCTTTGCTACAAAACATTAACAAAAGGGTATGTATTCAATCCATCAAGGTTTATGAAAGTCTTGAGAAGGTTTATAACTAACGATTTTGTACTCAGGTTAGAAATCAATCTGATGAAGAACCAAAACCATTGAAAAAAACTCATACAACTGTGGCAAATAATCATATAGCGAAACTATACAGTTTGAATGACTCAAATCATATGGTCATACCCAATAAATCATCAATTATAATAGGTAGAAGTCGTTCAAGTGATATTGTTCTTAGAGGTTCGGATATTTCAACAAAGCATTGTGAATTGATACCCATTTATAGTGAAGTGCTTCAGAATCATTATCTTAATGTTATTGATCATAGCTCAAATGGGACCTTTGTTAATGGTTCAAGGGTTGAAAATAAGAATTGTATCTTGAAGAATGGTGATAAGGTTAATTTTGCAAAATCTGGTGCATACATGTTTAAATATAAAAGAGATGAAGAATCTTCAGAGGATAATAAGGAAAATATCGATAATAATTCTTCGATTGTTAAACCTTCAAGATCATTTTTCGATGAATATATTATAGGTAAACAATTGGGCTCTGGACATTATGCCACAGTTAAAGAAGCAATTAAGAAACAAAGTGGTGAATCATTTGCTGTTAAGATTTTCAAACCTCAAAAAGTTGATGATGCTAAAAGTTCTAAACAATTTAAACAAGAACTAGAAGTTTTAATGAGTATTCAACATGAAAATATTGTTAAATTGATTGGAACTTATACTGAACCTATAAATAAGTTTTCATATACTACATATCTGGTTTTAGAGAAAGTTAATGATGGTGAATTATTTACTAGAATTGTTAAAAAGCAAAGTTTGAGACAAGATGAAACCAAAGGTATTTTCAAACAACTGTTGAATGGATTAGCTTATTTGCATGGTAGAAATATCATTCATAGAGATATTAAACCTGAAAATATTTTGTTAAACATCACACCAAGAACGATGGCAAGTGAAAAACAAACAGGACCGTGGGATGAACATGAATTAGATGTTTCCGTCAAGATTGCAGATTTTGGTTTAGCAAAATTTATTGGAGAATTGAAATTCACAAATACATTATGTGGAACACCAGCTTATGTTGCACCTGAAGTGCTGAAATCAAGTAGAAAATATTCAAAAAATATTGACCTATGGAGTGCTGGTGTATTGTTATACGTGTGTCTTGTTGGATTTCCACCATTTAGTGATGAATTGGGACCACCTTCAATGAGAGAACAAATCATTGAAGCTAAATATGCATTCTATAGTCCATATTTTGATCAAATTGATGATTTAGCATTGGATTTGATATCCAAGTTATTGGTGATTGATCCTGATCAAAGATTAGACATAAACCAGGCTAGAAACCATCCATGGTTCAATGATGATAGCACAGGTGTGTTGGAATCTGTCTCAAGATCGCCAATAAAGGGATCTTTACCAAAGACGTATACCCAACTTTCTAAGATGCATAGTATTGAAGGGCCACAGGCTCAATAGAACATCAATTGACCATTGAATATAAGTGATAATATCATGGCAAAGAAGCGATGAATAAAGACTTCGTTTTCTGTTTTTTTCTGCTGTAGCTGGTTTCAGTTTTTGGATCCTGACTTTTTTTGCTTTCGGCGGCTAATTTAAATTTGGAATAATTTGTATATAAAAACAGGTTTCCCATGTTTTCAGTTTCTCCCTCAAGATATATTCGAACAAGGCCCATTGAAGTGTTGAGATCGAGCAGTTCACTGGTTAAGGTGTTTCAATTTGTTGTCAGAATGCCCAAGCTGAATAAGGACAAGGATCAAGTTGAGGCCAAAAATGTTTTACAGGACTTACCAAGCTTAAGTGATACTGAAGAAAGTGATGATGGCACAAGGGAAGATGAACAAGTAGATGAAGATGAAATCAATAAGGAGTTAGTTACTTGGGCTGGTCGATTAGAATTGGAATCAATTGATTTAAGAGAAAAGAGTAAAACATTGGTTAGTCGAATGACACAAAATACAGAAACAATAAAAAACACATCCATAGAACTTAAAAATGATTTTAATAGTTGGAAAACAACTTCTAAAGATTCATTAGAAAATGCTGTTTCCACATTCTCAAAATCGACTAAAAGCCTTCTTGCTGCTACTAAAGTTTTTTCAACTTTGAAAGAGAAAGAAACCGAACCTCCTGCTGAACTCTCTAAAATATTGGATATTCTTCAAGCTACTAAATCATCTGTTGATATCATGAAAAAAAACAGTACAGAAAACACCAAGTCAAATTCTGGTAAATCATCAGCTGAACAGATCAGCACGACAATAAGCAAAAAACTTCAAACAATCATTAATGGAATTACTAAATTAAACCACCGCTATGATAATGTTGAAGTGAATCAAAAACAAAATAATAAAACTTTGCAAACTTTGAATGACACAGTATTGAAATGTTTGAGAAGAATAGAGGATGTTCAGAACCTACAAATAGATTTTGGAAGAGATGTTCATACATTAAGTAAAAGTCAATCAATATTATCATCAGATTTCCAAAAATTAAAATCAGATTTATTAATTAATAACAACACTCATCATTCTGGTGATAATCAATTTTTACAATTCACACCAAATAGTTCATTCAATGATTCAATGGGAAGCTTCACAAATAATCATAATGGAATAATTGGTGTAAATCATCAATCAGCTTCACAATTTCGTTCGCCATTAACTGAAATTGAATCAAATTTACAACCAGTAATGACAAACGATAATTTAAAAAAACCAGTACCATCATTCAAGAGGAAAAGAGGAAGACCAGTGGGTTATAAAAAGCCAACTACAAAATCTCCAGAGTCAACTACAAGAAAATATACAAGAACAAGAAGTAAATGTACTAATGTCCAATATGATAAATTCCAACTTGATAATAAATTACCATCTTCAAACCCGAAAAGGAAAAAAATCATTAATTCATCACAACCTCCTCTAACTTCCAACATTATTAAACCTAGTCCAACCAACATTAAGTCACAATCAGAATCAATTATAAGTTTATTATCGGATGATATAAATGCTGATCAGCTGCAAGTATCTTCAGAGCTTTAACTTAGAACAATTTAAAATATTTCAGTTGTTTCAATATTTCTATCTTTATCAATTTTAATTCTAAAATTTTGTCCCTTTGGTGTAGCAGGAACTCCTCTATTTGTAAAATCTTTATAATATAATTCATAAACAACCATATATCTAGAAATAAAAGCTTTAACTTGTTCATCAGTCATTCCAGAACCTTTAGATTTAATCAATTCATGTTCTTGTTGTAATCTCCATTCATAAACATAATTAATATCAGCAGTATCGAAAAAGATATCAACATCAAAAAAATCCCAAATTTTTGAATATTGATCCAAAAATGAATTAATTTCATTTACATCATCAATTGGGAAATTTTTCAATAATGTTGAATCTTTATATTTTTTATCAATTTCTCCTTGACTTTCATAAGGTAAAAATCCATTAAACCAACCTTCTACAATCAAAATATCAACAGGTTTTTCCACATTAGTCCATTGTGATTCATCATTTCTATCACCTTCACCATTAAAAGCAGCTTTATTATAAGTTGGAATCTTGAACCCACTTTCTTTATTTACCAATTTTGAAATTAATTTATAAAAAAATTCAACATCATGCGTACCTGGTAAACCTCTCCCATTTAATAATTTGGTCCCGGGATGTTCATCAGTTAAAATTTTTTGATCACGATGTTTTAAATATAAATCATCAGTGGAAATTGTCAAGGATTTTAATGATGGATATGTCCTTGTTAAATATTGTAATAATTTAGATGATATATATGATTTACCAGAACCTTGCGGTCCTGATATACTAATAACTATAGGTTTAGCTTGGAAGTCCCATTTTTCAATTATTGGTTCAATAAATTCAATTGTTCTTTTTAAAGTTGTCATTGTAGTGATCTAATTCTGTATTCTAATTGTAATTTCAAAAGGTTCTTTCCTGTTTGTCAGTTGTGTGTGTGTGTTTGTGTGTTTTTGGTTACTGTCAAATATGGAGACTTCGGGATATTTATACGTTTAGCCTCCTTGGGAAAAAAGTATGGGGAAATGACCATAAATGCAAAATGGACGTGGGATGTCCACAATATTAGCAAATAATATATAACAACAAAAAATAAGTTATAATAAAGACGAGATGCGTCATAATCTTACAATTTGTAATCAGAATTAAAATGATGTTGTATTGTATCTATGTATTATGTATTATGTATGATGTGTTTTTTACTATTTAAATAGCTTTCAAATCTTTTAATTTGGCGACTAATTCATCAACATTATTAACTTTAATACCAGCGTTACGAACAGGAGGTTCTTCAACTTTTAAAATTTCTAATCTTTTTGAAACATCAACATCAAAATCACTTATTTTTAATTTTTCTAATGGTTTTTTCTTTGCCTTCATCATATTTGGTAATGTTGCATAACGTGGTTCATTTAAACGTAAATCTGTTGTTATAATTAATGGTAATTTTGCCTTTAAAGTTTCTTCACCACCATCAATTTCTCTTGTAACAAAAATATCTTCACCTTTTAATTCAACTTTTGCAGCATTAGTAGCTTGAGGCCAATTTAATAAACCTGCTAACATTTGACCAGTATGATTTGAATCATCATCAATAGCTTGTTTACCTAAAATTACTAAATTTGATTGATTTTTTTCAACAACTTGTTTTAAAATTTTTGCAACTGATAATGGTTCAATTTCTTCTTCACCAACATCAACAAGGGTAGAAGAATCTGCACCTTTTGCTAATGATTGTCTTAAAATATCTTGAGCTTTTGTTGGACCAATTGAAACAACATGAATTTTATTAACTAATGATTTATTAGCTTCTTTAATACGAACAGCTTCTTCAACCTAAAATTCCACAATTCAATTAGTAATTTGATATGTTTTTGAGCTGTATTAATTTCATTTGTTAATACTTACAGCAATATCACAAAATGGATTAATACTAAATTTCACACCTGTTTTTTCAATACCAGTATTTGTTTTATTAATTCTTGGTTTAATTGCAAAATCAATCACCCTCTTGACAGGTACAAGTATGTTTAGCTTTGTAGACATTTTACTATATTGTATTGAATATATGAATAATGGTCCTCCAGGGATGTGTTTATTATTCAAAGTTGTTATTACTATTGAAAAGTTTAAATGTTGATGCTAATTTATGATTCAGTAAAAAAAAAAAAAAAAAATTGGGAAAATATTTTGAATTTTGGCGTGTTATGTAATCACGACTCGGGAAAGATAAAGAGCTTTGATTATTGAATGAATAATAATGAGTGCAGAAGATGGGGACAGGTGATGAGTTGTAAATGTAGTTTATTAGTTTGTTGGTCTTTGGCTTTATGAAGTTTTCATTGTTGATGTCTTGAATAGAGTAGAAAAAGTTGCAGTTAAAATCGCATGGCTAAAAAATATTGGTGCAATTACAGATAGATTTGGAATGATATGAAATTTAATCAGTCAAATAATAATTGTAATAGATATATAAATAAATAAATAAATAATAGGAATAAATAATAGGAATAAATATGTTTCAATAAATAAATAAATAAGATCAAACTCAATTTAAAGTAGATTCTTCACCAGAAATCAATTTTGCATTTGCAATTTTCAAATATTCTTCTAATTTTGGTAAATTATTAAATTCCCAAGATTCTTCACCTTTTCTAATTTCATAATATTTTGAAATGTCAACACCATGATTTTGATGATTAGCTAAATTAAACCAAGGTAAAATAAATAATGCAATTTGAGAATTTTGAGAATTTCTATGAGCAATTGATTGTAACCATGGAGTCATTGAAGATTTTGGAAATAATGGTTCAAATTTTGAAATTTTTCTCTTCATTTCATATCTATCTTTTTGTATTTCACGTTGATTTTCAGTAATACCCCAAAATCTTTTTGTTGATTTATTATAAATAATGAAAAAACCACAACAAAATCCAAGTAATGAAGAAAATCTTAAAACACTTGATGATGGTTTTGTGAAAGTACGACCATTTTGAGGATCAAAATATTCTAAAATTGTAAATAAACCAGGCATACCAATTGTACTTAACCCCCATGTTGCATAATCTGATGGTCTCAAGTATTTTAAAACACGAAAGAAATGAGGATCTTCATCAATGACCTAAGTTCAAATGTTAACAATGGGTAATGCCTGTGTGTGTGTTTTGGATCACTTACTTCATATTTACCCAACATCTTTTAATAAAACTTGATTAATAATTGTTTGTAAGTTCCATTTACTGTTTGAATATATGTTCTAAATGAATTTGATGATATTATAAATTGGGGGTAATTCTGGGGTGTGCTGTGATTTACGCTTACCAATATTCATTTTATTCATTTCTTAGTGCTGATAAATACGCAGCGATCATTCTAGAAGGTGTCATTGAAATTAATCTTATTGAATTTAATTATGAATAGATACGTGAAAGTAGTCAACAGATTCCATATCATTCTAGATAATCATACACTTTCTCCTTCTTTACTAATCCTGTTCTTAATAATCGCATTATTCTAGCACCAACCAATAACTGCAGCGATTCCATTCGCGAAATAGAACGGCCACAATTTGTAAGCCAAAAAATCACGAAATTGGGAACGGGAAGATATAAAAAACTGGGAAAATCACCAAAATTGCAACCATAATTAAACTATCAAATAGATCTATAAATATATATTTATATTAAAAAAACACACATATACAAAATGGTTACCGTTATTGAAACTGCTGAACAATTCAAAGAAGCTATTGCACAAGATAAATTAGTTATTGTTGATTTCTTTGCAACATGGTGTGGACCATGTAAAATGATTGCTCCATTATTGGAAAAATTCTCAACACAATATCCAGATGCTGCTTTTTATAAAGTTGATGTTGATAATTTAGGTTCAGTTGCTCAAGAACAAGAAGTTTCTGCTATGCCAACTATTAAATTTTATAAGAGTAATTCAGTTGTCAAGACTATTGTTGGTGCTAATCCAAATGCTATTAAACAAGCTCTTGAAGAATTGAAATAGGGGGTGATATTAACCAGATCAATTGGATGAATTAAGTCAATTGGATCAAATTGAACTTGTATTGAATATATGAAAAGTAATCAAATGCTATATAATGAGAATTGGATGACTTGCGTTATGAGAGTGTAGTTTTTGATCTTGTGGTGTAATTGTTCGCAATACAGATGTAGTAATAAATAGTTGAGCCATCTACAACTCTACCGCTCTGCTCTACCAACTACAATTACAACTACAACTACAATTACAACTTCTCTGATAACCAAACACGTCTCCCATTTGATGAAATTTCTCCTTCAATTTGGCGGCAAATTATCTTGAACCATTGCAACGCGCACGCACCGGTCGGAAGTGGCAGCAAATGAGCAGTGTGTCACGTGCTATTTACTGTTTTTCCCCCCAAAATGGCTGTCTCTGTCTCTGTCTCTGCCCTCGTATCTCGCTTTTCCCATTTCTTCACGAGATTGAAAACAATAAATTCAAAAAATTTGAAACCAGAAAAATCTGAACCAAACACCAAAAGGGCATCCACACACCACAGCCATCTGCCACATTAACTGCAGTAATCAAACAGACAAAAACAACAACCGCTAATGGCAATAATGAGTGCTGAGGACGAGTTCGAGACTCCAAAGAGTGACAACGACAACATCGATCAACAACTTCTACAGTGAGTGGTCTCCTTGAAAAAAAAACAGCAATCCATGAGTCCCTTGTTTACCTCGTTGTTTTCTCATTGTTACCCTTTGTTTACGTTTTTTCATAAAGCATAAGGGAGGATAACGAAGAGAAGAATAGAAGAAATGATTTATGGCATTGAATCACAGAGTTTCAAAAATTACTAACGATCTATTAGACATGCTCATGAAAACTTGTTTTTAAATAATAGAAATGAACCAATCTTGTTTTATATCCCAAATGATGAACCTGATAAAGAAAATTTAATGTCACTGATTTTGGTAAGTACCGTATAAATACAATTAAACCCTTTTCATTCTTAAACTAACTATAACTATATTAGAACCATCATGGTAAAGTTACAAATGATCCAAATTCCGGTTATTATTTATCCAAAAATCAAGATATTAATCATATTGTTTATGATCCAAGATTTATTTATGATTCAGTTTCTGAAAAATCATTACTCAAGATTGATTCATATAAAATAATTAATAATTCAAATGATGTTCAACAATTAGTTTCCTTCTTGGATAATAGAGATGCTACTAATCCAAATGTTGATGCTACTGCTACTGTCGCTGCTACTGCTACTGCTGCTAATTCTGAGGATGCCGCTGCTGCTGCTGCTGCTGCTGCCGCCGCTGCTGTTGCTTCTTCTTCAAATCAACAAGGTACAACTACCATCACTAATACTTCTGCTACTACTACAACTAATAATAATAATAATAATGATAATAACACTAATAACACTCAACTTTCTGATCCAACAACTGGTATGAATTTAGCTCCATTAAATTCAACTAATACAGAAACAACTGCAATTGCAAGAATTCCAAATAAAAATGGATTTACACCACAAGAAGATGCAATTATATTAGAAGAAGTTAGAAGAAATCCAAATCGTCGTTCAACTCATATTTTATTCGATGAAATTGCAAATAAAATTGGTAGACATACTGGTAATTCAATTCGTTATCGTTATAGAACTCATTTAGCTCATAATTTACAATATGTTTATATGACTGATTCAAAAGGTAAATTAATTTTGGATGATCAAGGAAGACCAACAATTGCAACAAATTTACCTTCAACAATCAAAAAAAAATTTACTGCTGAAGATGATTATGAATTATGTAAATTAGTTAAAGAATATCTTATGGGTAAACAAGGTGATCAATATCAATCTGATCCAAAAGATGTTATTTTACCAGGAAAATTTTTTGAAAGTTTAGCTGAAAAAATGAATCATCATACAAAATCTGCTTGGAGAGATCGTTATAGAAAATTTGCAATTCCATTTGGTATTGATAAATATATTGATTTTTATGAATTAGCAAAATCTGAAGGAAGAGAACCTGAAGAAATTAAAAACTTTACCGGTAAAAATTTATATAAATCAAGTAAAAGATTTAGAACTGGTTCAATTGATGAAGAAGTTGGTGAAAGATTAATTCAACATAATGATCAATTTGATCAACAACAACAACAACAACAACAAAGAAAATCAAGTACTATCACAAATAAGAAAAGGAAACCACAACAACAACAACAACAAACTGATTCAAATAATTTATTTGCTGCTGGTCATGAAGAAGAAATTTCTGGTTTAAATTCATCAACTAATTTCTTTGATTCTCATGCTGCTGCTGCAGTTGCAGCTGCAAATAAAATGAATTCACCACCAAGTCCTGAAGAATTTTTAACAGATGATTTAGTTACAACTAAATTTTTTGAATTTCAACCAATTATTAGTGTTGTTGATAAAATTACAGAAATTGTTAATCGTTCATATCAAAGTGGTGATGCAGAACAATTAATTACTGCATTATATGCAGAAGCTGGTATTCAAAAAAAATTTGGTACATTTATTATAACAAGTGTTTGTGGTGATTTAGTTTTAATTCCAAAATATGTTGAAATTTTTTTGAAAACTGGTGAAAATCCACCACAAAATATTCATGGTATTTGGACTCCAAAAGATGATGAATATTTAAAATCTGAAATTCCTGAAAGATTAGATTATTTAAGAAGATTACATGGTTCTAAAAGAATTGAATTAAGAAAATCATTTATTTCAAATGATATTGTATAATATTTGAATCAATTAATTATTTTTTTTTAAAAAATTTAATTGGTTATTTTATGTGTATTTTTAGTGTATTTTAATTTAAATTTTCCAAATGGTGGTTTTATAGTACTTAATGAATATTAATATTTTTGTTTTCTCCTTTGGTCTAATTATATACGTCGTAGAAGCATTAATATTAGTCCTTAAATTTAACTTAGATTATACTAGTTGTATCAAGTTGACCGCAGTAATTAATACTTATTTTTAATTAATTTCTCAGTTTGCTAAATCCACTGAAATCTGTCATTTCCGACCGTGTATCCAATATTTGATGTGTTTCGAAATTTCCTAACCTCATCTCATTGAAAAGCATAAGAAATTAAAATCACATTTATCCATCTATATAATATTTCCTGCATCTAATTATTCCTCTTATTTTGAATTTCCAAAGTTGATCCTCAATTACAAGTAACCACATACTTATATATTCATCACATCTTTCCTCCTATATCATTTTAACTGATTCAAAAAATTTCCAAAAATGGTTAAAAAAACAATTGATCCAGATAAACTTGTTAAATATTCAGAAGCTGTATCCATCATTCAATCACAATATGTTAAACAAGAATTTGATACAGATTCTCAAGATTTTGAAATTTTAAGTACGATAAGATATGATCCATTATTAACTGATTCAGTTGATTCTGATATTTTTGAACCAACTTCTGAAAATTCAAAATTATTTTTCCTATTTGATGAACATTTACATCGTTTAAATTTTACTTTATCATATTTTGAATTTGGATTTGAAATTAATAGAGATGATCTTCTTATAAGATTGAATCAAGTTATTGCAGATTTAGATAAATCAAATTCTTATAGAATTAGAGTTACAGTTAATAAAGAAGGTGAAGTTAATATAACTGCACAAACAACTTCACAACGATATAATTTATTTGATGGATTTAATAATTTAGAAAATTATACATCACCTTTATGGAACGTTTATATTGATACTGAACCTATACCAATTTCACCATTCACTTCATTTAAAACAACAAAAAGGGATAGATATACTGAAGCTAGAAATCGTACATTAATGAAAAATTCAAATATTCCACAAGAAGTTTTATTATATAATTCTGCAAATCAAGTAACTGAGGGTTCTATTACAAATGTTGCATTCAAGACATTAGATGTGAAAACTGGTGAAGAAATATGGATCACACCTCCTTTAGCATCTGGATGTTTATGTGGTGTTGTGAGACATTTATTATTAACAAAGGGATTGATTAGTGAAAGACAAGTTAATTTGAAAGATGTAAAAATTGGTGATGAAGTATTATTGTTTAATGGATTACAAGGTGTTGTAAAAGGGATTATTAAAGAAAAATTGGAATAGCATACATGTTATATATCTACAATTTTGAAGTAGTTGATAACATTAAATAAATAGTTGTTGTTTTTTTTTTTGTTTTTTTTTGTTTTTTTGTTTTGGTTTTCACAAGATTCATAAAAAAATGATTGATTATGATCTAGATTCTTGTAATTCTTTGATTTCTTTATCACTATAACCTAAAATATAAAGTATATCTGCAATAGATTTTGTATTAATTTTTGATGGTGCTAATTTTTGAACTCTTGGTTTAGCATTCCATGCAACTCCAAAACCTGCAACTTTCATCATTGGTAAATCATTTGAACCATCACCAACTGCAACAACTTTTTTCAAATCAATAGATTCCTTTTCTGCAATGAATTTTAATAATTCAGCTTTTTTATTACCATCAACAATATCTCCTATTGTTTCACCATTGAAAACTTTTTTACCATCTATTATTTCAGTATTTAAATTATTTGCAAATGCATAATCTAAACCTAAAGTTTCTTTAACAAAAGTTGCAAGTTCAATAAAACCACCACTTAATACTGCTAATTTACATCCTGTGTTTTTCAAAACTTTTGTTAATTCAAAATCACCTTTTGTAAATTCTAATTTCCCCTTTAAATCATCCCAAATTGTTGCATCAATACCTTTTAATAATTTAACTCTTCTAGCTAATGATTCTTTAAAATCAATTTCACCATTCATTGCAGCTGTAGTAATTTTTTCCACTTCATCTTCAACACCAGCATATGCAGCAATTAATTCAATAACTTCTTGATAAATTAAAGTAGAATCCATATCAAATACAAATAATTTTTTATCTTTACGAAATTCATCATTTTTTTGGAAAATTAAATCAATTTTATCACCATTATCCCATTCTAAAATACCTTCTTTAATCTTTGAAAATAATTCAATCTCATGACATTCTAAAGACTTACAATCTGAATAAACTAATGAACAGTTGAAATCAAAAACACGATTCTCACTCAATATATTAATCTTGTTAATTTTAAGAGGTAATGTATTACACACAAAATTTCTCAACTGTATAAATTCCGCTGGTGTGATTTCTTCATTATGTGCAATAGCGGTAACAACGTATCCTGGCATTCTCCAATGTATGTATGTATATGATCTATGTTTTTTGATGAGAAATGGGGGTTTGGTTCCTCTGGAGAATAATCGAAGGTTCTGGTTATGACTCTGATATGTATTTTTGTATTATTTATATTCAAATTACCGGCTCATCTCTCTCGAGGCCATTTTTGATTTTTTTTTTTTTTTTTTTTTTTTTTTTTTGTTTTTTT
The DNA here is from genome assembly GCA_030582255.1 of Hansenula subpelliculosa. Lineage (NCBI taxonomy): Eukaryota > Fungi > Ascomycota > Saccharomycetes > Phaffomycetales > Wickerhamomycetaceae > Hansenula > Hansenula subpelliculosa. The sequence goes on from JAKTWW010000205.1 coordinate 328,559, forward strand.
TTTTTTTTTTTTTTTTTTTTTTTTTTCTTTTTGAAGCGAATCTGAGATGAAAGCTTAATTAAGTGAATGTGACAATTGGAGAGCCCTGAGGCGATGGAAGTGATTGCTGTACAAACGATGGTTATAGTATGGAAAACAATAATCCTTATATATATATATATATATATTCAATAAAAAATCTTTTAAATCAAACCTTTATTTTTGACTTTATTCTTAGCATGGCCGTGGACTTCCCTATCAGGAAGTGAACGCGCTCTGATTTCTCCATTTGATCTCAATGAAAAAATTCGCGAATCCATTGTGATGTTTGAATAAAAAGGTTACAAGAGGTCTTTCTCAATTCATTGCAACAAAAGGATCAGATTGCAATCTGTTCTCCAATTCATTCACTTCAAATAGCGGTGGGTCTTTGAAGATTATCATTACATTATAGTCAACTATACCAAACACAATGCCTATCGCTGCAGAAGACATCCCAAAATTAAAACCGTGGTTGATCAAGAGATCTGGTGAATTATCAGACGCTGAACCAGATGTTCTAGCTGATTACGTTATTGCATTGTTAAACAACAAGGTTGAAGGTGATGAATTGGTCAAATTACTGGAAGAACAATTGGATGATTTTTTGGAAAATAGTAAATCATTTGCTTTTGAAATTGTAAATGTGTTGAAAACAAGAGCCTTTGAAGAAGAAAGTGCTAGGTTGACTGGTAATAAGGCACCATTGGAACAACAAGGAACTCAAAACCTTCCTTATAAACCTGACCAAACACATTATAAGAATGGCGCTGATAATAAGAGGAACCAAAGAGCTCAACAACACATTTTTACTCAACAAAATAAAGGTTCAACTCTTGAAAATAATTCAAAGCATCAACAACGAGAAAATTTAAAGAGTATAATCTCACAAAATGAAGTTCCAAATGCTAAACATTTGATTGTTGCTAACCTACCCTCTGACAAACTTGATGAACAATTGATAAGAGCTTATTTCTCAAGATTTGGTGCCATTGATAATGTATTGATTGATTTAACAAGCAGAATAGCTGAAATTGAATTTGCAAATCCTTTTTCAGCAAAGAAAGCTTACGGTTCATCTGCTCCAATTTTTGATAATAGATTTATTAAAGTGTATTTCAGAAAGAAGGATGCTGAAAGAAATAAAGAAAAAGAAGAGAACCCGTTTGATTTGGATGAGTTTAAGAAGAAACAACTTGAAAAGCAAAAAGAATTTGAAGAAAGATTAGCTAAGAAGAAAGCTCAAGATGCTAAATTAAAAGAAATGATTGCATTAAAAGAGAAAATGTTGGCCAATTTTGAAAAAGAATTATTGAAGTTGGAAGAAGAATTTAAATCTAATCCAGAAAATGAAGCTTCAATCAAAGCAAAACTTGATTCAATTCAATCTGAAATGCAACAGTTGGGTATTACTCCAGACGCAATTGCAGCTGATAAAGCTAGATTGGATGGTATCATTCCAATGGTTCCAAAAAGAGGGAGAGGTGCTCCAAGAGGTAGAGGTGCTTCTGCTAGAGGTGGTACAAGAGGTGGTAGAGGTGGATTCACACCCTATGCAAGACCAAACGCTTCATATAATAGAAAGTTAGATTTAAGAACCAGAACAGTTACAATAAAGAATTTACCATCTGCTAATAATGAAGAATTTTCTAGACATTTGAGAACTTTTGGTGAAGAAAATGTTGCAAATATTACAAACAAATCGCCAAGTAGTATCAATGTTACATTTAATGATAGATTCCATGCTGAAAGGTTCTTTAAAGAAGATGTTTCAATAGAGGGTATCGGATCTTTGGAAAAAGAATGGGATGAAAGTATAAGACCAACCGCTCCTCAACATGTCGCTCCTATTCAAAATCAAAGTGCTCAACCTACTCCTCCTCCATCAAACTCAGAGACTGATCTTCGTGGGAATGAAGCAACTGATGTTGAAATGGTCTGAGACAGATCTTTCTTCTTCCCCATATTAGATATTTTTGCTACGGTTGTTACGATGTTTTAATGTTAATGTTTGTTTTTGTGTTGAGTATTTAAAAAAAAAAAAAAAAAAAAAAAATTAAAAAATTAATAAAAAAAAATAAATTTTT